>JAJAGP010000237.1:216986-568068 GCA_025084515.1 Ancistrus triradiatus | reverse complement strand
TGTAAGTAGTATTGCTTTGTTTGTTCTCCCACTAAATGTATATACTCTCTCTCACCTATACATGTAACTATATAAACCATTTCTATCAACAACCTGTTTCACAGAACACAATGCTTTCGTTAAATGGCGCATACCAGTTGTTTACACTTTGAGATGCTGCCCAAATGGCCGTTCCTATTTATTTCAAGCACCTTTGCAGCTCTGAATAAAAGTGCCTGACTAATACCATAAAGGTAAATGCATTTTGTCTTCTATTAAATTAACTGAAAAGTTATTTAGTCTTAAATACTGAATTAACACTTGCATCTAAAAACAAGGTAAATCTAAAGACAAAGATGTTATTTGACATTAAACATTTTAAGCTACTTATTTTAGTATATATATAGATTTTTCTAATAGTTTGAAAAGACAAATGAACTGGTAGGGGCAAGCTACATCGGATCCCAATCCAATGTATGTTCAATATAATTTATTTGTAATGCAATAACACGGCCACTAGATGACGTGCTTTTGTCCTTAGACGGTTTACAAACCTACAGGTTTTTCTGCTATTATGCTGTTATTATCCGGATATTAAAAGTACTTCCCGTTCATTTTATCTTATCAAATAATGCACACTTGCAAATAATGATTACATGCTAATATAATAGCGTTTATTGTGTGTTTAAGACATGTTAAACAGTCTTACCTCTCTCTCCTGAACTTCCTCCTGAATCGAGGGTTTGCCTTGTTAAAGCGTCCATTCAATGCTAACTGTAAAGAAATAAAAAAAAGATATACACTAACGATCAGTATTTAAACATCATATGCTACAACCTTTGTTAGATATTTACATTCAAAAAACTAATTTAATTAATAAGGAGAACAAAAGTATGACCTTAATAGCTAAATCAGGTAATGTCTATAAAAATGATGGCTGGAGAAATTATGGAGAAAGGTTAATTAAGTCATATAGAACAACCAGTTATTAAACCTCCCGGGAGCAGGACCCAACTTTGTTTTAGCCCCCATGAACAGTTAGGAAAATGATCTGCAGATTTGCAGATGATGTAAAGTAGTATTTTGGTGTCACCAAGTCTAAAATTAACAACTAGTTGCAACTTCTATTCCACTTATTATTTGAAATACCTAACTGAATTAAATAAGCATCTGAAGTTCGTTAGACACTACTATAACTTTAATAAGATCCAAGTACTATGGACTGAAGAGTCAAAAACAGCTTTTTTGGAAACAAACATCCCAAATGGGTTTGACGTACAAAATGAATGGTTACAGAAAAGAGCCAAATCTCCACTATTCAGGTTCTCTGGTGTTGTGGGGCTATTCATTTTGAAAGGCTTCGAGAACCTTATGGGGGATACATGGCGTCATGGACTTCATGAAGTACCAGGAGATTTTAAATGAAAACCTGGATAAAATATTTTAGTAATACAATGTTTCAAAACATATGTCCGAATCTACACAAAATCTCCAACGACAATGAATCTAAAATGATTCACTGAAGGCATGATTTATATTTAATATAACCATCCAAGTTTTCTAAGTTAAACCCCACTGAAAACCTATGGTGTGAACTGAAAAGGAGAGAGATTGTCCACAGGAGAGAGCCAAGGACCCTGGAGGAACTGGATAGGTTCTGGATGGAGGGGTCTCTCAAATTCTTTACTCATAATCTCCAATCTCATCATATTATAGGAGACGCATAAATGCTGGAAATGTTGGAAAAGGAAATTTGCAAAAAGTTCTAAATGAAGCGCTTGCAATGTTCATGACCCATGGTTTTGTTAAAAACTTGGAAAAAAAAAAAGTAATTTAAAGTCTTTTTTATAGTAAATACACTTTGGTTCAGAGTAGATTTCTCTGTTTTCTTATATTTTAGTTTACCTAATTGACCACAATGATTTGTTTTAATTCAAGATCTTATTCCAGTGTTCCAAAAATTTGGCGCTGGCTGTATTAAACAGATGCAACTAAGTTTTATACTATATGTGTAGATTGGCACTGAAAGAACACTTAAATTTATGCCCTACAATTAATTTCAGGAATGATTAATTATGGAATAATTAGGGGTACAAGTACCATGTCAAACAACGTAAATAGAAATCAAATCTTTCCTCATTAAAGGATTAAATGACATTGACATTCAAGTTTGTGTTTCATAGTGATTGTTCTGACTATATTTTAGTGTCTTTCTGTTGAACATATGACTTATTGGTAATTATTAAGATATTTATGATACATATGATTACATATGATTAACAGTGAAATGCATATTATTGTAAAGCAACACCCACATGTTGGCTGGTATTTTAAAGTAATTGTTATAGGTGGCGGAAAATATTTGAAAATCTCCTCTCTAACATAGCTACATATTGAAAAAATCTGTAGGTCTACCTATTATTACTAAATACTGTTTGCACTGCTGAGACTTACACCTATACACAAACATAAATATTAAACCCATATTGTAACATTCAATATTCAACCTCTTTTACACAAAAGAACACTGCTACATGTGAAATTGGGTCATTCTTTTTAATTTGTACCACAAAATATTATTTTTTTATTATATTATTTATATAAATATATAATATTATTATATATTAATATTATTATAATATTATTATATAATCTAATTATATGAATATTATATATATATATATAATATAACATATATATCTATATATAGATATTATATAATACTATGTTATTTATAGTTTTCATATATTGAATATAAATCACTAGTAAACAAAACATCCTTAAGCTTTTAGTTGAAATTCCAATTACTCTGTCCCAAATATTATGCATACGCAAAAGTACTCATTAATTTCAGTACAGTTTGCCTTAATTTTCGCATTTACAAATTGTTTGACAGGATAACTGAGCACTTAAGTGTTCCTTAATATATACTCTATGTAAATTATATCACAACCTGAATTCTGGTGTTTCCAAGTTTTAAAAAATGTAGCTATATTTCCACAAAAAACCTCAATCGTGCACAAAAAAACCCTTTAAAAAATAGACAATAACTTAAGCATATGTACAGGAAATATTTGAAACTAAATGTGGAGCAACACATTCACATCAGACAACTATGTGTGGACTACAACAACACAAATTTTCATATGGGATTTTTGTATATATATGTTAATGTTACATTTCACATCAGCAAGCATACAAAAGTGCAACAGGTACTTGTGTTTAAAAACCGCCCTATGACAGATTACATCGGGTTCAAGGTGAAGTTTAACAACAATCTGGATGCAGATTCAAATAGACACAAAACGTCACATGGTATGACTCACTGACATGTGGGTTTGAACAGTAATTGAGATGCAGATCGCAACACAAAACAAATACATCTGTGGTGAGCCATGTTATGTGAACAACAGCTAAACACTGATGCTCACTTCACCCACAACTCTATATGCCTTTAAACTGACTACTGCCTTAAAACATCTACCATATGATAAAAGGTTCATACTTGGATAGAAACCAAGCCAAGGTACTTGTCTAACACAACACATTATGTCATCAAAACTATGTTGTATTGATTTAAAATCTGAATTTCAGTCCTGATTTAAATTGCAGCAAATGCAGAAAAGTATTTGAGGATTGAATGTTTAAACATCCACATGCCTACTAAATACATACATGCTTACTCTTGTTAGGAAACTCTGTCTGCTGTATGCACAAGAGTTTTGGCAAAGCTTTTTTGTCCATGCATGGCTTCCAATAACATACAGTATGCAGAAAATCGGAAAACTTTAATCTACACCCTACTGGAGACTGATAATACAATGCAGATTTAGTAAGGTTATACAGTACTTAATGAAGACATCTGGGTTTGCAATTCATTTATGAGTTTTATCCCATAATTGAAGTGAGTAAAAGTAAACAACTAAGCAGTACTTTACCTGTAATCCAGGTGATCCTCAAGAGAAAGTTTTGGTTATGTTCAAAAGTAGGTGAAATTGTCCCTCGACAAAATCCAATCGGAGCTGAACGTTGTGTATAACTTTTTCCTATGCCACTCAGATGTCAAGTAATTATCTTTGTTTCATCTAGTACTTTATATTCAACCCACTTTTACAGGCAAGCCTCCGCAGGACTCCTGGGCTATGTTTTACACTGAGCCACTCCCAAGTCTTTGGCTCACACACACAATCACAAATTTGGCTTTTATAATCAGCTGAATCAGTGCCTTTAGGATATGTCCAGGTGAGAGAGGTGGAGCTGCGTATATTTTTCGCCTCAGCATGTTTCTTTTGTGAGATCCACACGCTAAAATCATGCACATCTGATTTATGAATAGTGGTTCAAAATAAGTACTTCTTTACATCCAACTTGAATTGGTCTTGCAATGTTTTGTTATTTCCATGTATGATAATACATTACATGTACTGAGACGTAAGGATAATGCAAACATAAAGCCTGTTGTCACTGGGAACAAACTGTTCCTAAGTTAGATCTAACCAAACCACAACTGCAGTGATTTGTAGGCTGTGTTTTCTCCACACGTTTGCCTGACAACTGAAAAACAGGCCCCAGTTTGGTTTAACTGTCGGTATATAAAAGTCATTCAAGATTTTTTAGATACAGGTATTTTATTTCTAAGGTAGACATTCACTGTAAAGACAAAAATTATTTTGTGTCTAGAACCTACAGAGACAGAACAAAGCCCAAATAAAAACTACTCCATGTTTAGGTCAACATAAAATACATCAGTGAATTTTACTGAAAAATACATAACGTGGCTAAAAGTATGTGAATGTCCCTTCTAACTGGTGGATTCAGCCATTTCAGACACGCCAATTAATAACAGGTACATGCATAGTATTATACAGCCATAGATCTTTTCTCCAAAGACAGGCTTTAGCAGTAAAATGATCCTACCGAGGAGTGCAGTAACTCTCAAAATATTTATGTGTTGCAATGTTAACAATGTTTCAATTTCTCCAATTTCAACTGCTTGACAATGGTAATTGTTCTTATTGTGAACTCATTCAGGAGCAACATCTATAGGGTGATGGAGTGGTGTAAAGCCAACAGCCATTTGATCTTGGAGCAGTGGACACACTCTGGAATAATGACTCATGCTTCACCACTGAACTGATGGATGAATCAGGTGGGTGGATGCCAGGAGAATGCTATGCTTGGCTGTTTCATAACTATAAAGTACTAAGATTACTGGTCTGGGTTGGTCATTTCAGTAAGAGTATTTTGCTAAAACATTTGCTAAATTATACATTCTAGACAGTTGTGTCACTGTGTGGTACCAGTTTGCTGTATTGTTTTACAGCATAAATGCCATCGTGCTAAAAGTGAAGCCCAAAATGGTTTTCCAAGTCTGATGTGGAAGAATGTCACTGGTCTGCACAGAATCCTGACCTCAACCTCAATGAACACCTTTGGGATAGCTGAGAAAGCAAACGTATTGGCCAACATCCATGCCCAACCTCAAAATATTGTGGGCAAATGGAATCACATTTACAGAAGTGCTTGAAAGTTTGTGAACTCTTTAGAATTTTCTAGATTTCTGCATAAATATGACCTAAAACATCATCAGATTTTCACACAAGTCCTAAAAGTTGACAAAGAGAACCCAGTTAAACAAATGACACAAAAATATTTCCTGTAACTGTTGATCAGTCCTGCACACCAGCTTGAAGTAATTTTAGCCCATTCCTCCGTACAGAACAGCTTCAGCTCTGGGATGTTGGTGGGTTTCCTCACACTAACTGCTCACTTCAGGTCCTTCCACAACATTTCGATTGGATTAAGGTCAGGACTTTGACTTGGCCATTTCAAAACATTAACTTTATTTTTCTTTAACCATTCTTTGGTAGAACGACTTGTGTGCTTAGGGTCGTTGTCTTGCTGCATGCCCCACCTTCTCTTGAGATTCAGTTCATGGACAGATGTCCTGACATTTTCCTTTAGAATTTTCTGATATGATTCAGAATTCTTTGTTCCATCAATGATGGCAAGCCGTCCTGGCCTAGATGCAGCAAAACAGCCCCAAACCATGATACTACCACCACCATGTTTCACAGATGGGATAAGATTCTTATGCTGGAATGCAGTGTTTTCCTTTCTCCATTCATAACGCTTTTCATTTAAAACAATAAGTTCCTATTTTGGTCTCATACTGTCCACAAAACGCTTCTTCCAGTAGGCCTTCTTGGCTTGTCCAACGTGATCTTTAGCAAACTGCAGGACGAGCAGGGCAATGTTTTCTTTTTGGAGAGCAGTGCTTGTCTCCTTGCAACCCTAGCCATGCACACCTATTGTTGTTCCAGTGCCTCTTAATGATGGTGGACTCATGAACATTAACATTAGGCCAGTGTGAGAGAGAGGCCTTCAGGTGCTTAGACATTATCCTGGTGTCTTTTGCTGACCTCGCGAACTATTACCACACCTGCTCTTGGAGTGATCTTTGTTGATCGACACTCCTGGGGAGGGTAACAATGAGTCTTGAATTTCCTTGTCCATTTGTACACAATCTGTCTGACTGTGGATTGGTGGAGTCCAAACTCTTTATAGATGCTTTTGTAACCTTTTCCAGCCTGATGAGCATCAACAATTCTTTTTCTGAGGTCCTCAGAAATCTCCTTTGTTCATGCCATGATACACTTCCACAAACATGTGTTGTGAAGAGCAGACTTTGATAGATCCCTGTTCTTTAAATAAAACAGGGTGCCCGCTCACACCTGATTGTCATCCCATTGATTGAAAACACCTGACTCTAATTTGACCTTCAAATTAAGTGATAATCCTAGAGGTTCACATACTTTTGCCAGTCACTAATATGTAATATTGGATCATTTTCCTCAATAAATAAATGACCAAGTATAATATTTTTTTCTCCTTTGTGTAACTGGGTTCTCTTTATCTACTTTTAGGACTTGTGTGAAAATCTGATGATGTTTTAGGCCATATTTATGTTGAAATATAGAAAATTCTAAAGCGTTCACAAACTTTCAAGCACCACTGTGCTTGGTCATGTTCTAAGTTTTTGAGTAATGCCAGAGAACTGGATACTGTTATAAGAGCATAGTTCATGATTTTGGATTGAACATTTGTAAGTCAGGTTATCACAAACATTTAGCAATATAGTACATGTAAAATCTGATCTTATACCGTTTCAAGCCAGCATCAGCCCAGATACAAACACTCAGTATTAAATGAGTGCATGCCTACTTCAAATAGTGATTATGGGGTCATATGAGGTATGAAAATAGGGATCTGTTAGATCATTCCATCCCATCTGAGGTACACTTTTATCTCCTTGGTATTGCAGCTGTTCAAAAAGTGTCCTCATCATTAATGCATAATTTAAGGCAAATTTATCATCCAAATGAAGCAGCTTTTCTTAATAGAAAACTGTAAAATTGAATGATGGATTTTTATATTTGTATAACAAAAGCTATAGTCATGCACCTTCATGCCATCACTTGCATTCAGCTCACCACACCTTCCGGACAAAACCTGGACATGACTCACAGGAGCATTCAAACTCCACCTCGGCTTCACCATTCAGGTGTACACTGTGTACATCACATGTAAAAACACCAAATTTGAAGAATTTTGTTGCTAGGGCTCTGTGATTCACATGGTACTGCTAATGTCAATGGAATCTCCAAAGGGCAAGTAAACGCATGAATAACAAGCACACCACTTCATAGGACCAGTAAAAGTCTCAACACGAATCCTGGCTTAAATAGTCTCATAGCCATGCGTAAAACTTGCTAACCATAATAAGGGGAAGCACGGTATAAGGAATGAAAATAATATACCTACGTTATAATCACTAAGTAGCGGTTCTTATAAGACACCGATCAAATCACATGAAAATGAAAAGAGTCACTGAGGACAGTTTGCAGCGTGGTGCTGTCTGTGTTAAGGAAGGAAAGAAACAAATATACTATTCGGGGAAGACTTTGTAGATACCCCTTATAACTAGTGGATTTAGCCACACACATTGCTAAGACAAGCATAACATCAAGCACACTACCATGTAATCTATATAAATACTGGCAGTAGAATGAGTCATACTAAAGACTTCAAGAACTTTCTCTTGGTACTGTTATGTGCTGCCTTTTCAGCAAGTTGGATCTTCAAATGTGCAATGGCAGAACTTCCCCTGCACATAAAACTGCTATTATGGGTGGCACAGCGGTTAAGATACCTATAAACCAGAAGGGCCCAGGTTTAAGCTCCAGCACTGTCAAGCTAAAACTGGAAGCAACATCCTTAACCCACAATTGTTTAGATGAGAGCATCTCCCAAGTGGCTAAATGTAAAATAATATTATGGCAAAGTGGAAACATTAGCTAACAGGGAGCCTACTTTGTTTGTTTTTTTGTTTATTTAACATCAGCATCAGCATCAATGGCTATTCATGACAGGAGAAAGGCTGCATTGATACTAGTCATACACACTGACACTAGGCAATTAAGAGTGACTGATTAACCTAATGCATTACCATAGGTGAGTTTTCCTAGGTCATAAGCATATTCATATACTGTTAACATTTCCCCACTCCAACTTGGATCAAACCCAACAACAACAATTTGTTGTCATATGCATTGTTTGTGAGGATATCATTTATTTGGTAGCATAGCTACATTTGGGTTTAAGATAATAGACTTAAGTTTAGGTGGGACTTATTTATAATCAATTTTAAAAAAGGACTTCTCATTTCTGCTATGTGACTTGAGTCAGTATGGCTGACATGGGTGACATGGCGCTGGTGGTATGGCTGACAAGGGTGGCATGGTGGCAGGTACTGCACAGTGCCTCAGAGCTCCAAGATCCCCTGGTTCGCTTCACCTGTGTGGGTTTTCTCCGGGTACTCCGGTTTCCTCCCACATTCCAAAGACGTGTGTTAGCTTAATTGGTGTTTCCAAAGTGCCCCTTAGTGTGTGAGTGTGAGTATGAGTGTGTGAGTGTATGTGCCCTATGATGGATTGGTGCTCTGTGTTGATGGCTAGGCATCGGCTCTCCCGCTACCCTACCGATGAACCTAACGCATGTTGTTCGAATGTGGGTGGAAACCAAAGTCTTACAAGCTTACAGAACACAAACACACAGGAATAAAACACTTAACAATTATCTGGATTCAACTGCAACCCTAATTACCAATCCCCAAATTGCCTCTGGCTGCAAACGTCAGAACAAAATCTATGCGTCAGGAGCTTCATAAACTGGGTTTCCATGGCTGCACAGTCACATATAATCTAAGATGACATGCAGTACCAAGTGTTGACTGGGGAAAAGTAAAGCGGTCTGCAATTAGAGTAAACAGTTGAAACATGTTCTATGAAGTGATGAATAATGTTTCATCGTATGACAGCCTGATAGATGAATCTGATGAGTTTGGCAGACTTCAGAAGAATGTTCAGGTCTGGAACGTCTGGTGGAGGAGTAATAACTGTATAGCATAAACTACTTAGTTTGTTAACCCCCAAAAAGTTTCCAAAAAAACATGGGTATTACTATGGAGTTTGTCCCCTGGCACAATACCCTTCTGTAAATGCTTTCCACTAGACTTTGAAACATGACTGTTTGATCAGACACAAGTAAAATGATATAACTGATATAATTATCTAATTTATCTCAAATTGTCTGAGCTGAGGTCGTTAGCCAGTCAAGTTCTCCATCAAAGTTGGTAAACCATTTTTTTAGGAGAGCAACAACTTTTACTGAGTGGTTTGCAACATAGAAAACTATATAAGAGTCACTGTGGTGTTCACAGCTGCTGTTTGTCTATGGAGATCCATGCCTATATATTGTTAGCAGTGAATGTGACTGAAATAACTGAGATCACTAATTAGAAGGGGTGTCCATATACTTTTGGACATATAGTGTATAAAGACATTGAAAGTGAAGAACCATGACAGGTTGGATGCTTCTATTTTAAAGAAACAAACTGATCACTTAAGTAATTTAATCTCTACCAGAAATCACAATGTTTGTTTTCAAAATAATAAAGCCTCTTTCCCATCAGAATGGCTGCTGCTGTCTTTCAAAATCCTTTTTAGACACATCAAAGTCATCTCTATATGGTGGAAGACACACCCAGTGTCTATTATGCTCACAGCATAGAGCGATCATTTATCTGGGCCACTGTGAACCTGCATTCACTAGACCATTGTGGCTATGACACTAAAGAGATTTTCTTTCAGTGTAGCCCAGGAAAAAACTGCAACTAAATTCCCAAATGAGGGATAGGGCTTAGCTACCATGATATATTAGTAATGCAAATACACACCACATATAGGTCTTTCATATACTATTACTATAGGTCAGTTTTCCTAGGCCATATGCATATTCAGATACTGTTAACGCTTCCACAGAAAGCAATAACAAATATGCAGCTCAGTAACAAACTGCCTTCTGTAATAGCTGCTTTGGAGAAAACCATGACACTAGAAAAACCCCAGGCATCAAATATCAAATACATTAGTCATGGCATGTTCTGTTGCTAATCAGAACAGTCATTAGTGCCCGAAGAAAACAAATACTGTACATGGAGCACAAATCATATTAATTAAGAGATGAAGTGGCAAGAAAACCCTGCTTCTGGTAATGAGCTATAAAACTGCAGGGAATGAACTCCTAGAAAAATTTGTGGTTTCCTGCTCAGTGCTTAGTTGTTTTACATTTACGTTTAGTCATTTAGCAGAAGCCCTTATCCAGACTTTGATACTTACAATCCAAGCTATTGTAGGTTGAGGGCCTTGCTCAAAAACCCAACAATGACAGCTAGGTAGAGGTGGGATTTGAACTCTACAATGTCTCATCCATAGCCTAGTACATTAACTGTTAGCCCACCCCAGTCCAACTCTTTAAGGTAACACGCACCCTAAGAAGCTCTACATACTTAAGTATCAGGCATGATTCAAATTTCATCCTTAGGTGTATAATAAGAGAATGGTTGGCACTAGCATATGTTTTTTTTCCATTAGGGTTGCTCATTGGCACTTTGTCCACAGTTTGAGCAGTTCCTGTGCACTGCTTTGGTTTATGGGGGATTTTACTTATTGGGAATTTGGGAATATTATTTTAATAGGGTGACCATATTTTCATTTCGGAAAACCAGGACACATTGTAGGCGGGGTGAGTGGCGGGGTGAAGTGGCTAATGGTGTGAGCAATGTCCCTGAAAGCAATTAGTCGATGTATTTTCTCAACAAATATTTACTCAAATCATAAATACAAATATAATATCTGTATAACCCTACACTACTATGTAATGTAATTCATTCATTCACTTGCTTATCTGCTTAATCCTGAACAGGGTTGAGGGAGAGCCGGTGCCGAGCTGGCAGCACAGAGAGGAACAACCCTAGACAGGGTGCCAATCCATCATAGGGCACATACACTCACACACTCATACGCTAGGGGCACTTTAGAGACACCAATTAACCTAACACACATGTCTTTGGACTGTGGGACAAAACTGGAGTACCCAGAGTAAACCCACACGAACACGCAGACTCCACACAGAAAGCACCCCGACCGCCCCACCTGGGGACTGAACACAGGACTTTCTCACTGTGAGGCAACAGTGCTACCCACCAAGCCATCGTGCCATCCTTGTGATGTAATTTTAATTAACTATATGCTATACAAGCAAAAATGATGCCATGACTTTTCAAGCGATTTCACTGTCGCAGACAAATTTCCAATGTCAGAATAAAATCATGCCTGTCTTGCTAGAGTTATGTCGCGCTCGAGTCATCTTTATCTTTGGTCAATATATTTCGTCTTAAAGTTCCGATAAAATGAACCGTGTTCTATTTTATTATAAGTCGTAAGCCTTGTCTCACACAAATAATGATGTGGACAGCTCTAGCACCAAATGGGAATACATGGATGTCTCTGGCGGGTAGAGAAATGACACGTGGACTCACATTGCTTTGCTGTCATGCAGACCAGTTCCTTAAAGCTGGTAATGTTATTTGCCTGTTAAATGCCAAGGGTACGTAAAAAAAACAAAAAACAAAAGTAAGCACCAAAAGTATTTACATTTTCTGTTAACCCATAGTATTACAACAAGTTGAATATAATGTCAGCTTTATGGTATTGGCATAATAGATGAATGCTAGTCCATTTCCATGTTTCCAACATGTTGCAATACTTCAATATGAATTGAATGAAGTACTATGAATAGATAGCCATGCATGCTGCTATTACAAACAACTATCTATTCATAGTGTTTGATCCCAGACATATTGGTTAGCAAAACAATAGGTGAGAGTTGTGATTATGATTAAATGAACATCTCGGACAATGAGCTGTGGCACTGAGCCATATCGTATGGACGAAAACTTCATGAGAATCAGTGAGGTTGTTGTCATAACTCACCTCCAATTCCTTGTGTAGGATGGACAGACCATGCTGTCTCCATTCACTCAACCAGGGTCATGTGCATATTCTGCGGTGTGTTGTCTTTCTTTATTGGTTGTTTTTTTCTGAACAAATCATTGCACACACAAAAGCAACTGTGGCCAAAAGTTGCTTCTGTGTCTGGTCCATTGTTCAACAGTTTCAAAGGGAATCTAGTTGCAGCTTGAAAATAATGACAATATCACCAATCTTTGCAAAATGAAAAACTCTGTGACTTTGTCTTTAGATATGAGAGGGTGTCAGACTTTAGCCTTTTAAAAGTCTGTTAGCATAAGGGAAAGCAACCCCATTCCCGCTCCTATTGCACTCGAAACTCTGCAGTAGTTTTTAACCTAGCGCTTTAGTTGAAAACTACATTTCCCATGATGCTGTTTCCAGTGAAGTCACTCACCGCCGACAACAAGCTAGCACACAGATGGGAGTATCTGAGATGAGCTATGGCTATTTTAGATTTACATAACGAATTCAATCTCTAATTGTAAGATGTAGCAACACCGTAGTAGTAGTTGACTTTTTCTCAGTTAAGAACGTAGTAAGTTTATATATAGTAAACGAACTTTAGCGAGCTGATTGACTTACCCTGCAGTGTAGCTATAACCAACTTTGTTTTGTTTTTGAGCATTTGCTTAAAAAAACATGAATACAACCCCGCCAAGAAGTCCATCAGAGCATCAAACATCTGCTCCCAGTGGCTCCAGTTTGGGCAAGGTAGATTTGAACTTCGCTGTTTTAACGATTATAAGACTACACATTAACATTTATGTATGTAACATGTATGTATTAATGATAACGAAGAAGTGATGCCATAGGTTTTGTTTGAGACTAAAATGAAATCTTACAAACTGGTAACTGTCAGCCACATTTTCATGAGATAACTGTTACTCTATATTAGTTCTTAACTTGCTTGACATTTGTATGACCTTTTTTATTTTGTTGCCATTGTTCACACAAGTACTTGAAGCAGAATCATTTGCAGAGACTTCCATCTTCAGTGCCCTGCCCATCAATCAGTGCTAATGCTCATGTATGTTTTACTTATGCAGTAACTGTGAAACTGGACTCTCAAACTGAAGCCTAAAAAAAATCCTAACCGTGGTAACCCTGTTTCATGGGACAAAGTGCAGTCGAGTCACTTGTTTCCCAGCTGGTAATGGAGAAAAAGTAACATAATGGTCTGAGAAAAGAATTTAAACGTAGTTAAATAAAAGTGAAAGAAACCAGAAAAGTAATACTTGAGTAAAGTAGAAATACTTAATTACAGTAACAAAGTATGTATGCATTGTTACTATACACCACTGCTCACTTACAGGAGTGCAACCCAATCTCATCTCCTGCTGTTGGAGCCCATCCACCTCACGGTTCTTTGTGTGTTAGGGTGTACTCACACTGAGCACGATTGCCTTGAACCGCGGCAGAGCGCGTTTGTCCCCCCTCCCTCCTTCCTAATGTGGCTAGCACTCACATTAGTTTAACTGCATGCTTTCGTCATGCAGTCCTCATCACGATACGCACTCGCACAGCACACTTCAGGGTTGTACATATGTGATCGGGTAATCACATACTTTTGTGCCTTTCTTTGGTTTCGTTTTGTGCGCGCTGACACACAGCTGCCTCCATAAAAATCGTCATACGTGCAGCACAAGAAGCCGAAATCAGTGCGTCACATAATCAGTACATTTATTATAAGGCTTATTAGGGCTGTGTGTCAGTGAGAACAAAAAAGTCACACAGTAAGTACAAGCATGAAGTCCGCTGTGCAGCACAAGAAGCCGAAACACAGTGCCCTGCAAAAACAATATAAAGAGTGGTTATTAAACTGCTGTTGCTTCAAAGTTCCAGAGATTCTCAGTTTGATTCGTGTGGAGTTGTCCTCAATTGTCCTCATGTCCTCAATGTGGGTTTACTCCAGTTTACTCCCACATTCCAAAGACCTTACATGAGGTTAATTGGTTGCTGAAAATTGCCAGACTACTATCATTACAACCTTGCACTTGTCATGATTAGCCTTGCTCAAGGACCCAACTGTGGTAGCCTAGCGGTTAAGGTACTGGAAGGTCCAGGGTTCAAATCCCATCTCTGCCAAGCTGCCACCGTTGGGTCCTTGAGCAAGGCCCTTAACCCACAATTGCTAGGATTGTAAGGTTGTATCAATTGTAAGTCGCTCTGGATAAGGGCGTCTGCTAAATGCTGTAAATGTAAATGTAAATTAGCCACTGAAGCGGCTGTGATGTCGACTAAATAAATAAAAAAACAAATACTGTAGTTTTCTTGTCAAAAATGTCTAAACACATTAAATACAATAATTACAAATTATTAAGCTTTTAATGGTCCTAACAGAAGGTCCTGGGTTCGATTGCAGGGTGGAGTGGCCTGGGTCCTTTCTGTGTGGAGTCTGCATGTCCTCCCCTTGTCTGTATATATGACTAGTCTTGATGTAACCTTGTGTGTGTGTCGCTGAAATGGCCATTGATGCTGATACTGGCGTTAAGTAACCCAAACACACAAACATAATGGACCTAACAACATATCATTGGTTAGAGAATTGGCAAGATTAAGAAAAATGCACTCATGAGACCTGTGGCACTATATGCTCATCACAGCTTATTGCAGTGAACAGAAACAGGGAAGTTCACTTACATAGTCTTCTTGTTCACAAAGACAAAATCATGAAAATATATAAATGCTTGATATGAAACTCAAACTCACACACGGCTCTTCCAAAATACCTTCTGTCTTGTTTGCCCAAGAGTGTATATTTCTGCCATATATCCCACTTCTAATCATGTACTGAGTTGTACAACCATACACATCCATAACAATTCCCACATACAACTGAAATGTAATAACATAAATGGTCACAATTTAATGCACTACATAGAAACTTGTGTTGAACTTAATTAACCGGTAATCATTAATTGTCCTTTTCCCCCTCACAGCCTATGAGTTCTGCACTGAGACAGAGATTAAAAAGGGCACGCCGTTCTTTTACTTCCCCCGTCAGTGTGATCAAACGACTCCGAATCGATGAGGATGAGTCACCACAGACTTTAAACAATGAGGTGGCCCAAGGGGATGACCGTGATGTTGATGTTAACAGAAATGAGACCACAAGAGAGGACTGTCTGAACAGACTTGGGTCAGATTCCCCGCAGTCCTCACAATGTGACTTGCTTGAGCTTCGAGAAAAATTAAAGAAAGAAGTCAAGGAAAAATCGGAGACACTTCGGAGGCTCAAGATGGTCAAAATGTACAGAACTAAGGTAAACATGGTTAATCATCTTAAGTATAGTCGAACCACTATCCAAAGTTTCACTGTATATATACTGTATACTATATACTGATATGGTGTTATGCATTTAGTCATTTGGCAGACGCTCTTATCCGGAGCCTCTTAGAACTGTTCAGTTACTACAGTCTTGGACTGTACAATCCAAGCAGTATGGGGTAAGGTTACTGCATAAGGGTGCTTGGCATTGCTGGGACTTCTGGACATTTTTGGGTCAGAGTGCTGGAACTTTAACCGGCTGGCTACCACATTTATTTTATGCAAGATGGTTTAGAAAAAAACAAACAAATAGGTAAATGGAATCAAATTATGCACAATTATTCACTATCACTATCGCTATATCTGTTTCTTTATGGTCTGTTGTCACCAAACAAAAAACACACAAACTTTGAAACAAGCAATTTCAAGTTAGCCATGTCTCTAATGTGCAGCTCTCCTCTAACTCATCCTAATTGACTACCAAGAAAGAAATCTTTCAAAAAGATAGATGCACCTAAACACTTAAAACACTTGATATGATTATATACCGCTGATTCATTCTTTTTCTCTCTGAATTGAATGCCAAATTTCCTTTCTTTCCAATACATTTAATGTAATTGTATGCGATAAATATAGCCAAATACAGGTATTGGTTTGCTCTATTTGGGATTGGCCATAGATATTAGAAGATAATCTAAACTTGTAAAGTTTCTTTGAGCCAATGCTCCATTGTAAAAAGCACTATATAAATAAATCTGACTTGACTTGACTACTCCCAGATTTATGATGGGGATACGTTCCAACAAATCCATCGTATGTTTATTGTAAATCGAAGAGTTTAATGTATACTGTAGATATCACAGCACAGCATACGTTAAACAGGTTTAAAACACAGCCGCGCCCATGGCTTTTCCTCACTACATTACCCAGCGCTCCTCACTCCCGCCACGCGCCTCCCTATGTCACACACGCATTAAACTACAGTAGGGCAAAATCATTAACATAACACTTATCTTATAATAAAGTATTTAATATTTCGTGTCATTTATTGAACAATATTGAAAGTGGAAAAACAAAAAACCGATAGTCGTGCCCATGGCTTTTCCTCACTACATTTCCCAGCGTTCATCACTCCCGCCACGTGACTCCCTACGTCATGCACTGCCGACTTCCTCACCAGAGAATGGGAGAATACTGCGAGTACTGTGTATCGCTTGTCCCGGAAAATTCTAAATTCAGACTATGGTTTCTGCTGAGTGTGTATTTATTAGAGATCCACCGATTGATTAGCCGGTGACCGGAATCAGCCAGTTTTCAGTGTGATCAGTCGATCAGTCTCATATAACTGCGACAGCAATGCATGAGAAAAACACTGCTTTCACTAACATTAATTCACAATGTAATTCTGCTTTAAACAAAACATTGTAAGTCGGGCCATTGTAAAACAGGGAGTACCTGTATGTGCTGAAGTGGCAATAAATTCCCAAAGCGACACCAAACCACACCTCTCACAGAATGACGAAGGACATTTTTGATCATGTGGATGTAATAGCAAAAATATGTAAAGGTTAAGTCACACACATAATGGAGGCACAGAAGCATTTATTGAGGCAATCGAACATTTAAAACATATTTTTGTGGGAAGATTTGAAGAAATAGTTTTCATTCCCTAACATACTATCCAAACCACTATCCCACTCAAGCGAATGGTGATTTTCTAAAATAATGGAAGTAGATGACTCAACCTCAGCCTACACCCTCCACTTTCCTTCTATTTTTGAGTAAGCTAAACTTTAGTTTTACTCAGTGGATAACTATGAGGTAATGTAGTGTTTAACACGCTAAGCACACTGAGACAACAGAGAACGCTCATAAATGTCTTACACAGGAATCATGGCAAAGCCCTGGCCAATCCCATTATAACACTTCTAAGAATAATCAGAAAGGATGCAGCCCCACTATGCTATGTTGACACCACTGGATGTAGGTGAAGTTTTATAGAAAATTAGGGAAGCTTTGCCTGTAGGAAATAATGGATATATTTCTATGCACTCAGTATAATACTCAATATTCACTATCCAAACCATTTTCTGGAACAAATTTAATTTCAGATTTGACTGTATTTTTAAGCTGTTTGGGTTGACTTTGTTATTAATAAAAGTTTTTTATTATTATTAGAATGACCTGACACAACTGCAGGGACTGATAGACAAGTGGAGGCATTGTGCACAAACAGTGCTGTACGAACTGCAAACAGAATTACCTGTAGACGGCCATAAAGCCAGTCTCTCCCAGATCATTGACAACTTTGGCCTGGAAGATGATATCCTGCACTACAACAGGACCGAGGAGGATTTCAGAGACAGCTGATACACAGACCTAATTTGTATGCTGTTGTTATTCATTACCAGTCATCAGGCGTTTTGAACCTGATTCTTAAAAGCCACAATCAGGGATTCACTTAATACAACAGAAATAAATGATATAAGGAATTTAACATGAACGAATCCCTGCTTGTGGCTTTATTATACTTTAGTTCCTTTCTGTTTCTCAGGGAATTCGAGATAACAATCCAGCTTGCGATTTATTTGACTGTTTTGCACTTAGTTCATTTCTAGGTAATCTTGTTTCACACTGTTGTATGTAACCTAAGCCTCCATTAAAATGTGATTGTGAATAAAGACAAGTACGATTCCTATTTATAATCCTGTATCAGTTGTGCTTAAGTTTAGAAAAAGCAGGGAAAGTCTTCCTTCTCATGCGTTCCACTTCAGTTCTGAGAACGGCAATCTCAGTAGCCTGTGCTTTGGTCAAGTCCATAAGCTTCTTCCTCTGCAGGATTTCCTGATAGCGCTCCTCAACGTCATGCTCTTGATTCTCTTCCATTGCTAAAGACAAAGCAGAACATTTGTATTCTTAAGTTCCCTGTGACAACTGAATTAAAATAGTCAGGCATGTGCCATTTGGACAACGTCCATTCGCATATCCGTCTGTTGTACCATATGGTTACTATCCTCGTTATTAAGGTAATTAATCTTCTTAACCCATGTTTTACCTTCAAAGATACATTAGCTGTTGTAGAACATCAGTTGGAATTACACACCTAACAGTGCAGCCTCTGGTGCAGAGAGTTTTATTAAACACAAAGTTTTATCAAACCTATGTGGTGCCGTGTGGGTGGTGAGAAAGTTGTGTATTTACTATAGAAAACAATGACTTTCTATTTGTGGTGGTAAGCTGTAACACAGCGGTGGTGGAGGGGTTTAACTACAAAGCCTCATACACACTTGTCTGAGAAACAAAGTGTGGCGAAAGTAAGTTAAACATTTGAGAGTTGGATTAAAGTACTTCTGTTGCAGTCAGCCATAACACAGATGTGCTGGATAGAGATTAGGTTTGAAATATTTAAGTCTGAATATTATATTGAATGTCTGAATTGATGCTCTGTCTCTATAGGTAAGTAACATTTTAGAGTGAACCATGAATTAATACTAATGAAATCAACAGGACAAACATTACTTAGCATCCAATAGCTTTTTCTTTTCCACAGTGGTGTTATATAGCTATGCACTGCTCTGCCAGTGGATGTTGAGTATGGGTAGCAGCTTGGGTTATAAGCATTTTCTGATCTGATCCACTAACATTTTAAAGATGCCATTGCACGAGTATGAATATCCTTTCCATATTAAGTATGTCATTAGGCATTTGTGGTATCCTTAAAGCAACACTTTAAAACTCAATTATAAAAGTGGGAAAAATCTGGATTGGTCAGTATCAGCAGAAACTGAGCTCCAATATACCTCATCCATATGCTTCTCTATTTAATATTTGCAGTGTTTCTAAAAAGCGAGATACCTGTGGATTCATAGACGTTTCTTCTTTCTCCAACAGTCACCTGCATGCTGGTCAGCTCCACATCTAAACTTGCATTCTTCCTCTTCTTTAGCGCAGCCTGTTTGTTCAGCTGCTTTATCAGCTTCTTACAGTTCTCTACATGCTTCTTATGAGTCTGGGCAAAGTGTTGATAGCCCAGTGGAAAAAGCACAGTTTCAATGAGAATAATGGAGTTTTCAGTTTCTCTGTATTTTGATTTTTCTTACTAGGAATGGCTGCTTACCTGCTCTTGTAATGTTATTGTCTTCTCTAGATTTGAAACCTTCCTTGACATTCTGTTGTCATGGTCCTTCTCACTTAGGTACTTGGAAAAAAAATGGTACATGCTCAGTGTCATCACTTATTTACAGACTGGGCTGTGAAAGTTAACATGTTTATAATGTGATTACTCTTTAACACCATTAATGGCATTTTTGCTGCTCAGTGATTTGGGTGGATATAATTTAGGACACTTCCGCATATGCTTTACCCATGTCTTTGTGACAACAGATTCTGTCACACCAACACACACTGTCACATGTAACAACTTGCACTTGCTGTTTCTTATAAAAGCACCTATTAACATTTACATTTACAGCATTTAGCAGACGCCCTTATCCAGAGCGACTTACAATTGGTACAGTCTTACAATCCAAGCAATTGTGGGTTAAGGGTCTTGCTCAAGGACCCAACAGTGGCAGCTTGGCAGAGATGGGATTTGAACCCTGAACCTTCTGGTCCAGAGTCCAGTACCTTAACCACTAGGCTACCACAGTTAAAATCAGCCTAAAATCAATGCCTCAGGTGGTGGGGCGCAATCCCTTAACAATAAACACCTTCATTTAAAAACTGCATTTATGTTTACTTGTGTTGACTTTGACTAACATTAAATTGGTTAAACATGCAAAAAAAAACAGGAAATCAGGAAGGGGGCAAACAGTTTTTCACACGACTGTACATAGAATCTGTAAATTAGGTCGATCTGGTCTAAGTGCCGCTATCCTTTTTTCTTCTTCAAGTGAACGCAGTGTGAAAGGGGTTTTGTTAAGGACAGAACTACACTTTCCTTCATTTGGAATAAATTCTGTGCCAAACTGAAACATAAATGGTTCATCTTGAACAGGGTTAGAATTCCCACGGTCTCCTGGTCAGCTGTCGTCACATAAGAGGCAAAAAAACATAACACCTGATAGGCTCCTGATAAAAGTAGGCGTGCCTGAGGCACAGAGAGCTGTAGTGTGTAGTGGCACAGAAGTTAAGCAAATACAATTAGTGGTACCTCAGTTCTCGTTGTTAATACGTTCCAGAAGGCTGGTCGAGTACCGAGCAAATTTTTCTTAACAAGCAATAATTACTCCATTCAGAAAATCCACACTGTATAAGCGACTTGAGTGGCTCGACTCATACAAGTTTAAGCAAGACAAATCTTTCTACTCAAAATGCGCCGAGAATCGAATTCACCGAGTTCTGAGGTGTTTGAGAACCGAGGTACCACTGTATTTATTTTTATAAATAAGTGCTATCAGGACAACCAGACACACAGTATGACTAAATCGTTTTATAGTTATGTTGCAATATATAATTAATTTATTTTCATCTTTGGCATTACTTCTTACCTCTGAGGGGGAAAAACCCTCACGTTACTAAACAATTCCGGGACCTTACAAAAACAGTAGTTGATCTTCTGGAAAACTGCCGAATTTTAAGTATAATTTTTTATCAGTTTGTTTTTATAATTTGTGGATTACAATTCCCATAAATCTAAATGTATTTCTTTTTTTCCCTATTAATTCCTTTTTTCCTTTTCATGAAATGTTCTTACGTAACTTAATCCAACCTTAGAGAAGTACGAGTGGCTTTATATGACAAAGGTATGATAATAATCTGTTAAATAGACAGCCTCGAGGTACATAAAAGTCGGTTCATGTCTTTAACCTAAATATAGATTGTATGTGTGATCATGTCAATGCATTGCTATTGAGGTAATACATGTAATCCATGGGCTGGGTGGAGTGTGAATCTTGATCATTTAATAGCACAGTTCCAGATAGCAAATCCAGCCCTGCTGTCTGGGTGGGAGGACTGTCATTCCTCTAATCCCTTTGTCAGGCATCTCTTATGTATACAGAATAGGGCAATTAGTGTGATCCTCCAGGTGCATTCAGCTTTCTTACTTTGCTGCATGAACAGCAATTAAAAAGAGGCAGTTACTGGCTTCACATGTCTCATAAGTATTATACATCAGCCATAACCCCTTCCAGTTTGGTAGCTGCTGTGTGATGGGTATTCAGCTAGTGAGAGGGGAATTTGCAAAAACCCAAAATGAGTGAAAATCTTGGGCTGGTAGTGATAGCACACTTTTTTTAAAGTAACAACTGCTTTCTTTCACCATTCTCAACCCTCACTCAGGTCTAGTCATATCACAGTTTGTGGTTTAAAGGCATGGCACGTCACTTTATGAAGGAATTCTTCCCTCTGCCTGAGGGAAGGGTGGAAGCTGCAATGTCTTTATACTCGATAACGAAGAGTTTTACAAGCACATTACCGAGCCAGATACAATCAATAACATCCGTTCAAACAAAATCATGGAGTTACCTCTTGGAGCTCCTGAGACATATGTAGCATCTGAATGTCTTTGGCTTTGTTGTTGAGATCTTCAATCTGCATGCTCATTCTCTTATGCTCCCACTCCTGTTGAATAATTCCTTTCCGAAATTCTTTGCACTCTACCATGCTGGCAATCTTCTGCTCTGCTAAAGTCTGGAAGAAGGATGCAGTGTTCCCAATCATTTTCAGGCTCTACTGTATCATGTTTGGTATGTGTAACTAGTATAAGTATAAAGAGATGGAAAATGTGTTGTTAGTACATTTAGTACCTTAATGGTGTTGTTCAGGTCCTCGACGACACTACGGTGGACAAGCCGAGCATCTGAGTAGTCTGCAAGTAAATCTCCGGTCTCCACTTCAACCTGGCCCTGCTTTAACAGAATCTGCACCATGGTGTCCAAACAGAACCTTGTTTTCTGTTCTTGCAAGCTGAAGAAAATGTCATTTTATAATAATATTATATTTAATACAATTATTCACTCTTATCAACATGTTCAATAGGCTTTTGCAACATGATTGTTAATAAACAGACTATTTTTACAAATCCATTTTATTGCAGATATCAGTATTAAAATATAATGTTTGGTCAAAACACTATACTAAACTTGTTCAGCACAGTTTAGAGATTTTCTTATCCTACACTAGCTGAATCCTCTTACCAGTTAATAACCAAGTTAAATTACTGTAGACAAAACTCAGCTGGACTTCCACTGTCCAGGACTGTAGGTATAAACCAACTTTATATAATAGGCTAGTGAACGATATTTTGAATAGGTTTCTGTATAAAAAAACAACACCTTAAAAACTAGGGCTGTCAGAATTCATATTAATAACATTTTTACTGCTGTTAATTGCATTTTTGTTACTTGGCTCATAGGCACTTGTAGTTGAAAGACTGAGTCCTAAATGGTCCCATAATCACTATTCCATTCTTTCTACATACCATACAGTACTCTTAGGGAACCACTAGATTAGATATAACATTGTTTTAGCAATGGTATAATAACCATATATAATTATTTATCAGTCTTCATGAGAATACAACCAGAAAATACAGGAATGTTGTATGCAGTATGCAAAAACTGAAGAAAAAAAATCTGAAAAACAGCTTCTATAGGCTACAGTGGCAAGTATTTACTGTGACCTCCCCTTGTACAGTCTGAAGAAGCTTGACAAGGAATGGTCTTTTGGAAGGATTGCAGCCAAGAAACCACCTTTGTTTTTTTGTTTTTTTTGGGTGAAAAGACTATACAGGCTAGATACGCTAAAGCTCACAAAGATTCGAATGAAGACCAGTGGAAAAAAGTGTTATGGAGTGACAAATCCAAGTTTAAACCTTTTGGGTCCAATCATCAACAATATGTTATATAGGGTCATTATACCATTGCTAAAACAACAAATCTAATGGTGGCCTAAGACTTTTGCACAGTACTGTATATAGCAGTATCAGTCTACAGGGAGCAGAATTGTAAACCATTTGGGACCCTTCTTTATTCGGGTTCTCTCATTACTGTAAGACAGCAGATTCTGTCGCAGAAACAGAGAGCTCGGTGGAACTGCACCGTTTCACAACATGCCTGAATCACAAGAATAACTTACACATGCTGTTTCTAATAAGAGAACCTAATGAAATCAATACATTAAAAACGTGCGTTCTGGTAATCGCTATTCTGTTTTTGGTGCTAATGAAAATATTAAAATGTAACAAATGCATTCTGACTCGCATTGGCATTAATAAATATTTCATTAGTATGAAATATGAACAAGTAAAATATGATACAAAAAAAGATAAAAAGTAGTGTGATTAATGCAAATAAATATTTTAATTACTGGACAGCACTTAAACAATTACAGTCTTACCCATTAAGTTCATCAATCAGATTCTTTATTATCATTTGCGCATTCTCATACTCTTCTGTTCTCTTCTGCAGAAAAGCCTGCACCTCTGCTAACATTAATGCCTTCACTTTGACCTGAAATCAAAAGTGATACTTGTTCAAAACATGCTGACTGAACATTATTTAGAGTCAGACTGTGTGTCCATTTCCCTAAATGGCTAATAAGCATGTATTGATTTAATGGATTCATTTCATCCAAGCATTAGGGGCTTAAACGTTCTTCCTGGGAACAGCCATGGGTGATTATTTACACCATTCCTTACCTGATGTTCACTCTCCACTTTAGTCATCCTAGTTAGACAGAATCTCTCCCACACAGATGAGTCCAGACCCTCCGGCATGTTCTCTAGAGAATCTAACTCCTCCATAGCCTTCATCATGTGTGAAAGTCCCTCTGTTGCTGCTCGTCCTAACACGGGCTCCCTAAGCAGATTTGTGCTGTCTGTCTGTGTCCTCAACTGCTGAATCCTGGTCAAAAAACACCATTATCATTTTGGTGTCAGTTAAGTGTAAAGTCTTCCTGTGTAGGTTGAACCAAATAATACTATGACTCATTTGAAGAGGCTAAAAAGTTAGTATGTGTTTGTATTACACTTCTTACACACTTGTCCGTACCTGGGTCTGCGCTTGTACAGTTTGTACAGCTGGTCAACGATATGTCCAGGAACATCAGAGAACTCTTTGCGAAATGCTCTGTCCAGAAGCTTTGAAAAGGCAAAATATTTCAAAGTGAATGTGACAAAGTATGAAAATCAGTTACACAATGCTGGTCATGTTGACTGGTGGGGACTGATCTTACTTTATCTTCAGCCACAGTGTTATTGTATGTCTCGCGAAATGCCTCAGCGTCCTCACTGTGTTTTTTCAAAGCAACACCAAGTTCATTCTGCCAACAGAAAGGCGTGACTCGTACACGATATCAGCTTACAGAGCACGGAAAACAATTTTGGGGCCAGAATAATTAACATTCCTCACAAGTTTGATCATGCCCACATTGTTCTTAGCATTACGGTAATGACCCGAAGCTATGTGCATCACTCATCTTTTGATTGTGTTCATGGTTCACTTCGTTCAGCTGAACTGGACAACTGAAAACAAGAACTTGTAACCGAAGTAGGCGTACCGTACCTTAAGAGTTCGTGCTTTCTCTATTTTGCTGTTCAGCTCTTTCTCTCTGTTTTGTATCTCTTCCTCGATAAGTAGGGACTGAGCCAGGTTGGTGATCTTTAATTCTTCCTGGGGTTTAATATAACATGGTGAATGTTAATTCAATCATTAGTATGTTAAATAATAACTTCGAGAACATGACGTTAACTTACCTGGTATATAACCATCTCTGTTTTCACCTTTCTTTCAAACAGTTTGCTCAGTGTTACATCAAAGGCCTGGGTAGTGTCTTTAATGGATGCATGCAGTTTCTTCACCTCTGACTCCAAGGTCTGGGGGCCATAGAATGTGAACATTTACATACAACAACGTCTAATTACAAAATTCAGTAGAAGTACACATTATTTGTTTATTGTTTTCCATTTTTTTTTATCTGAGTTCTGAGTGCTGGATGATACTGATCTAATATGAAAAATACCCTCCTTAGTAGCCGCTGTTGCTATTAGGAATAATGTGTTTAGATGGAACCAATAATCCTAACAAAAATTTCTTGTTTTACCCAGTCATCATGTATTCACTATCAGGACAAGGAAAGTTATAATGCAACAGCGTCTTAAAAGGAATAAAAACAATGAGTACACTTCCAATTATAGCATCTGGCAGATGCTAACAGTTGAAGACCTTACTCAAAGGCCCAAAAGTAGCAGCTTGGTGGTTTTAGGATTTGAGCACTCAACCTTTTGATGAGTAGTCCAGAAGCTTAACTAATTCACCACTATCACCTTCGCACCACCACTTTGTGGTTAGGAAACCATTACAGTAAACGATGTCACACCTTTTTGTATTTCTCCTGTTCCTCTCTGAGATCCTTTGTTTTTTTCTCATACTCTTTGTAGCTTCTTCTCTCCTCATCTGTCCACTGTAGCTCAGGCTTGGCCAAACACTCGGGCTGTGGTACTTGCTTTAAATCAAATTATAGATGTCAAGCTATTTAGGGCACTACTAGATATAGTCAGTAAGTCATATTAATATGTTTTAATGATTTAAGAACACTATTTGGAATCATTTGCACTGGTCAGTATACCATTCTCAGGATGTCCTCTTTTTTTACTTCGAGCACTCCACCCATCATTTCACCAAGGGCTCTTTCTCTAATATTGTCACTCTAGAAGAAATTGAGAGAGAGCATCTCAAACATTAATGACAAAACAGAACATTTGACAAACGTTAAAACAAAGCTGCTCTTTCAGTTATAAAGCTGAGTATGACTCGCATAGCCCATGGTTTTGAATGGAAAATGGTAAGCATACATATATCTTACAATCTATCTACAAAACAGAATTCCAAGAAGTGAAAATGTATGGTTTGTCAGAACACAGATTGTTTTCCCCTCTTGTTTTCCAGACTGAATTTAAAGAAGGTAATGTGACATCTAGCAGCATTACACGTGCCGAAAAGAATTTGCTAAATATTGGGCAATGAGTCTGATAGAACAGATTTTTCATGAAGTAATGAGAGGAAACATAAAAACCTCACAATTTTGCCAGAGGACATACAGAGAGGTCGAATGAGTTTTAAAGACATTAACAAAGTCACAGAATATTTATATCACAGCAGAAAAGAGAGAAACAAGTTGCTAAATTATATATGACATTAATAATATGCAACCTTTTTGAATTTTACATGATGGACAGTGCAAACAACCTTTTAAATTTTAAAATATGCAAAGACAAGACTGGCACAGCTGTCGAAAACAACAAGCCTGTTCAACCACCTAAAATCATACCAAAGAATACAGCAAAAGCCAGATACCACAGGTAATTCACATGGGAGCAACATGGGCTGGAAAGACATCACTGATAATGTGACATTTTAATTAGCCATGGATAAAAAGTTTTAAAACTTCTATAAACGGTTGAACAAACAGATGACTGAATCCAACATTAACAACACCTATTTGTTGGCTACTAGTGATTGATGATCTAGCTAGACTTCAGAACCATATCTGATGTATTATACTGTTATTATTATTGACATTATTATGTGAACACCTAGAGTATGGTGGTGATACAGTGGTACCTCTGTTCTCGTCGTTAATTCGTTCCAGAAGACTTGTCAAGAACCAAAAACGATGAATACGGAGCAACTTTTTCCAATAGGGAATAATGTAAATTGAAAACCCCCAGAAAATCCACACTGTATAAGCATTATATGCAATAATGGAGCGCTACTCTACAGGTGCTCCCTGATTTCTGAGGGGACAAATTCCGACAAATCCATCATAAGTTAAATGTATCATGAACTGGGGAGTGTAACGAGTGCTTGGTGTATCATAACGGGGATGAGGGTGAAGTTGGCATCTTATTCGCCAGCTTCTTATTCGCATTTTCTGGTCCACCTTAAGTGACTGCAGTTACATTTTGTTGCCTGTAGCTGGAGATTCCGCCTCATGATAAGTAAGCTAATGTTTAAACAGTGTTTCCCAGCCACTGCTGCGGCACATAAGTGTGATGTGAGAAATCATCAGATGTGCCATGGAAGATTATCCAATTTCACCTGATTGGTACTGCTTGGTGTTAGTCAAGCGGCGTGTAGTGAAAGGCGGAACAATTACATTTTCTTCCACTAGAGGGCAGTAAGATATCATCTTTGTGTTCAAATAAACAGCCCCAGGTTTCACACTGAGTAAACTGAGACTAGATTTTCATTATATTTCAATAAATATACTTTTTGTGACGTTTTTTGTTTGGTGGTGTGCCTTGTGATTTTTCTAATGTGAAATATGTGCCGTGGCTCAAAAAGGTTTGGAAACACTGGTTTAAAACACTTACAGTAACCTATAGTTGGCCAAAATCATTAACGCAAAGCTTATTTCACAATAATGTGTTGGAAAATCTCATGTAATTTAGTGAGTAATAAATTGAAAGTGCAAAACACTGAATTAGTTATTGGTTAACTGACTGAAGGCTGTGGTTTGGAGCATTCAGTTCCTGTTTTGCTTTCGGTTGGCTCTTATAAAATAATCTGTTTTGGACCCATCGAGACTTATTTGCACTAAGAATTCTGTACTGTAGGTGTAAAAATAAAGAAAAACACAAAACACAACCGGATCTTCTCTATAGCTATAGTCTGAATCACTGAATGAATAATATAATAACAAATAATATAATACATATAATATTAATATAAGACCAAATAATCTGTGTACTGCATCATGAATTGTGAATAAAGTTTCGGCTGGAATGAGTCGTTCGGCTCGACTCATTCAAATTTAAGCAAATGCCGAGTACCGAGCAAACGACAAATTTTTCTAGTCAAAATGCGTCAAGAAGGCGAGTTCCGAGTTGGTGGAGAACCAAGGTACCACTGTACTTGCATTTTGAAACTGTTTATAGTTTGTTGGCAATTGCATTGTATTAGAGTTTCTTTAAATAGGTTCTGCTAGCTTAAGTGCTCTTTGTTATTTCTGTTTTTATTATTATTATTATTATTATTATTATTCTGCTATTTTTTAACAGTAAGAAATATTGTTTCATTGCTTTGTTCAGTTTAGTCTGTAGTCTTGCTTAATTCAAATTAGTCTTAAAAATTAATATACAAAATGCTGTGATAATTATCATGGAACACAATCCAGCCTAAAAAACTGTGATATGATATTTTGCTGGATCATCCACCCCTACAAGGAATAACCCGAGGTGAAGCAGCATGTAGGCATGCACAGACACACAGACAACCATGTGCAGAAAACGCAGTGCAGGCACACATATGCAAACATGTGGAAAACACACCGCTCACACATGCACAGAAACACAGACAACCAAACATGTGGAAAATGCACCACAGACACAAACATACACACATAAATGTTCTGCTTTTAGGGTACTTTAAATGTTTTTTTTATTCCTGTCAGCACGACACATATGATGGCAAGAGGCAGAGAGTGAGCACAGAAGGCTTCCACACAAATATATTAAGTTGACCACTAATAGTAAGATAGGTCTAGAAGGGTTTGTCTGTACTTTATACCTTTGCCGCAAGCTGCCTTTTCTCCTCTTGCTTTCTCTGATCCTCCTCCCTCTGCATCTGCTCAGGTGTTAAGTATTTCTCAACCTCGATCTAGAAACACACACAGAAACCCAGGTCTCAGGCTTATTGTTCAAAACAGACATAAATCCAAGTTTAAATGGCCGTTGAGCTTATAAGCTTATACAGTTCAAACAGTAAAACAATAATTGCTCTAATCTTGCTTTACACGGTTTCTCCATCAGACTTCATACATTTGTACTTGCACTAACCTGTTACATGAAAACACCTAAAGCCAATTTTAAATATATTGTGTTTAAATAGCAACATATTACATGGAATGGGTTTTGGAATAAATGTATTATGAGGAATAACTGTACAATTTTGGAACTGAACGGGACAGTACATTACTTCGTCATTATTCCAACTGAACCTTTGTCACTCAAATGTCCTGCTAAAACATGTAATCAATACTTATAAACACAATAAAGTCAGAAGAAGTTGCGGCAGTTACAGGAGTTTGGAGACCACTGCGTAACAGCTAACAGAACAATACAGAAACATATTACTACATTTATTCTTTAGATATTAAAGAATGTTGTCATAAATACTGTATATGCTATAGGGGCCATTAGTGAAAATACTTCTATTTTGCATTTTGTTCTTAATAATTTTTTTTTTATTTAAAAAATTGATGCCTATACTTGAAGAACAATGGGGATAAGCATAAGCAGGCTCCGGATCGGATGCCAGCCCACTGCAGGACTGGATAGGGGTCGGTGTTGCAGCACCGGGGACTATCCCCGAGCCAGCATCCCCTCCCTAGATACAGCCAAATGAGTCTGCAAGTAGGCAGTTATCAGTGCTTTACTTAAAGTTTACATATTGCAGCAAGTAACCGTTTGGATGTTAAAATCAGTGTTTGTACCATTATCTCATTCTCTGTGTTAAATTCTCACATTTTTTTCTAATGTTGAATACACCTCTCAGAACCACAGGTTTTTCTACAATTTGGCTGTTTCACAGAGCAAAACCTCAGGAGAACTAAAAATACTGATACATATTATGTATCATGGAAACATTTTAAAAGGTACCTGAAACGTTACATCAAGAACAAGATGCTTTAGTTTGTTAGGGCAGTTATACTGTGCATGCAATACAGAAGCTAAAGTCCACATGACTCGTCTTGTTACCTCTGAGTCACAGACAGTGAGTGCTCTCTCTGGCATCTCGTTGTCTGTCAGAGTGGGTTCCCACAGGCTCTCCTGTACCCCCAGCTCTCTCATAATCTCTGTGATGCGCTTATTCTTGACAGTCACCCGGCTGACCTCTTGCTCCTTTTGCGTGTGAACAACCTCAAACATTGTGTTGAATGCTGTCTTCACTTTGTAGATGACGTCCTAGAAATTCAAATCATTAAGATATTTTGATATCAATGTTTAAATCAAGACTTTAACTACAGTCCAATTCTGCTATCCAAACTCATGTTATCTGAATTCCTGCTATAACGTGCAATTTTATTCTCACAACCCACTACCCAAGACAGTATCCCACTATAATCAATGAGGATTGAGAAAATAACAAAAGTAGATTGTATTCTGAATGGCTTCTTATAAATAAACAATGGATGCTTAATTTATATTGTAGGGTTTAGCTCTAAAGAGACATACTATGAAAAGGTAGAGAACATGAATGTGGTGGTGCATGATTCCCACAATGAAGGAAATGCTGCTTGTTAATGAAGCGAAGTACCATCCAATTTGCAAATATCAGAAGGTCATATGTGCCGCTATGTTACAGTGATATCAGCTCCTGTTAATCAAACTATGTGGGTAAAGTACTGAACTATTGACAGGTAAGTCCATGGTTCAAGTGGCACTGCCAAGCTACCACGTTTGGGCCCTTAACCTACAAATACTTGGTTTATAACATAAAAAATTGTATCTGTTTTAAGTCGCTCCTAATAAGGGTGTCTGCTAAATGTCCCAGAACAAGATATATTCTTATAACAGGATTGCCTCTGTATTGCCTTATATATGTTCCTATAAATGCAGAGAGGACAAATTTTAGTAACCTGTATCAGAATGATCTGGTTGATTTTCTGCTCTCTTATATGCATGTTGAACTGGCTGTATAAGTATGGGTTTGATCCACCATATTGAGTACTCAAGCTTCCAGTTAAAGCTGAGCTCTGTGTTTCATGCCCTTCCTCGTCCTTCTCCTCCTCCCCCTCTTCTGACACCTTGTTCTTTTCCAAAACGTCTTGGAGCTTGTACACAACAGTCCAAAGAGAAAAGCAATAATAAGTCATCTGTGCTTTACACACAATTTTAGACTTTAGACTCTGCTTACATGAACTCTGTCAACTTACATTAGAGTCAGCTTGTTCAATTTTCCGAATGGTCTCCACCCTGTGTAACTCTTCTAGTTCCTTCACTGTGCATTCCTTCATGGGGTAGTTCAGCACTTCGGTATCTGAGTGGAAGGCCTGCGGCATAGACATAAAGTAATAGATTGAAACATGTGAATAGAGTGGTGCTTGAAAGTTTATGTACCCTTTTGAATGTTCTATATTTCTGCATAAATTTGGCCTAAAACATCATCAGATTTTCACACAACTCCTAAAAGTAGATAAAGAAAACCCAGTTAAACAAATGAGACAAAAATATTATACTTGGTCATTTATTTATTGAGGAAAATGATCCAATACTTCATATTAGTGAGTGGCAAAAGTATATGAAGCTCTAGGATTAGCAGTTAATTTGAATGTGAAATTAGTGTCAGATGTTTTCAATCAATGGGCTGACAATCAGGTGTGAGTGGGCACCCTGTTTTATTTAAAGAACAGGGATGTATCAAAGTCACAACATGTTTGTGGAAGTGTATCATGGCACAAACAAAAAAGATTTCTGAGGACCTGTTGTTGATGCTCATCAGGCTGGAAAAGGTTACAAAACCATCTCTAAAGAGTTTGGGCTCCACCAATCCACAGTCAGACAGATTGTTTACAAATGGAGGAAATTCAAGACCATTGTTACCCTCCCCAGGAGTGGTCGACCAACAAAGATCACTCCAAGAGGAAGGCGTGTAATACTTGGCGAGCTCACAAAAGATCCCAGAGTAACTTCTAAGCAACTGAAGGCCTCTCTCACATTTGCTAATGTTAATGTTCATGAGTCCACCATCAGAAGAACACTGAACAACAATGGTGTGCATGGCAGGGTTGTAAGGAGAAAGTTTTTGGCTTAAAAGGAAAGTGTTATGTTTGGAGAAAGGAAAACACTGCATTCCAGCAAAAGAACCTTATCCCATCTGTGAAACAGAGTGGTAGTATTATCATGGTTTGGACCTGTTTTGCTGCATCTGGGCCAGGATGGATTGCCATCATTGATGGAACAATCAATTCTAAATTATATCAGAGAATTCTAAAGGAAAATGTCAGGACATCTGTCCATGAACTGAATCTCAAAAAAAGGTGGGTCATGCAGCAAGACAACGACCCTGAGCACACAAGTCGTTCTAACAAAGAATGGTTAAAGAAGAATAAAGTTAATGTTTTGGAATGGCCAAGTCAAAGTCCTGACCTTAATCCAATCAAAATGTTGTGGAAGGACCTGAAGTGAGCAGTTAATGTCAGGAAACCCACCAACATCCCAGAGTTGAAGCTGTTCTCTACAAATTCCACCAAGCCGGTGTGCAGGACTGACCAACAGTTACAGGAAATGTTTAGTTGCAGTTATTGCTGCACAGGGGGGTCACACCAGATACTGAAAGCAAAGGTTCACATACTCGCTCTGATGTAATACAGGATAATTTTCTTCAATAAATAAACAACTAAGTATAATATTTTTGTCTCATTTGTGTAACTGGGTTCTCTTTATCTAATTTTAGGACTTGTTTGAAAATCTGATGATGTTTTAGGTCATATTTATGCAGAAATATAGAAAATTCTAAAGGGTTCACAAACTTTCAAGCACCACTGTACCTCTGTCAAAAATTACATAATTTCAAGTTATAGAACTGAAAACATTGCACTTTTTCCTACCTTTATAGATGTTGCTTTGACCTTCATGGCATCCCAACACTCTTTCTTGATCATGTCACGTAGATAACATTTGGCCAGATTCTCCAGCTCGATTTCTTTTCGTACCTTAAATGATTAATCCATTTCAATGTGAATGCAGCAGACACATGAGATTACAGATCTATAACAAATACATCCCTTTTATTTATGACACTGAGCACTGACAGTGTGAGAAGCATATATTATTTTTTATAAACATGTTATAAACTCTAACATAAAGTAAATGCACTTGTTACCCTGAGGATTTCCTGCTCTCCCTCTGCTTGTAATCTCTGCTGCTCCTCCATGTCCAGGTTAAAATCTTTCTGCTCGAGCTTCTCTATGTCTGGCAGGGCCTCGTTCTCCCTCATCATATTCTGGATCTGGCAGCAAAGGAACATGAGGTGATTGAAGTATGTGTTATGAATTATACTAACAGTCTGCTTTGATTTATTCACTTCTCATGGTAACTGCAGTATGAGTAATCATCCCCTAATCTCCTCTTTATGGCATTAATACAAAGAATGGGATTGAAAAAAAGAAAAAAAAAGCAATGTCAGCCCACAAGGTAAAATATCAGATCTTTCTATCTGTGTGGGACCATTTAGTTGTCACAATGATCAATGATCTAGGCCCAAACAAACAAACACACACACACACACACGATCAATCTAATTAATTATAACTACAAATCTGGTGTGATATGATGTTTTTTACTGTCTCCTTAAGCTCCTTTATGCTCTTCTTAATGCTTTTCCTGGTTTCTGCAAACTGCTGGCTCTCATTTTTGAGTACCTGTCAGTAAATGGGTTAAGTGGGTTACAAATACAGTATAAGGTCTATACAGTCTACATATATTTATGGTGAATATTCCACACATTCCTATGGACTCTATGATTTATACTCTCAGATTATGATACTGGTCAAACATCTATATGACATGTTCACAGTGCCATCCCATGCCCGCATTAGTGCTGAGTGGTATACCAGTTCAACCAGCACACCGGTGTTGATATCCCATATGGTATGCATTTTTCATATACCCCAATACAGTTGCATAGCAGAAACACAGCTCTAACGCTTCAAATAGGCAGCAAATTACATATTATTTTTTGCTGCTACAAGCATTGCTGAGTGCTGAGTAGAACGACATGCTGGGTAAAGCTTGCTACTTTTAGCCAGGTAGCATAACATACACCAGAGCCAAGTCAATGTCCTGACCTTAATCCAATCAAAATGATGATGTGGAAGGACCTGAGGCGAGCAGTTAATGTGAGGAAACCCACCAACATCCCAGAGTTGAAGCTGTTCTGTACGGAGGAATGGGCTAAAATTCCTCCAAGCCGGTGTGCAGGACTGATCAACAGTTAGAGGAAATGTTTAGTTGCAGTTATTGCTGCACAGGGGGGTCACACCAGATACTGAAAGCAAAGGTTCACATACTTTTGCCACTCACTGATATGTAATATTGGATCATTTTCCTCAATAAATAAATGACCAAGTATAATATTTTGTCTCATTTGTTTAACTGGGTTCTCTTTATCTACTTTTAGGACTTGTGTGAAAATCTGATGATGTTTTAGGTCATATTTATGCAGAAATATAGAAAATTCTAAAGGGTTCACAAACTTTCAAGTACCACTGTATAACCTATAACCTATATAAAAGCCAGTTGTCATCCACTACAACACTCCCACCCTCCACCCCCTAAAAAAAATATAGTGACAATACCGTGAACCCGGTAGAAGCACAGTGATACAAATTTTTGGTCATACCACCCAGCACTAGCCCGAATTGACAACAAGACAACTTCAATACTATAATTAACCACATTCCAAAAAGAAATAGAATTTATTATTTTGTGTCTTCTTTCTAGCAAGAAGCTGTTTGAGTAATAGCTGGAGAAATTCTAAATCAATATCTTCTTTTGACAGTTACATTCTGTTTCTAAATACTACCTAAAATGCTTCATCAGGAAACTTACCGCATCTAGTTTATTTTCCAGCCATGTGGAATTGCTTTGAGTTGCAGAAGGCAGACTGCTGTCGCTCACACCATGATCAGGCATGTCATTTATGATCTGGCCCCTTTCAGTACCCTGCATTTAAAAACAGTTTAATGCATATTCTAAAAATTTAGAAGTCTCACATACCTATGTATCTCCAACAGAATAACTGAGAAAAGAAGTGTAGCAGCCAAAGGCTCAATTTCATCTGTCTGGAATTTCTATTTTCAAAAACATGGATTCACCTCTCACGATGGTAATGGAATCAGACATGTTCTGCTCTAACTGCCAAGTGGTATGCCTTAAAGGCGACTTAAAAAGCACATCAGCACCGTTAATATATTTCAGTAGCAGAGAAGACTTAAATTTCAGGATATTTCTGTGAGACATACCTAAAATATAAACAAAACACTTTTTTTTGCAAAGGTATTTGCATTAATCTTTTTTTTGGTAAAGTAGGCCTAAATTCAAGTGAAACTATTATACAGTTAACCAGTATTGTGATCAATTAAACAAATGTATTTAAGGAAAAAACCAATTTTGTAGATTTAGTAATCCTGGTCAGTATTATTAAAGATGTTAACAAAGCATTACAAAGAGACTGGTACTGTTTTGTACCCTTGCCTTATATTCCTCTTTATTTATATAATGGTCACGGTACAATTGTGAAATGAATATTTGCCTTTTACCCGCCCAGCTTGGTTTGTTACTTTTATTTGTTCTCTCTGTAAAGACTGGCAAAAGTTTATTTTAAATGTTTTGTGATAATTTAGAAAAATCTTACAATGAAAATTAGTGATAAATCTAACCTGTATTTAAAGTACATTGATTTTTAAGAGCTCCTAAACTTGATCTTTAAAAAAAGAACATACAGTTATATTCAGGTTTATTTTATATTCTTCATTATTTTTGGCCGGGTATATTCAGCTGTATTAAGTTTTGCATCTGCTTGACTCAAATACAATGGAAAATCGTTCTGTTTTTTGCTTGCTTTTTAAATTACTTAACATTTTTATGTTAGAAAGTCTAGCATTTTCCATTCTTAAAAAGTGACCAATACCCTTTAATGAAATGACAAGTCAGCATAGAAGTATCATTAAAATAAGTTATTAAATAACTAAAGTTCGATACGCTATTGGTTATTTGTTAAATTATGCAACACACAATAGCTACAAGATGTGTACCTCTCCTGCTTGTGACTGTGTCTGTGGTTCCCATTCAGCCATGTCACTGAGGATGGGGTTTTCAGAGGACAGTATCTCCTGAAATGAGGCCACAAAGGACAGGCCATACTGGGTAGCTTCATTTTCTCTGGCAACTCCAGAAGTCTGTAATCTGTTCGAATTAGAATCTGTTTTTAATGTTAAATCACACCTTTTTGTGTTTTTTATCAGCAGCGTACATCACAAAACTAATACTGAAATTTAGTGAATAGCCCTCCAAATGTGAAAAACAGATTACAATAGCAGTAGAACTTGCAAAAATGTCTACCTGAGCTTGCTACAGATTAGAGAGCCATCTCTAACACCAGTGATGAGGAGTTTCTGACTGTCAGGAGTAAAAGACACAGAGCGTACTCCACCTAGCCAGCAAGAGTGGCACTGCATTTGCACGTACCTCTCCTGCATGAAACACATCAGTTCAATAATACAGTTTGTCAACATTTTGCACTGAGAATACTTATCAATGTGTAATTCCGTGAAGTAGTTTTAATTCGGATATAACCAGAGTGAAGACGTCGTAGATGCAAACAAGTCCATCTCTACCGGCAGAGGCTAACCAAGTTTGATGGGGTGAGAGATACACTGACGCAGGACCAAGAGGATGGCCCATTACCTCCAGGTCTGGACTTAGCAGAACTGGTTCCTGTGTACTGGGTGACTTATCCACACTCTGCAAATCACAGGAGAAGTGCTGGTGCTTAACCCACCTTTGTACAATTTGAATATGACAAAATGAGCAATAACCAACCAAAGATAAAATATTTAGGAGAACAATAAGATGTAGTACTTATGTGCTGACTTTCTCTAAGGAAGAACAGAATATTGAATATATGAATAATGTGAAATGCCAGTTAAAAATGACAGCCCTATGAAATTATAAACCATTGCAAAAATTAATATATCATGGTTGCCTGTACACACTTCAGGAGGATCGCCCAAAATGTGAAGGTTACTTACTTATAAATTTCAATAATTGTAATAAATACATATCTTACAACTTTTCATTGCAGGTTCCCTGATTGATGGCTGCCAAGGCATTGCGATTGCCAGACCAATACCAATTTAATGAAGAATGTTCATTTTATTAGGTGATTTTATATGAAGCAGCATGTGCAACTCTGTTATATCGTGTATTATGGAATGTGTACAGTATATGACACCCAAGTGGCAGATATTTTGAAGTGAAGGTACATTTAATATTAACAGGAGTGTTGACATGGTGGTCCAAGCTGTCAGCACACAGCTCCAGAGATCCCTTGTTCGATCCTGACCTCTGAATTTCTCCGTGTACTCCAGATTCCTCCCACATTCCCACAAAGACATGCATTATGTAAACTGCTTACTTAAAACTGTCCCAGTGTGAGTGTGTTTGAATAGTATGGTTATTAAGTTCCAGGTCATGAATAGGCATTGAAGCTGGTGTGATGTTAAATAATCTCATACTCACATCCCATTTATAATAAAAATTATAGGTGCCATTACTATGTATACCTCTGGGAGTTGGAATCTCTGTAGAAGCTTCTTTTGGTGACAATACGCGAAGACTTTATCAGCACATAGCACACATGAAGAAAGAGCATGTGGGACCTCATACACACAGGAATGTACAACATCTTTCTTCAGGCAGCCACGGTGGTCCACACAATTTGCAGTAGCTATGGGAATTTAATAACACGACCAGATTAACTAACTACAGCAAAACATATTAAGAATTAGACAAGCTCAAGCTCAGTGCTATGACTCTTTTCTTTCTACACCTACCTGAGATATGCTGCACAGACAGTGACAGCAACAGAAGGAGATTCCAATCCTTAGGTTTCTTCTCATTCTCATGCACCCTGCAGAGCACCAACACTTTCACCTGCTTGCTCTCATTCAGGTACTGTGTGGAAAGACTCAGAGTGGGACCCAGAACCTCTAAGAAAGAATGAAAAGATTTATATGAGAAATCAAATCAAACTTTAAAAATCACCAAAAGTGTAGTTGGTGCCAAAAAGTCTGAGACCACCAGTAAAATTCAGCATTTTTCTCAAATTAATATAATGTTTTCATGGTTAGTCATATAAACAGCATAACAATTCGAGTGAAAAGCTTAACATCTAAAATTTTTGTATAACTTGCAGAATTGATTAGTATTTTGTGTGCTCCGTATTTGCTGCTTTCGAGCTGGCATGCTCTCCACCAGTTGATGACCCATGTTGTCCAAGCATGCGTTCCCAATATTCCAAAGTGCTGTTACTGAATGCTTGACTTTTGTCTTCAAGTGCCCCCATAAATACCCAATGTCTTGATCCTTGATGGTCAAGTAGTAGTTCCATAGCTTTTTTATTTGCTTTACCCCGCTGCAGTGTAAATCCTTATTCACAAAGCTACAACCATTTTCACTAATGGTCTTAGATTTTGGCCAACGCTGTATGTGGACACCCCTTTTAATCATACATAAAGGGAAAGCTATTTTAGACACACTCATTGTTAAATGATGTATAAAATATAACCATGTACTCTTTAAATATAAAATGGAACTCAGATTGATGGCCAGGTCATATCACTCAGCATCAGTGCTTGACCTCACTAATGATGCTGTGGTTGAATGGAAGTGAATTCCTGCAGTTATAGTACAATATCTAGTCTGTTATAGTAGCAAATGGATGACTTCATAATAATGGGACTGTTTGTTTGACTGTTTCTTAACGTTGCTATCAGCATCAGTGGCTGTTCCAGTGACAAACAAGGTAATATCTGAAGTCAGGCCAATTTAGCATAATTAATTAACCTAATGCATGTCTTTGGACTGTGGGACGAAGCCGGAGTAAGCTCATGCAGACACAGGCAGGACATGCAGACTCCACACAGAAAGGACCCAGGCTGCTCCACTCTGGGACTGAACCCAGGACCTTCTTGCTGTGAGGCAATGGTGCTACCCAACGAGCCACCTTGCCGGCTGAATAATGGGACTGGAATGGGTTCTTCAATAAACATATGGATGTGATGTCCACATTATTTTGCCCTTGTAGCTTTATAGTTACAGTTATAGTAATAGATCACCTGTGTATCCAATAACTTCAAATGATTTAGATGGTCTTGCATCCAACACAAAGATGTGAGTATCCGATGCAGCAGTGATTAAGAAATTACCCCCTTGATCAAAGCTATTGAGAAAAAGAACAGAATGGCATTACATTTCAGTAAAATGACTGCACGCACTTTCAGGTAGGCCATAGAGAAATAGAGAGTGTGACAATAACACTCACACTAAGTGTTCTATGGGCACATGATACAGATGGACTCTATGAACCATTCGAGGTTGCTGCGTCTTGGTCAGATCCACAAACAGAACATGGCCGGTCACTGTACCCACAGCTACGTATTGCGCTATTGGGCAACATGCCATGCAGGTCACCTGTAATCACATTTGTAACAAATAAAACCCATATCCTGGTACGATCTGTATGGAGAGGATAAAAAAATGTGTTCTTTATATTAAACAACTACTAAAAAGAGTACTTTGGAAAGTTTAAAAAAGCTGAAGAAATGTAACTTACATTCATCTGAAGACAGTTCAAGCCAATACATAATCCCTCATCCAGTGACCACAGCTGCAACTCTCCAGACTCTCTGACTGACTGTAGTAACACACACATATATTATACTCTGTGTGTAGAATTAGACTTGTCAAATGTAAGAATGTGCATTTGGCAGAGGAACAAGTTGTACTGAAGAGCATTTTAGCATAGAAAGCCAACTTTCACACAAGGTAGTCGATCAATATTGTCCTCTGCTACAGTTTGTAATACGGAAAGGTCTGAAGCAACAATAGCTCATCTGTGAAGCTTACAAGCCTGCCATCATCCCCACATAAACTGTTCATCTGTTGGCAGAGCTACTGCACACAAGCCTAAGTTCGTAATTCAAAATGCCAAGAATTAGCTGGAGAAGTGTAAAGAATATATAGCCATTGGACTCATCAATAGACGTGCATTGCCAGCATTCTAAATTCATTTACATTTGCATTTCCAATTCACCTGGCAGTTTGACAGATGACCTCGGTAAATGCCCAGAAAAATAATTGCCTGCTATCAAATGTGAAGCAACACTTTGGGGATTGGCCCTTTGTTACAGACGGACAATGGCTAAGTTCGCCACATATGACTGTTCTAAATCTATATGTTTTTCATTAAATTTCATTTTATTATATCTATATTATTGATTAATCTGAATTCAATGTTTTAGCAAATCAAATATCAAATATGCCATTCATTCATTAAACTCAATTTCCTTTTGGTGAAAAGCACAGCCTGCATGTAAAATCTCCTTTGAAACTCCCAACCAGGAGCAAACAGAACCTCACTGAAGACTTTGTGTCTCTGGGAGTCTACTGTGTGGTTGTGTACTCGCTCGTCGAATAGAACAAACGATTAGTGCTCATTGTACAAATGCCTTTGAATGCATCGTTTTGAGCCATGTCTGAAAGCACAAGCTTTACTGGCAGTGAACGGAGCATGGTTGGTTGCGTGTTGCAGATAAGAAAACATCTCAGCATTTTTTGGACACTGCAGTGGATGCATGGTTTCTCTTTGGAATGAACAGTGATCCTCTCAAAGGGGTGACACCATGTAATCAGTAAATGGCCAGACAGACTTCTGAAACCTCAGTAAATCTGGGATAGTGGGACTTAAGCAGAGCTTCAGAAAGACTTACAATTTATTAAGAATACTGATAATTCACAAAGTTAACAAGCTGTGTAGTAAGGAACGAAACTAAGTGCAGTGCCACTGTAAGTCCATAAGAAAGCATGCTACTGTGGCTGGCTAGTACAACGAACTGATCATATGTGAACACCAGCCAACAGCGTATGGTGCAGAAGAACTTGGCTGGCTTACACAGAACCATGATTTCATTAAGAACTGCAACCTTTGGGATGAACATTGACTGAAATCCAGGCTTAATCTTCCAACATCAGTGCTCAACTTTAGTAATGCCCTTGTAGCTACAACCCCAATTCCAATGACGTTGGGACGTTGTGCAAAACATAAATAAAAACAGAATAAAATGATTTGCAAATCCTTTTTAACCCATATTCAATTGAATACACTACTAAGACAAGATATTTAATGTTCAAACGGATAAACTTTATTGTTTTTTTCCAAATATTCACTCATTTTGAATGTGATGCCTGCAACACGTTCCAAAACAGTTGGGACAGGGGCAACAAAAGACTGGGAAAGTTGAGGAATGCCCAAAAAACACCTGTTTGGAACATTCCACGGGTGAACAGGTTAAATGAAAACAGGTGAGTGTCATGATTGGGTATAAAGGGAGCATCCCCGAAAGGCTCAGTCATTCACAAGCAATTTCTTAAGCATTCGTCGCTCCATCTACAAGTGCAAGTTAAAACTGTACCATGCAAAGCGAAAGCCATATGTCAACAACACCCAGAAACGCCGCCCACTTCTCTGTGCCCAAGCTCATCTGAGATGGACTGACGCAAAGTGGAAAAGTGTCCTGTGGTCTGACGAGTCCACATTTCAAATTGTTTTTGGAAATCATGGACATCGTGTCCTCCGGGCCAAAGAGGAAAAGGACTGTCCGGATTGTTATCAGTGCTAAGTTCAAAAGCCAGCATCTCTGATGGTATGGGGGTGTGTTAGTGCCCATGGCATGGGTAACTTGCACATCTGTGAAGGCACCATTAATGCTGAAAGGTACATACAGGTTTTGGAGCAACATGTGCTCCCATCCAAGCAACGCTTTTTCAAGGACATCCCTGGTTATTTCAGCAAGACAATGCCAAGCCACATTCTGCACATGATACAGCAGCGTGGCTTCGTAGTATTAGACTGGCCTGCCTGCAGTCCAGACCTTTCTCCCACTGAGAATGTTATGAAGCGCAAAATGCGACAACGAAGACCCTGGACTGTTGAGCAACTGAAGTTGTACATCAAGCAAGAATGGGAAAGAATTCCACCTACAAAGCTTCAACAATTAGTATCCTCAGTTCCCAAACACTTATTGAGTGTTGTTAAAAGGAAAGGTGATGCAACACAGTGGTAAACATGCTCCTGTCCCAACTGTTTTGGAATGTGTTGGAGGCTAGGGTTGCCAACTTCTTTAACCCCCAATCAGGGACACTTTCCTCCACGTGTGCTCGCATGTTCACCCCCAGCAGCTGACCAGCAATAATGGAAATCACAAAGTTTCATTAACCATACTATAAATTTACTACTTTCCCAGTGTAAAAGGACAAACTACTACTGTACTTGCTTGGATGTATGGTTCACAGTAACAGTCAAGACAATTATTCCAAGTGTTTTTTTTATTTCTAGTGTTTTGTTTCTTGAAATAGCACTAGACTGTAACCATTTGGCACAGACACTGAAAAGCCTAAACCATTGTCAAAATAACTCAGTTCTCAACAAAAATTTGGGAGAGAGGAAGGGGGGACACTGTGCAGGAAAACTCAGACATTTATATTATATAAACTCAGACAATAATATTATATATACACATTTAAACATAACTTTGACATTTAAAACATGCCATGTAGAACTTTTAGCTAGAGTCCATCTCTCTTCTGTTTGTTTGCATGCATACATTTTCTTGGTGTTGCTATCCTGACCTGTTTTAAATCATTCTCGCCACCATGGCTAATGGACAGTTCTCTGCGGCATACAGTACAAAACGCTTTCTTTGCGTCGTCGGAGACTGCTTTAACCCATTGCCTTTTGGCTTCCCACTCTTTTTATAGTTGCAAAGTCTTTTTTTCTTTACAGGTTCACTGCTCATTTTGACAGCATAAGGCTCCGCTCACAACACACACACTGGTCTGTCACTAACGTAGCTACTGCAACCGTGAGTTTGTATCAGTTTTGGCGCGTTATTGGCCAATGAGGCTGTGATTGGAATATGGGACTGGAGCTGCCCCTGAAGGGACAAATCAAAATGCCCATAAATCGTGATGTTCCGGACAATACGGGACGGTTGGCAACCCTATTGCAGGCATAAAATTCAAAATGAGTAAATATTTGCAAAATAACAATAAAGTTTATCAGTTTGAACATTAAATATCTTGTCTTTGTAGTGTATTCAATTGAATATGGGTTGAAAAGGATTTGCAAATCATTGTATTCTGTTTTTATTTATGTTTTACACAATGTCCCATTGGAATCTCATTGGAATTGGGGTTGTAACTGGATGTGAATCACTGTTGTCTTGTTCCAAAGATCTAGTGAAAAGCCTTTCCAGAAAACTAGAGGAACCATCTCCATATTAACGTCCATTGTTTTGGTGGTGATGTTTAGATTCTGGGTGTTCACAAGCTTGAAGGCTATATGAAGATATAGTCTATAGATATTCTAATAGCGTTATTAAATAAGTGAGATTTAATAGAAATAGAAATTTACAGACAGCACAAATACAAATTTCTACTATGTCCTACAGATGTGAAACACTATCTGCAATGCAATCAAAGAAGACGCACTTACCACACAGAGGTTCTCTTCTGTGTAAACTGCAGTGGCAGCTATAAAGTTTCCACGCGGCACATCCAGGACTTTGACAATCTTCTTTTTGAGACCTGGATTGTATTTGTAAATGCATCCCTACAAAAGAGCAACATTTAGAAAAGGCCTTAAAAATCTTTCTTTGGGTACTCTGTTGAATCACACAGTAATTATGTGCTAAATACCATATAATTAATGTTAAGTGACTATGTTTTATTTACCACTAATGCTACAGTTTGTCCGAAAGATGTAATGTAATCAAACACAATGTAAGTCTGTGGGACTGTGGTGGCTTAGCCTGGGACTGGTTAAGGTACCGAACCATGGACGTTTTCCAGAACATACATGGTTCAAATCCCACCTCTTCCAAGCAGTTACTATTGGGTATTTAACTCACAACTTCTTGGATTATGAGATTGTATGAGCTGTATGAGTCATTCTGGACAATTATGTCTCATAAATGACTAAATGTAAATGTAAATATTTGCTTAACAGACACTTACACTGGTACATAACAGCAATAATGTATCATCGTCAGTTGAGTAGCTCAACACAGAGACAGATTCCTCTAAAGCCAAAGTCTCCACCACTTCCACTTGATTCCCTTTAATCTGGAGGTTTTGTAAAACACCATCCTGGGATGAAATTTTAAGAAAGAAGAATTAGAAGAAGAAAGCCCTGTTTTAGCGATTATTAATGCAAAGTAATGCAACTGCTTAAAAATAAGGCAATAAAAAAATTCAAAAAAAGACACTGGGGCATAAACCATATAGCCAAAAGTTTGTCCAGAACATGGGAACCGTATTAGTATGGAGTCCATTAGATTTTCGCAAACTGGATTTTTTGCATTTGAACTATTTTTTGCATTTCAACTACTATCAGTTCACCCCATTTGATGGATGGATGGATGGGTGGATGGATGGATAGATGGGGACTGATACATTGTTTTGTGTATGTTTTGTATAATTTAGATGTAATATTATTTTATTTAATCTAAATCTATTATTTCGATTTATAATTTAGATAGTTTTAAGGTTTTTTTATCTACGTGTTTTAATTCTCTTTGTTCTTGTCCTTCTGTGCTGTTGTACCTGTGAAGAACTGTGCTGCCACCTCTTTCCACATTTCAGGAATTGCGCTACAGTAAAATCTACCCACAATCTACCCTAGTTCTGATCAGCACATGTACAAGTTATCTAAAGCATCTGCAGAGTCCTATGATCCAAATATAGTATGTGACATTCAAGCTTCGAAAAATCATTATTTAATGAACTAATGAATTATATTCTGTTCCAGAATTACTCTTCTCTGGCTCAAAATATCTTCCAGCAATCATGCGTTAAATCAGAGTTTCTCAAACTGCGGTCTGTTGCAGTGTGCAGCCAGCAGTACACGCACAAACCATACCTAAGGCCTTAAGGCCTGTTGTTAATATACATTAGGCCTTTTCACACCAAGTCTGATTTAACATAGTGGGACCTTCACACCAAGTCCGATGCGGTTGTTTTTGGCTAAACACTCTGAAAACTCCCTGTCCGCTTTTGTTTTCTTTAACTTCCCTTCTCTTAATGTGTCCTGAAGATTTCAGCGTGTCTTTTTCACATCGCGAAGACATGAGCAAAGATTAGTGCAGGAAGCTATACTTTGTTTCTGTGGAATGAACAGATTAAAATGCACTTATATAAACAAGAAAACGATTACCTACAGTCACTGTGAGGTGACTGTAGCCTTTCAGCTACATTCCACCAGATATTTTGTTTAATATCCATTATATATGGTTTTTAAGTTAGTGTGCTGCATGTCCTGTACGTTATTGTGCTCTGCAGCTAGCTGGATAAGCTGTTTTGCTTGACAACCGAGCTCTGATTGGTCTGCTTGATTCTAACACATCAGAACAACGCAGAAATTAGAACAAGCTCCAGTTCAAACGTTTACTCAGCATCGCAGTCCGTCAGGTTCAGACTCAGTGTGAAGTTTGTTTATTTTGTTTATTTAATGCTGCCATCAGCGTCAATAGCCACTTTAACAACAGACACAAGATGATATCAATACACATGGTTACTTCAAAGCTAGTCATTCATATATATATATATATAATGACTTTATATAGTATATAGTCTATACTATACTAGTCTATACTATATATATATCAGAAATCTCCTTTGTTCGTGCCATGATACACTTCCACAAACGTGTTGTGAAGAGCAGACTTTGATAGATCCCTGTTCTTTAAATAAAACAGGGTGCCCACTCACACCTGATTGTCGTCCCATTGATTGAAAACACCTGACTCTAATTTCACCTTAAAATTAACTGCTAATCCTAGAGGTTCACATACTTTTGCCACTCACTAATATGTAATATTGGATAATTTTTCTCAACAAATAAATGACCAAGTATAATATTTTTGTCTCATATGTTTAACTCTCTTTATCTACTTTTAGGACTTCTGATGATGTTTTAGGTCATATTTATGCAGAAATATAGAAAAATCTAAAAGGTTCTCAAGCACCACTCTATATGATGAGATGTTTAATGGTAATACCGTTCCTGCGGCAAACAATCCATTATTGTGTAGGGCCAGACTCTGAAAGCCGGCTTCCTTCGCTAGCAGATGCTCACTGCCACCTGCAAGATGCACTCATCATAAGCATGCAAAAATTATGAATATTTAAGACCTTACTAAGTAATTAAACTTCTTTACCTGAGGAACTGTTTTCATTATAAGGCTCATACAGGACTGAGACAAATAGATTTTCAGGATTTACTAGAAGTAGGAAGCCTTCCCTGCTCCCTACATACAGGTCTGATGAAACAGACCAGCAGATGGCACTTGGACACAGTCGTAGCTTCACTCGCTCTTGGGGCTGTCAGAGCACAAAACAAAGAATGTACTTTTAAGCCTTTGTATTTCTGTAGTAGTAGTAGTAGTATTTGTTTTTATTGCCATATGAGCACCTAAGGCAACATGCACTGTATACATTTGGTAATATTAGTCATACTTTATTCAAGGAAATCTGACAAAAATACTTCATGAAGATTTTGTAAAACTATACATTTATTAACACAAATTCTGTGTATGTGTACAATCTGGACAAAAAAATGGGCCAAAGCCAAAATTGCAACATATTAAGCTTTCGATTATCTCAGCAGCAAATAATTGGTCAGGAAATTAGCAAGTGTTAAATAAATAGATAAGGTAGCTTAATACGGGATAGCCTTTCTCACTGATTTCCTTAAATGGGATAAGCTTGCAGGCAGCTTTTTATAGAAGGAAAAGCCAAAGTCGTTCTACTTCGAACAGCTGTAGTTTACAGTAGTTAAAAACATTTCCCAGAGTGTGTTTAATGTGAGACAAAATATTCTCTATAGGGTTCAGAAAGCCTGATGAACTTGTTCTCAAGCCACTTCTTGGTGGTGTTTGCAGTATGAGCAGGAGCATTGTCTTGTTGTTGCTGTATGGACATTTCTCAGCCAGCACGACTCTGCTGAACCACTCTGAGTCAAACTTTCCATATTCTACCACAAATGTCATTCTGTCCTTGATGTTCTTCTTAGACAACAATGGCTTTTTAATACATAGTCTAGGCACAAAACCTGCATGACACAATCTTCTGTTTATTGTTCTTTGAGAACTGTAAATTTCAGCAGGTGATCATATCTGCTGGAGATTTGGGCATTCCAGATCCTTTCTTTATGGCAACATCAACTGTTGCTTTAAAGCATTGAGCTATTTTCATAATAGCTTATTGTAAAATAGGGATTTGCTGTGCCTTTAGGGTCTTGTAATATGTGGTTTCTGACATCAACCTATTTTTAAGCAGATTTCTGACTCTGTACCTTGGAACTCACAAGTCTGCATATTATAGATCTCTACCTGTGAATATCTGTCATTACCGGTTCTGTTTAAGAGCTTGTTTTCAGGCTTCTGTTGGGCTACATCAGGTATGGCAGATTACCAACTAACAACTAATCGTTTAAGATAAAACAGAATATTTTGAATATCCAGACATAACACTTAATAATTATTTAAACTTTGTGTACAGGAAGATTATGTAAGTAAATGTCCCTGTTTCCAGTTTTTTCCCCCGAAACGGTTCACTGCACCATATGCAATTGGTGGTACAGGTCTCATGATGGATTTTCTTCATCATCATTTTCCTGGCGCTTGTCCCACCAGATGCGGGGTCCACCCACTGCCACTTGATGCAACCGAGAATACTTCAGCCGATGCGTCGCTCCGTCTGTGGCCAGAGACCACACTCAAACCAGGCCAATGTAGTGTAATCAATTAACCTAACTTGCATGTCTTTGGACTGTGAGAGGAAACCGGAGTACCCGGTGTAAACCCACGCGGACAAGAACCCAGGACCTTCTTGCTGTGAGGCGGCGATGCTACCCACCGAGCCACTGTGCTGCCCTCAGGATGGATTTTCTTAGTTCTTGAAAATGATCTTCTGATCATGTGTTGTTAGGACCATTAAAAGCTTAGTAATTTTAGGTTTGACCCATTTTTTGCCCAGTAGTGTATGTGTTTATTTATACTCTAAAAATTATTATCTAAGTTTGGGGAAATATACTTACACATTAATGAGAACAGGTTTTGTACAAAAACTATGCTAGTATATACACCATAAGCAGAACATGCTGCCTCGAGCCTCTAACCACCAGGTCTTCCAACTTGAGCTTAATGAATGTAATAATTCATACACATCTACATTCTATTCTTTATAAATAATGCAGCATAATTAGCAGCATTCTGGTAATCTAAAATAACTTTTACCACATGAACACTGACCTTAAAAAAGGACACTTTACATGTGATTTGGTATCAATGTATCACAATGGTCATTTTAGCTCATTTTAAAAAGCAGACTGCTTTCATGAGGAGCAAAAGGCAGTACCACAAAGTCATCAGCTCTGTCACTGGTCAGCCCTGCGACAGCTGATGTGGGCATCTGAGGACCATAATATGTCAGCTTTCCATTAGTTATGTGAGACTGGATGACCTCTCGCTCCACAATAGAGCCATCAGTAGCAGGAAGATCAATAAAACTATCAAACACAAAGAGAAAGACTCACATAAAGCATTTGATATATTTAAATCAAATAAATATGTAATCAGAATGCACCACTGGTCTGATTGTGCTACCTCTGGCAAGGCAGAACTGGTATTCAATCCTAGACTGGGATAACACCCAATGGGGCGATAGCAACTTTAACCAGGACCATGAACAAATTGTAACAAATCTTGATTACAATCAACTGTTGACAGGTAATAATTGGATTGCGGGTCATATTCATGGTCCTGGTTAAAGTTGCTATCGCCCCATTGGGTGAGTCTTTGAGACTTTGAGCCCCATTGGGTGCGTCAAAGGTTGAGTCTTTGAGGAGCAAAGATAGGCAGAGATAGGCAAAACTGGATCTCCAGTTTTGTAAGAAATGAAGTTGACCAGACAAAACATGAAATATCTTGGGTTCATACTGTTTGCAATAAAATACAAGTCAAAGGAAATGTAACAAACAAATATATACGGTCCCACCTTTTTCTGTTTTGGGGTTCTGCTGGTTTGGAGTAAAATGCAACCCATGTACTTCACTTTCATGAACTTTTCTTTTAAATTTAGTATCACCACCACCTTTCATATTAATCACTGATGGCTGGTAGTCCTGTCCACACACGTTTGACTTAAGTTAATACACCATGGCCCTCACCAGGACATGCGGTTGTTTATTGAACTGAACTGAACATATGTCGGTACCTGCGATAAACCACCAACCAGCAGACAAATTAGGAACTACAGCTGGCATTTCATTTGTTTTCATACAAATATATTACAAATGAAGTTAAATGCACAGCTGTAAACTTTCCCAGGCATTCTGCTTTAGAAAGGAACCTGCCCGCAGTGTATATGTATTGCACCCCTGACACTGTGCATCATGGTCATGGTCATAGTCATAGTCATGGTTAAGGATTCCAGCTTCCCGTTGGGTGTCGCCATGGTCTAGTGTTGAGCTCTGGTTATGTCTGTTCAGAGATCCACCTCATCAGAAGGGAATATATCTGTGGTAGTTCAATCAGACCAGAGATAACCCTGATTACAAAATCACTTAAACAAATAAATCTCCAGGACAGAGATCAGACTTACCTGGGCTTCATCAGATGGAACTCCTTACTTCTCTCAATATTCCAAACTGTGAGAGATGTTGAGTTTGCAGCACAGATTTGCTGCCAATTTGTTGGATTAAAAACCAGAGTTGTAATGTCTTCTTCTGCCTGAGGATGGCTGCAAATTGCAATCCCACTTTCCCAGTTCCTATAAATATTCACACCGATTAGCATTAATTAAGTAATTAAGATTATTTAGCATACAAGTCATAAGTATGAACAAGTCTACTGAAAATCATACATTTATCTCTTGTATAGCCATTTCACTTAAAGACTAATGTTAAAATAACAGAGTTTTTCTCTCATAAATATACATAGTAATGTCTGTCCATGCAAAATGATTTAATATTTAAAAAACGTTTTTATACTTCAATAAAAAGCTTTATTAAGTGAACATCCCAATTTGTTGTAACAAACACAATAACGGCAAAGTAAATGCAGATGTCATAATGTGTGAAAGAGTAACTGCAAAGTAACTACAAGTGCCAGAACTCTTAAGTCTTAAGATTCTTAATTATTTTAAGAAATGGTGGCCAATCATTTAGGAAAAGAGTAAAAGGTCTGAAAGATTCAACAAGTGCAGTGGCCAAAACCTACATCTTACGAAGATTGTCCCAGAATAGGAACAACGCGTGCTACCTCTGCTGCAGATGACAAGCATATTACATAAAACTGACAGTTAAAAGCACCACGGATTAATGAATTGAGCTAAAATAAATGCTTCACATAGTTCTAGCAGCTCTAGACATCTCAACATCAAATAGTTGAATAGTTGGTACTTTATTGTCTTAAGTTCTTGCAACTGTTAATTTGAATAAAGCAGCTAAACTAAAGAAAAGTATTAAAGGCAAGTGTATCAAACATTTTGACTGGTACTGTAACATTGCACATTTATTTTTATCCCACATCTAACAAATTTAGAAAGCTTATATCTCCAGGATGGCACCTAACATATTAAAAGCTTAAGGTTTAATGTAGAGATTCATCAGTCCAATACTGAACAATGGCCTCACCAGGAAAAGTAAAAGGAAAGTGAAATGCAGATGAAGTCTATAGACTTTATTAGTCTATAGTCTGAATACATCTCAAATAGCATGCAAGGCAAAAATCCAAAAGATATTTAATACATTTTAAATTAGCTCGCCAAACAAAAGCTTAGTGACGGCTGTCAATTCTTCTCTAATATTTCACCATTCACTTTGAACAAACTACTCAGAGAAGAAAATCTACTCTTCTTTAGCCTTTAAAGAGACTGAGGTCCTTTATGTTGCTAGGACAAAGTATTCCAGATTTGGCAACATTATCTGATGGCAGTCCATTTGCCACTCTGTGACAACCTTCTTCCGCCACATATGATGGTGTATTTGGGCAATTATCTGTCCAGCAACATTTCTGAAATTCAGTTCAATCAATCTCCTTTGGGGTTATTTGGAACAGCCTAAAAACCATCAAGATAGGCATGTCAAACTAAAGTTGACAGCATCTAATGGCATAGTCATAATACTCACTTCATAAAAATGCCGCTGTTATTAAGATGAACTGGGGCCTATCCAAGCATGAGGGAAGAAATTAGGTATGCCACTAATGTTTACTTCAGGGAGATTAGCATCCTGTCTGAAGATACACAGTATAAAGGTGGGCGGACAACACATATACAATCCCTAAGGTTCTTACCATACTGTAATGGTGTAATCAGGTAAAGATGAGCAGCAGGCTAAATAGGGACCGGCATCACTTAGTGCCAGAGCTGTGTAGGAAAGTACAGCCATGCCTGTAAAGAAAAATATGTTTAACCAACATGTAAAACTTTGGAGATACGTTTTTTGTTCATTTTGTTCAACTGTTTAGTATTAGTAAGGCACTATGTATATTACAAGATTATGTGTCCTCACTTCATGCGACAATACAACTGCCTGCCCATGAAAAGTAGTAGCTGGCCTACTGGCCATACAACCTCGGTGGAGGGGCTGGAATGAGGTAGTAAATGTCACCAAGGTGAACTGGACATATCCACATTTGAGGGGGATAAATGTAAGCAACAAATGTATTCACTTTTGATGTGTTTACTGAAACTCTTCATGGTTTAAATATATTCATCAGGCAAAAAATTAGTTACCTGTGACTGAAGCGTAACTAATAGCCTGTAATACCTCCATTAATTCTGACGGGAATGTCCTGTAGACCAGGATTTTTGCCACTGCTGGCAGACCGTATGATCGTACGCTTTGATACATCCGCAAATTCAGCTACTACCTTCACACTATGGCCTTTGGTACGCTCAAATGCAATCACTCCTTTTTACCGATCATTAACATTTGCATAGCGCCCCATTTTCCACACATCAAATGAGACATTCCCTGCACTGTACCACCTCTTCTCAATCTATGAATCCCATCACACACCCCGTAGGTATTTATAGCCCAATCACCCTCGTGCAACGCCATCTACAGGAGCCTGAAGTTACTACCACTTTAAACACGCAGTGACTAGTTTTCTGTCCGAGGAGTATACATAAATAAGATATTAACATAATAATAATAATAATAATAATAATAATAATAATAATAATAATAATAAATAACATAATTAAACTTCAGTTAGCTGTTGTTAAAAAGTTAACAAAAAGTTAACAAAAGTTAACAAGTTCATTCAAATATTTCAGTTGTGTGTGGCTAGATGAAAGTAATACGCACCATTAAGTTCAGATCTTAAACTGAGCTCAGGATATCTATACACAAAAATGGAGGGATGATGTTTCTGTTCAGAAACCGCAAGGACTCTGCTGTGTCTGTTTGCTGTGAAGACTCCAAGGCTACTACCAGGGCACTGAAGCACATTTCTTGTTTTTGTCTCCACATTGAGGAACACTACGTAATTCCCACAGCTATAGCAGGCTGTATTTTTATCCACAAATTCAACATTGCTGCTGGTGAAACCCTGCACCCACCTTGTGAGATAAAAGAATAAAGAATGAATTAATATTCATTACTACATTTCGTATGCAAGTGTACTGACAATAAAAGGCTTCTATTCTATTCTATTTTATATAAATAAACATTCAACCATGCTAAAGTACAAAGCCAAAGGGTCTAAATTGAGTACCTGTTTATCATTTTGTATAACTGATTTTTAAACCACAATTTAGCCTTTAGTTTATTTTTAAGCTAAATGTTACACTGTGACCTTAATCTCCTCTTTTGACTATACATAAATCAACACCAAGGCCACTTTTCTGAGCAGTTCTTATGTTGTGCCTCAGTAAGCAGCATTACATGTTTTTGAGTGAACAAACATTACCTGAAATGAATAGGTAAAGCTGAATAACATTAGCTTTGGCATACACATACACGTATATGCGATGAAAAATGTTGGAATTCAAGCTGCGACTCGTGGTGTAATGGTGTAGGGGATATTTTCTTGGCACACTTTGGGCCCTTAAATACTAACCGAACATTGGTTTAAACACCACAGTCTACCTGAGTATTGTTGCTGACCATGTGCGTCAATTTATGACGCACTGTACTCATCTTCTACGCACCATGTTACAAAGCTCAAGACATCTCAAACCGGTTTCTTGAAAATGATACTGAGTTCACTGTACTCAAATGGCCTCCAGAGTCACCAGATCTCAATCCAACAAAGCACCTTTGGGATGTGGTGGAACAGGAGACTCCCATCATAGATGTGCAGCAAATATGCAGCAACTGCATGCTATCATGTCAACATGAACATCTCTGAGGAATGTTTCCAGCACCTTGTTGAGTCTATGCCACAAAGAATTAAAGCAGTTCTAAAGGCAAAAGGGGTTCCAAGTCAGAACCAGCACGGTGTACCTAATAAAGTGACGATCTGACGTTGTCCGAACGGATGTTACGATGTTATGTCATATCTGTACAGAGATATTAAGATCTCTTCTGTGATTTTATTTTCCTATGGTCAACCTATTTCTAGACTATTTAATTTTAAGTAAGGTGATAATGTCAAATTATCTCAACCCAACACTAGATTATTTTGCTTCTCTCAAGAAAGAATGTGTAAAACAAATAACAATACCTGTCAATTACAATCTCATGATGAAAAATAAGATGCATTTTCCTATAGTTAAGAAAGATTCACTTCCTAAGACAGCTTGTTCAGTTTACCAGCTGTGTGCATTTCTTGGTTATGATTCAGCCTTTGATTGAGTACGTTAGGAGCTATTAGGACAGGATAAATTGGGATGTACATCTGTATCATATACGTTTAGATCTGATTTTGGAAAAACCTATATTAAACTAGTGACATCTTAATTTAGGAACTTAGGTCAGATATTTCTTTCCATGCATCAATCCCTGGCTGATTCAGTATGCATACCTTCTGTTCCATGCATGGCTCTCCTCTGCTTTGGTCTATTAACATAAGGACACCCAGTCTGACTATGTTTAATAAAAACTACTCTAGATAATAAAGCTGCACTGCACGGCACACTGTGACATTAGTGTAATATTAATTTTAGCCAGCTAGTCTCGACTTTTAACTAAGTGATGTTAGCTAATTAATATTTCGAATAACATTTAAATTGAGAATGTAACAGTTCTATAATAGTAAATGCATTTCTGTTTTCAGCAAAACAACCAGTTATTTAGCAGTTACTAACCTGACTTCCAAACTTCCCAAATCATCCATTACATTTATGAATTCGGTTCACCCAGCGGTACCGATAAAGTTTATATGTTTCCATGCCAACCGTAGGCCCGCCTCCAAACTCACGTGGTATCACTGTCTACTTTCCTATCGATGTGAACTAATAACCAAAGCTATACGTACACGGCTCTGCTTATAACGTTTGTTATTAGCAGTATTTCCAAAACCATGCGTGTGAATGCAAACGAAGGATGTACAGTACACATATGCTCTGATTTATTAAGACTGCTCGATTCCACACATGATGGACTCGACTCTGATTCCAACGCAGTTGGTTGCTGGGAGCTGATTCCAAGAGTCGATTCTACACAATAGATTCTTAAAACTAAACTAATTACATGTAACTGATTATAGATGCTTGTCCAATTAACGTCCAATGTAAATGGCATGTTATAGGATGGATTTGATTATTATTATTATTATTATTATTATTATTATTATTATTATTATTATTATTATTTACATTTAGAGCAGTGGCACAAATCCTAAGGGGAAAGGAGGCTCCACCCTTTCTGGAAATGTCAGGCAGTTAAAATTGCCTTAGAATTTGTGCTTTAATTGTCCATAACTAGTTCTAAAAATGACTACAATATGTAAATATTTTTGAAGAATATTTGGTTTGATGTTAATGTAGCTAATGTTGCATAAACTCTGAGATTAGACCGGTATATATATGGTATGGTATCGTATGGTATGGTATATATATACATATGGTAGCACATTTGGTGTCCCCCTAAGGCAGTGTTTTCCAACCTTTTTGAGCCACGACACATATTTCACATTAGAAAAATCACAACACACACTACCAAACAAAAAATATCACAAAAAGTATACTTATTGAAATATAATGACAATCTAGTCTCAATTTACTCAATTTACTTACTCAGTGCATAACCTGGGCATGTTTAGTTGAACACAAAGCTGATATCTTACTGCCTTCTAGTGGAAGAGAATGTAATTGTTCTGCCTTTCACTACACGCTGCTTCCTTTGAGTGCCAATCAGGTGAAACTGGATAATCTTCACTTTTAAGTACCGGTATACTAACATTTCTATGTGATAACAATAGTTATTTCTGTCTGTTAGATTGCTCGGTGCTTCCAAATACTACATGAAGATGCAGTGCCTAGGCCGATTCATATGCCTACAAAGTCCTCCACATGGCAAGGCGGGAGGGGAAACTGCTCTGCCAGACAGACACGATGACACAAGTTATATAATGTTTTTTACTTTTTTTTTTGTTTTTTCAGAGAAAACAAACACTAGTTTAAAATCAGACATATACAGTATTCAGAAAAATGAATAGTTAAGCTACATACTGTGCTATGTCTCCCCCAAAGCTTTTATTCAACACCAATATAGATTTTTTGAGCAATCAACTTTTCTTCAAATTTGTCTTCCCTTTTGACAGTTGCCCCATTTCCCTCATGATTTCTTCTTCTTCTTACAGATGGCAACAAAAATATGGCTCTGAGCCTACTTTCAAGCCTCTTGCCATCCCTGTTATATTCTATGGTATCCCAGAGGCCAGGAAGATCTTTCATTGACCTCCAGCCTGTAAGTATCATTTACAAAGTAAAATGTTTTAAACAAACATTATTTTAACTTGGAATCAATTCATATTGTTTATTTTTGTTGCCCTTGCATTGCAGCCTGGAACCATTATGGTGGAACAACCTCAGACCCTGGAGAGAGGAACATTTCAGATCACATCTAATATCTAACATTGTCTTGTTTATAACTATTAAAAAAAGATGAAATTTATTTCAAATCTGTTGTTTTCTACAGTTTGTCTTTTAAATCTTTTTATTTAAAATTCTTAAATATTTCTTTATTTTCTTTATTACATCTCTTTAATTGGTTTAAATGGGTATTGGCTGATAGCATCTGGTCATATTTAAGTTATGTACTCAAAAATACAGTACACATAATTTTATGATTCAGTTATTATTATTAAAAAATAAACATATTTGTAAGTCAAATAATCCCAACACAAAGGTCAACATAAACAAGTGCTGGGTTGACCAATTTCCTGGGTCATTTTAATACAGCATCCTTGTCAGAATGAATAAATATGTGGTTTAGTTAAGGCAACCCATCTTGCTGGTTATATTTAGCAATTTAGCAGGATATTTTAATCCACCGTGTGTTCTGCCCAATATTTAATCAGCACCTGGGTTAAAAACTACCCAAACTGGGTTGTTTTTAGTCCAGCATTTTTTAGAGCGTGTGATTGTGTCAAGGGTTGTGTGTTGGGGGGTAATTTTATTAGGCTGTTAAACTATATGTCTAATTGAGTAGGTCAGTATTTTGATACAGGATTTTACTTGAGTTGATATTTGAGCCCCAAATAACATTACATGTGTGGTTTAGTTAATAAACTCATATTTATGTAGAACAAAAGGCCTATATAATCCAGAATATATATTATTTATCCCTGACAGATATACTGTATGTTTATGTGACAGGTCTTGAACTATGTGCCTTTAATGGCATGAGCAGCTTGTTTGTTTACATAGCTACTGCATGATTTGCATTCTGTTGGAAGGAGTATACCCAAAGGACATCAGTTGTTTGGGGTTTCTCATGAAAAAAATTAAGCATAATTTTTTTTTGTAAATGCACACTTGAATGAAAAAAAGCGAAATGGTTTTCGTAAATTCATACTTCAGATCAAACTACATATATCTAATTAAAAGGCAGGCTTATATGAACTCTTTTGAAGGGCACCTAATATAGCTAAGCTAATGTAATGTAACAGCACTGTACAGAGTTTTTTTTTTCTGTGTGTGTGTGTGTGTGTGTGTGTGTGTGTGTGTGTGTGTGTGTGTGTGTAAGTTGTGCAACTTCTGTTTTGGCACGACAGTAATATTCTGGATGAAGTTTAACCTGGACTTTGCTTGGAATTGGGTAAATATCTCTGTTGTAGTCATTTTCTGAACGCCAATACGGCAAAAACATTACTGGGTATAACATCTATCCTTAGACTTCCATTATATTTATACTAATCCATAACGGACTTTGAACTGTTGCTGAATCAATTGTTGAACATAAGTTATCATTTAATACAGTGGTTCCTAATGTATGGGGGGCGCGAAAAGGCATGTGAATGAGGCATGTTTAACATACATAATGCATGTTTATTGTAATAATTCCACTGTAAAGGTGATTTGTCACTTTGTTTTGTCTTGTTCAATAAGAAGTTACGTTTTGTATGCATCACAATGTTTACAATAAATTCCAATGGTAAGAAAAGACGTGTATGTGTGCGTCGGAGTGGGGAGGGGTTAAAAATTATTCGCCTATACTAACGGATGGAAGAGAGTCACTGTACAAAAGTTTTGGAGCTTTAGGGGTAATTATCGCGGAAGGTCGGGACTTTTATTTTGGTGACTGGAGGCGTCATTGGTTGTGAGTATACCTGTAGTAGTAAGAACGGCACGGTGCAGAGAGACGGAGGCATGTCTTATTTCACATAAAGTGAAATGAAAGTCTCAGTTGTTGCTTGATTAATGAGAGACAGGTAATTCGGACTATACACTGTCTCCATGTTTGTTCTGTGTGTGTATGAGCCGTTATGTTTGGTGCTGCTTTTGACTGTCTGCTGTATAAGCTCTGTTAGCTTAGCTGGCAGTTAGCTGTAGCCATTAACTGCACGGTTTGTATTACTCGTAGTTAGCATGCGTGCTATCGTTATGAGGTTATAGTGCTGGGTCTCGACTGGACAGCGTAATGTTTTATGATTGAGGTCCAAAGTTCAGAGTTACGGATACTGCTTTCTTCTGGCATGTGTTTGAAAAGAGGAAGTGAATAGTCAATGTAGCTGTTAGCTAACGGTTGATTCTTATAGACAATCACTGTCGCGGGGAAGGCGAGATCTAAGAGATTGGCTGAATAAATAAGCTACAGTACGGTATGCAGCTCCAGCCTTTAAACAAGCCATGACGGAAAATCTCAGTGTGTGTCGGCCTGACAGTGTGGTTAAAGAGAACAAGTTGCAACAGCGGTCCTCGCTTCTGAAATCTGATTACAACTCTGATTAACGGCAGCGAGTGAAACTGTGCTAGGCATTATGAAGAAAAGCTTATTATGCACAGTGTCCCGTAAGATATATTGGACAGACTTCTAATTATATATATATATATATATATATATATATATATATATATAAATAAATAATGTGTGTGTGTGTGTGTGTGTGTGTATTATATGCTGCATATACAGTTTTAACTTAAGATTGTAATTTGTCCCACATGTAGCTACAGGTTGTTTAATTGCAAATGTCATTGAAATGTTATCTTATATCAAGGAGAAAGTGGTGAAGTTAAACTTATTTTCTGAACTCTTCCACTTCTTGCAATATTTTTACATTTTATGCCTTAAACTGTAATCAAACACGAAACAAAGAGCTTTCAGAAAAACTCTTGTACAACTGTGCCTTGTCCTGAAACATGGATGCGTGGCAAAAATTCAAATAGCAGGAGTCCTGTTTCCTTATGTATTATGGGATAGTATTTCAGTAACATGAACTACTGTCCTAACTAATTGCTGCATAACATCGGACATCCTTGTATCTGTTTGAAAATTTCCCTTTCTTTGTTTCTCATGCCTCTCTTGTACTATCACATGCATCCATGTAAATAAACACCACAAAATGTCTTCTGCTGTCACATTAAGTTTATTCCAGCACTTTACCTAAAGAACGTTTAGGCTTCTTACTGATAGGAGTAAAGTGGGTGTAGGTAGAGGCAAAAAACTGTTTAGATTGCCATCTGTGTCCACTGCGTTAAGCTGATAGACACTCATTCAGATCGAAGTTTGATTTTTTTAGATTGTATTTTGGGTAGTTGTTTGTTATAGCAGGAACTTTGGTTTCAAAATGTATAGGTTATTGCAAGTCACGACTGTGCAAATTCAGGATTATGTCATTTAGCAGACTTGCGTCATTTAAGACTGAAGAACACATTTTGTGTTTAGAGAACACATTGCTTGAAAAGTGATGAAAAAGTGTTTTTTGTTTGTTTGGGTTTTTGTTTGTGTATTTACTTGTAGTGGACGTTGTTGCATATTTATTTGATACCAGCCCACATTGGCCAAAAAGATGGGTTGTTGATGAAAAATGTAAATTTCAAACATATTGCTACTTAAATATTTATACTGTTTAATAACCAAAGTATAATCATGAGTACATGGTCATAAAGTAGAAGAGCATTAAATCAATACCACAGATGTTTAGCTAATAATTTTATGCTTTATCTTATAGAATAGAGAGAAAACAGATTCTGGACCAGTCATCAGATTTGTAGATTTAAGGTCTGTAGATTTAAGAGGTTAAAGCGCACATTTTATTCACATTCAATTTTTAGAGACTCTGTAGCTCTAGTAATTGTCACTACAGTTTGATCTCATGCAAGTCTAAGAATCATTAGGCTTTTTGCTTCAAATCTGACCCTTGCCATTCAGCTTAGTATTCAAAGTAAGCATTGTAATGTTTCTTGCTCTGCTTGTTTCTGTTGTAATGTTCCGTTCAATCTGATTTTTGCTTTCCTATACCTGCTCTAAGGCATGTCTGGACTCTTAGATGCTCTGTCTACGGTATACATCCTGAAGTGACGTCTGTAGCCTGCTTCATATAGTGCAGATTATTTTCTATATTTAAATGTGTCAGAATAATAAAATATACAGACATTGTAAATTGGATTATTTTCATGCTAATATGCTCTCCGGAAACCCATTTTGCTTATTTCTATTCATCAGCGTCTTTACACCTCCCACAGGGGATCAGCCTTACAATTTGTATGGTCTTGTCTTGATAACTTGGCTGAATTGTCTTGTTAGTAGGCGAGTGCTGGGTTGAAGGAAGACAATGACGCACGTAGGGGCAGTGGTTGCTGCGATCACTGCTGTGATGGCCATTTTGCTTCACTCCTCTATACATAAGATTGAAGAAGGTCATTTAGCGGTTTATTACAGGTAAATATGGATGGATGATTGTATGTTAATTATAATTAGTTTAATGGGATCTGTATGAATTTTTCTCAAAACCACACTTCAACGACTTTTTCAGAGGTGGGGCCTTGCTCACCACTCCAAATGGCCCGGGCTATCACATCATGCTGCCTTTCATCACTACCTACAGATCAGTGCAGGTCAGTGCTCCATCCTTTCAGTACATTTCAGTTTATTTGTTATTAATTGTGGCTAGCAATGGTTGATGTGGGGATCTTAGTTTAAGGATTAAACATTCTCCACGATTTGCTTTAACAGAGATCCCCCAAGAACCATGATCCTAAACACATTTTATTTGTTGTTTCGAAAGCACTGAGTGACATCCTAAGTTGCTGCACTCCTCGCTCGTCCAGCTCGCGTTTTCTCTGACAGACATGCGAATAAACCAATAAAAGTAATTGGAAACAGTAGAATGGCTGACAACACAGAGGAGTTGGTGACTAGAAAACCATGGAAATGTAAACTGGGCCAAAGCAGTTGTTTGCAAGATATTAAAACGGCAATAAAAAAAGACATTTGAAAAAGCCATTACTTTGCCTGTGACATTTTAATTGGCCTTTAAAAACATCCGTAACTTGTCTTTTCAGGGACATGTCCTAGATGATCTTAGAGCTGAGTGACCCAGCAAAATGATGTCACGATTTTTTTTAGGCTGGGTCACTATCCATGATACGAACCAAACTAATTTCTTTACTAACAAAAATATAGCTCTTCAAAAAGAACAGTAAGAACCGAGACCATTTAAGTTAGTAGAATCTGTTTAAACAAAATTGAAAACAGTTTCATAAAGTTAATAACACTAGCATGCTCTAGATCATCACAAATAATATTGTACTAATAATATAAAAATTCAATATGGTTGTGAAGTCCAATTATTCCATAAGCCCCTAGTAGTGACAAAAATACAGACAGTTTCCATTTGTGTCTCTGCATTTTGTGCACATCGAAGGAATTAGACATAAGATGTTAGGAAAATATTTGTTACTGTGTGTGTAAGTAGCAGCAACTATCAACTATTTATAGTAGTCGCCTCTGAAATTGATGTTGTTTTTTTTAAACGTTTAATGTCGTGCCATCAGTGATGTCTTTTATATTATGTATGTTATTGTTGTTTGAATAAGCACGGTTTCTGGCTGATGAATTGTTGCCCTGATGTGCGGTCACAGCACTAACTGGCTTTCAGTGTACTCTTTGTGCTTTTGGGGTGGGGGAACAGGTCCGTTGCGTTTCCACCTGACCTGTTGTTTATACACCGTCTGTTGTGTAAAATCAAAACCTGTTCCATATAATTACAGAAAATTCTTTCAGTGACTCACCCACTCAGGGTTATTATTTGATTCATCATGTGCTGAACTATCAGCACACACAGTAGCTTTTGGTTATTAGAACACATTGGGATTACCAGCATTTTAAGCACAAGTAATAAAAGGTGTTTAGTATGATCTCACTCTTCAGATTGATCGTGGAGACATTGAAATCGGTCACAATCTAAAATCATTATAAAGTGCACCATTAGCTGATCCTCACTACTACTATTACATAGTTCCAACTTCCAAATATTTTTCTGACACTGCAGCTACTCAGATATACACAGTATGCAGGGAGATTTCTGGCTGTTTAAAAAGCTGGGTTGTTATTAATAGAGAAGCTATCTTCTTTGCTTTGTTCAGTTTCTGTTTCTAGTCTTAAAAATCAACATGGAGTAATCAAGATATGATGGATGATATGATAGCCTTAAATATCATTGTGTTATGTTTTCCATATTGCACACCTGTAATTGTGAATGTTGTTTGGCAGTAGGGTCTCTTCCACTTTGTAAGAGACGTTTTCCATTTCATCTGAAGTATGTGATGTAAGTAAGTGATGTTCTCTGTTACAGACAACACTGCAGACCGATGAAATAAAAAATGTGCCTTGTGGAACAAGGTAAATGTTTTAACAATAATTTGTGCTGAAAGATGGATATAGAATTATTACATCATTCCCCAGAAAAATAGTGTATGAAAATAATCATGATGGTATAGATAGAAATATTTCTCAAACTATTCATTGCTTTGTCTGTTTAGCGTAGTGTTCACATTGCATTGTGGTTTTAATTATTTTAAGCCATGTTTTAAGGCAATAATTCACATTTTTGGTGCTTGGTCACGTGTAGCATCTGTAGAGAATGTCTATAGGGAACAGACTTGGTCACAATGTCACAATGTGCATTGTAGAGATTAACAATGTCACATGTTCTGTTTATTACACTACCTAATGCAGATGCTTTTTTAAACACCATACGTTTTGCTTCAATCTGCATTTAAAATGTATTTAGCAGGAGACTAAAGATTATTTTTGTTTACATCTTTATACATAAAAGGTGCACATTTATTTGGAGTTGTCCTTCAGAAGTAAAAAAAGAATGTTTTCACTTGGTTATTTAATATATGGTGAAGCTACAAGAGTGTCTGTTATTTACAATTTAAACCTATGTTTCTAGTAATTCATTTTAATTGCAGGGGACTACAGTTGTTTTAAAACTTTAAATTCAAGAAAATGTGCTTTTAATATGCATTGTTAAATTTCAGAAAAAGAAATAATCGTGAGAAAATCAAATTGTGTATCATGAATCAAGTCAAATCATGAGCAGAGTGTAATGTTTCACCTCTATTTAAAAGTAATATATGCATTCTGATCAAGCTTATCTTGTCCTTGGTATAGCTGTCCAATTTTTATCTAATACTTGTGTCAAACTGAAGCAAGCAAAAGAATGTAATAAGCATTACACCGGTCACTCGATTAATCGTGATTACATATATTAACAGTTTAACAGTTATTATACATGTAAGGAATGTTTTTTTATTATTATTCTGCAGCGGTGGTGTCATGATCTATTTTGATCGAATCGAGGTGGTCAATATGCTAGTACCATCAGCAGGTAAAGACAAACTTAAAAACTTTATGGAAACCGTAAGTTGGGGAGGAAAAACCCATAATCTTATCCCTGACCTCTGCTTTTCAGTGGTAGACATTGTGAGGAACTACACAGCAGATTATGACAAAACACTAATTTTCAACAAAATCCACCATGAATTGAACCAGTTCTGCAGCGTTCACACACTACAGGAGGTCTATATTGAGCTATTTGGTAAGTTTTAGGAATGTCAAACTGTTTATCCTGCAAACTATTTGCTGGATTATTGTTTACTTGTCCCAAAATGAGTATCCGGAGCTGAGCATGTGACCTAGACACTTTGTTCGTTTATTACAACTGAACGTTAGAGGAGGGTTATAAATAATCTGTTGTGTCACAGATATAATTGATGAGAACCTCAAGACTGCTTTGCAGAAAGATCTGAATTCCATGGCTCCTGGTCTCACCATTCAAGTAAGATTGCAGAACCTTATTCAGCTGTTGTGTTTTCTGTGAAGTGTGTGTTTAATTCTTGGTGCCTCATTTACTCTTGAATCAAAAATCCACCATTAGGAGCACCATATTTATTTGGAAATATTCATAAAAGGTTTAGCCTTTACCTTTATTTCTTGAAAAAAAAAAATCTAAACCCCAGTGCTTCTTTGCTGACTTTTTTGGTAAGAAATACATACTTTTTTTTTTTTTTTTTAAACATTGTCTTCATGTGTATTGTATTACCTTGTTTCATTTTGAGGACACGTCAAATGAATTCAAGATAGTTCTTCACTTTATGAAGAACTATTGGTTGGATAGCTGTGTTTGCTGCACTATTCTCAACTCAGTAGTGACCTCAACTTGTACCAGTACCAAAACATTACCATGGCAGTGTCCCTGCACTAGCACGTAGTGTTCCTACCATCTACAAGATGAATAATGTTCAAATTTAATTTTTTTTGATCATTTACTGCATTTCATAGTCTCCCTAAAAGTGTTTGGTAGCCATTTTGTGTGTGCTGCATTTAATTCCGGGGTTGCCAGATCTTGGAAGAAAAAGTAGTACCAGGTCTAAGGAAACAAGCCCCCCACCCCCCAACAAAGGCGACCTACTACAATATGAGAGTGATTAATTTATCAGTTAACAGAATAGTGATGTATATTTTTCTTTTAATTTTAGAGTTTGAACAAAACCAACTTGCAGGAATATTTGAGAGAGACAGGATCAGGGAGCAAGCGTAAATAAACAACTACAATTTAGAAACAAGCACCAAAAACCTGCAACTACCAATATTTGTAAGTGACATTATAGAAAAAGTAAGCCCAAAGTCTTTGAATCTGCTAGCCGCTTCCATAACAGCTCTACACTCTAACCGGTTACATTTGCGCACATGCACAGACTGAGGAAACCGAATAAAATCAGAGTAATGCTATACGTGCGTTAAGAAATCATTCTTACAGATTTCTTAATCTGATTTCTAGGCCTTAATCCAATCTAAGTAATTAGAGTATACTGTTTACATGACCACTTAAGTAATCAGATTGTGATCAGATTAAGTATATGTTATTGCACTCATCGAGAATCTGATGCTCTGGGCAATGTTCTTCTGGGAAACCTTAGGGACCTGGGAAACTACCTACCTAAACATTGTTGCAGACCAAGTATACCATTTGATGGCCACGGTATGTCCAAATGGCAGTGGGCTTTTTCAGCAGGACAATGTGTTCTGCCTCCGTGTGAAAATAATTAAGGAATAGTTTGAGAAACATGACAAAGAGTTGAAGGTGTTGACTTGGACTCCAGATTCCCCAGATCTCAGTCTGATCAATGTGCTGGACAAACAAATCAGACCCATGGAGGTCCCACCTCATAACTAACAGGACTTAAAGGATCTGCTGCTAATGTTTTGGTACCAGATACCACAGGACACCTTCAGAGGTCTTGAGTTCATGCCTCAACGGGTCAGACCCTTCGTGGCTTGAAGGTGACCTAAACAATGTTAGGCAGGTGGTTTTAATGACTGATCAGTCTATTTATCTGCAAAAGGTGCCTGGGTGGTAGTTTACCTAATATCCTGACCACTCAGTGTTAGTGCATCAGGGTGTGTCAGTGTGTCATTGTAAGTGTTCTATGTGATTCACAGGCTGTCCGGGTTACCAAGCCTAAAATCCCTGAGGCAATCAGGAGGAACTTTGAACTGATGTGAGTACTCTTTCTTGGTAGCAGATGCATGTGCAATGCAAATAGTCTGTGTAAATAATTATAATGTAGTGCTCTCTGTATTTAAAATGATTTGCATCAATTTCTTAAGTATCATAATGGTGTTAAATTGGCCTTAGTTATGACATGCTCTTTCCCAAAATAACAGACATGTAATAATATATGTATTATATGTAATAATAATAATGTGACCATATGTTACAGTGATTTAATCACGTATAAGCGTGTAGGACATGACGCAAAGCCTCCTTACCTTGTAAAGAAAGACATTTACTTCATGATTGGTATATTATCATAGTATGGTCAAATACATGAGGGTTCAATAAATAAATAAATAAATGTATTATATACAGCTCTTCAGCCACATGATGTAGACCTTCATTGGTTTCATTGGTTGAAGTCTAGCACGTTTTGAATACAAGTCCCTTTTACAAAGTATGGGATAATATTTGAGTAATAGTTTTTAAGAATCTGTCGCTACTGATGCATTTTTGTCTGCAATCACAGACAGTGCGGCAAAAAAGTATTTAGTCAGCCATTGATTGTGCAAGTTCTCCTACTTAGATGAGAGAGGTCTGTAATTTTCATCATAGGTACACTTCAACTATGAGAGACAAAATGAGAAAAAATAAAATCCAGGAAATCACATTGTGGGATTTTTAAAGAATTTAATTGTACATTATGGTGGAAAATAAGTATTTGGTCAATAACAAAAGTTCAACTCAATACTTTGTAACATAACCTTTGTTGGCAATAACAGAGGTCAAACGTTTGCTGTACGTCTTCACCAGGTTTGCACAAACTGTAGCTGGTATTTTGACCCATTCCTCCATGCAGATCTCCTCTAGAGCAGTGATGTTTTGTGGCTGTCGCTGGGCAACACGGACTTTTAACTCCCTCCACAAATTTTCTATGGGGTTGAGGTCCTCCTTTGCCCGAGCAGTGTGTTTGGGATCATTGTCATGCTGGAAGACCCAGCCGCATTCCATCTTCAATGCTCTCACTGATGGAAGGAGGTTTATGCTTAAAATCTCACACTGCATGGCCCCGTTCCTTCTTCCCTTAACACGGATCAGTCGTCCTGTCCCCTCTGCAGAAAAACAGACCCAAAGCATGATGCTTCCACCCCCATGCTTCACAGTAGGTATGGTGTTTTTGGGATGCAACTCAGCATTCTTCTTCCTCCAAACACGATGAGTTGAGTTTTTACCAAAAAGTTCTATTTTGGTTTCATCTGACCACATGATATTCTCCCAATCCTCTTCTGGATCATCCATATGCTCTCTGGCAAACTTTAGACGGACCTGGACATGTACTGGCTTAAGCAGGGGGGACACGCCTGGCACAGCAGTCCCTCTCGGCGTAGTGTGTTACTGATGGTAGCCTTTGTTACTTTGGTTCCAGCTTTCTGCAGGTCATTCATCAGGTCACCCCGTGTAGTTCTGGGATTTTTGCTCACTGTTCTCATGATCATTTTGACCCCACGGGATGAGATCTTGCGTGGAGCCCCAGATCGAGGGAGATTATCAGTGGTCTTGTATGTCTTCTGTTTTATTACAGCTGCTCCCACAGTTGATTTAGTCACACCAACCTGCTTGCCTATTGTAGATTCACTCTTCCCAGCCTGGTGCAGATCTACAATTTTCTTCCTGGTGTCCTTTGACAGCTCTTTGTTCTTGGCCATGGTTGAGTTTGGAGTCTGAATGTTTGAGGCTGTGGACAGGTTTCTATTATACAGATAACGAGATCAAACAGGTGCCATTAATACAGTTAACGAGCGGAGGACAGAAGAGCTTCTTAAAGAAGTTACAGGTCTGTGAGAGCCTTTGCAGGTCTGTGCTTGTTTGTGGGTGACCAAATACTTATTTTCCACCATGATTTTCAATTAAATTCTTTAAAAATCCTACAGTGTGATTTCCTGGATTTTTTTTTTCTCATTCTCTCTCATAGTTGAAGTGTACCTATGATGAACATTACAGACCTCTCTCATCTTTCTAAGTAGGAGAACTTGCACAATCAGTGGCTGACTAAATACTTTTTTGCCCCACTGTAAATATTGTGCATCATGAGAATGCTTTTAAATAGGACTGTTGTAGCCTAGCGGTTAAGGTACTGGACTATGGACCAGAAGGTCCAGGGTTCAAATCCCACCTCTGCCAAGCTGTCTTTGTCATTCATGTTGTAACCCTGCTTAGGCCAGTCAGGGATTTCTAGAATTCAGAGGATGCAGGGAAGCATGCACCCTGAAAGACCTGCCAGTCCATCGCAGGTCTGGGTAGGGGTTGCTTGTGTAGTGCTGGGGGATGATCCTCCCCTTTGGTTGGCCTTGTCTTCTTCAATCACAGGGCTGTGATGCCTGACCCAGAAGGCAAAACAACGAGCTGGACTAACTTCAGCACAGTGATGGGTTTTCACTGTCCCCACTAATTTTTCCACTGAAAACACGAGTGGAATGCTATCATCTACACAGCAGCTAAAGCTGTCCCATTTTCAATTTATGGAAATTTACAATAATTATCAAAAATACAGTAATGTACTGTTACTAAGGGTAGGCAATATGACAATATTTTCTCGTATCATGATAAATTGTTTTTGTGGTAGATGATATGCTATTCTGAGCATGTCGAGGAAATCGCCGGTGTTTAAACAACACTGCAAAACTGCATGTTTCATTATAGCGAGCATAATTAGTCCTGTTTAATTGGATGAAGTGCATCACATTTTTTATAAAAATTTCTTTACTAAGTATGGGATAATAATTGAATAGTAGTTTAAGAATCTGTCGCTACTGATGGATTTTTGTCTGCAGTCACATGTATCGTGAAAATGCCTTTAAGTATTGTGATATAATATCTTTACCATATCGCCGACCCCTAGATACAACCCCGTTTAGGGGAAAGCTCCAAAAAAAAGAGGACACTTGTTTGACGAAGTGCACTGATAGCCACTATTACAAACAACATGGCAGATCAGTCAGATGACACAGAGACTCAACGAGTGAATGTGAACCAATTTATATAGTTCTAGATTAGAGAGAATATGCAGGTAGTGGGAGACAAACACTGCTTACTATAGGACAGCACATCCATGTACGAACGTCACTTACAGCTGGTTACATTTAAGTAGCGGAAAGTCATATACAAACATGATTAATTTGCACAATAAAACACATCAGTCAAGTTAGAACAGTCACTACGTTTACATTTACAGCATTTAGCAGACGCCATTATCCAGAGCGACTTACAATCCAAGCAATTGTGAGTTAAGGGCCTTGCTCAAGGACCCAACAGTGGCAGCTTGGCAGATGTGGGATTTGAACCCTGGATCTTCTGGTCCAGAGTCCAGTACCTTAACCACTAGGCCACCACAGTACCTAGGGTCAGCAACTAAATGTGAGCACATGACCGGAAAGGTAGTTCCTTACTTGCACACACGAATGATGGACTTTTCCTTATACTGCCTCTTCTGCTTGTGGATGTGCAGAATTGATTGGCTGTTAAGATAACCAGCTGTTTATATCATCCAGAGTTAGAAAAATATTATGTCCTATTAAAATGTATTAATATTGTTAAGACCTTGGTTGTTAGTGAACGAATGTTAATCGGACTTCAGAAATTTCAGTTTTAATGTGCAGCAACAGGTTAAGCTGTATACAATGTAACAAATACAGTTAACTGTTTTTTAATAATAACTTTTTATTTTTATTATTATGCATTAATACAGAATTAGTTTGTCGTGTAACTAATTTGCAGGTATTAATATATTTTACAAATGCTTGGGTCTGTTTAGTCTATAACTTGAGATCAATCAGCAAACACTTCCTCTTTCCTATTGTAGGGAAGCAGAAAAGACTAGACTGCTCATCACAGCTGAGACCCAGAGAGTCGTGGAGAAGGAGGCAGAGACCGAGAGGAAGAAGGCTATCATTGGTGAGGGGAACCCTTAACACACTCGGTGTGAAGCTGAGAGTAGCTGAGCGTTTTATTTATTTATTTATTTATTTTAATTATATTTTCGTGACTCGTATTTCAGAGGCTCAGAAGGTGGCTCAAGTGGCTGAGATCCAGTTTCAGCAGAAAATCAAGGAAAAGGAAACTGAAAAGAAGATCTCTGAGATAGAAGGTGATAACGGCATTGCAGCAAATGTTAAGACAAGTTTGGTTCTTTAGATCGATCAAACGAATCGCGTTGACATGCCGGATTGCCTTTTAACAGATGCTGCGTTCATGGCCAGAGAAAAAGCAAAAGCAGATGCAGAGTTCTACACAGCAGCAAAGTCTGCTGAAGCCAACAGGGTAAAACATTTCATTAGAATTTGCATGGCCATTTGTTTACGTTACAATGCACTCGTTGTACGTTTCAACATGCGGTTGGGCGTGTGGGCGTGTGCCTGATACAAAAGATAACAAGCATGCTAGTGAATCTAGCTTTTGTTGCAGTGGTTCTCACCGGCGTCTGCTTTTTTTCTTGTAGCTGAAGCTGACCCCTGAGTATCTGGAGCTCATGAAATATCAGGCCATAGCCTCCAACAGCAAGATCTACTTTGGCCAGGACATTCCCAACATGTTTGTAGAGAACAGTGCCTCTTCCTCAAGCAAAGTGGCTGAGTCATCCGAGCAGCTGGAGTTCTTAACCAAGGCAGAGAAACCCAGAAGAAGGTCTGGGCCAAAAGCAGACATGGAGAGCCACTGAGGGGGCCAGGGCTTCTCCTCTGTTACAGCTGGCAGTGCTTACGTGGCATGCAGGCATAGATATATTTCTGCCAAGGGTGCTGGGCGCTATAATAACTGCAGTGATTAGTCATCCAGCTGCTTGAGGGCACTGAACTAGAAAGAGGCAGTTTTTTGGTGTTGTTTTTTTGTTTGTTTTTTTGAACCAGAGGCCTGTGGTGTGGAAAAAGGTTGACATGTCTTAAGAGTGAGATTTACGAAACACACTAATGAATTAGTGATGCTGCTGAAGTCTAGATAAAACCACAAGACAATGGCTGTGTCCTGTAAAACGACTTGTTGCTCCAGCAGCATGCGTTTCTGTTTCTGATTTTGACTTGCTTTTTGTGTTGTCACTTGCAGATTTATATGTGACGATCTAGACATTCTGTGTCATGCATAACTGGAATTATAAGGCTTTGTACTAATTGAGACAGAGGACAATTATGCAGCTACAAGAGATTGCCAAACCTAACCAGATTTCACAGTGTTTATTGCACTGGAGTCTTTTAAGCACAGCCAGTCACAACGAGTCTTGGCCTGAGCGTTTTGTTGAGTGTAGGCCCGAATTATCACTTTCTTTTTAACCAATTGGTGGTGTTAATGGTGATTTGAGTTTGCTTTAAGGCTTTTGTCCTCTTGGCATTTAAATGATTCGTTTCTTTGTTCTTGTTAATTTCACCTGTTCTACATAAACTGAGAATTCACAGATGGATGTGATTGTAATGGTTGGTTTTGTCCCTGTGAAAGTTAGAAGTAGTAGTACCCAACATTACACTGATTTTGATCTGGCTTATTTAGGAATGAAATGCAGAATTAACTTAAGGGATTTTGTCTCTAGAAACAAACTACTGACCATTTTAAGGGCTATGGCACTATGATTAAGTGAACTGAGCGGCACTGGTAATATAACAGTATACTGGAAAGCTGCTTATGTTAAACGTAGTTATAGACCAGAGTTGTGCAACAGAAGAGTATAAAGGGTATAAATGTTAGACGTAATCTGTCACCAGAATGTCACCACTAGAGGGCGTGAAGGTTCTATAAATTTATTTTAAGAACTGCGTATTGAGCCTCGAGTACAAAGAACACTGGCCAGGTGTGCCTGGCAAAGGTTCGATTTGTTCCTCTACGCTGCATTAAAAATTCACAGTGCTAAAATGTATATCTGGCTTTGTGTACAGGTGCTAACTCTCAGGAAAGAGATACAGGGTGAATTTACCCAAGTATCGTAGTCTTCTAGATCATCCGCCACTGAGGATTCTCTGTTTCTAAAGTCAGGGCTTTAGGACATGTTCTGCTCTATTCATTTGCTGCTCTTTAGTGATTCATCAGGCTTGTGATCACATTCAGATGTGTAATATGCTACTTTTTTTTTGCCTCAACGCAGCTGCACTAAACATGCTCACTCTCAGTGAAAGCTAGATCAAACGCTTAGGCATTCAGCAAGTCACCACCATCACCTCTACCACAAGTGTTTGCCAGCCATGTGGGCTTCTTTTTCTGCTGTACATTACTTTCTCTGCTTGTGATTTTAAATTTAATTTTCTTAAAAGTTGGGAAAGCTCCAGGAAAATGGAAAACATTCACATTTTTAATTAAAACAAATGCATTAAATAGATGGGTTGTTTAGTCAGTGTATAATAAATACTCAAAATCAAAGTCTTTCAGTGTACGGATTGGTATGATTTACATAGTGACATGTAGAATGGGTTCAATCAAGCTACTCTGTGAATGTTAATTTTATACATATGCATCATTTGAACTCTTGATTCCCTGACATTTATATGCAAATTTGTAACATTTTGACAGCAAGTTCAATTCTCTAAAATAAACTAATTTTGATATCTCTGTTAACGGGCGTTTAACTGGACTGTTTTGTATGCTTATGTTCTGTTTATGACAAATGGAGTATGCCATTTTTTTCACTTAAGCTTTCATTCTGTTTGATCACCTTTATCCACAGCAGATTGGTAATAACGTCATACTGTAGTGATTGCTTGTATTTATATTTAGTAAACACCCAGAGCAACTTACAGCTGATACAGTCTTGCAGTCCAAGCAAATGTGGGTTAAGGACTTTGTTCAAGGACCCAACAGTGGAAAGTTGACAGAGCTGGGTTTTGAACCTTAGACCTTCTGGTCCATAGTCCATTACGTTGACAGTGGCACAACAGTAGTTCAATCATGTCGCAGCTTGAGCATCTCTGGTTTGATCCTGACCATGACCATATCCTCCCATGTTCGTGTGGGTTTACTCCGGTTTCCTCCCACATTCCAAAGACATGCAGTAGGTTAACTGATTAAGCTAAATTTGCCTGATCTGAGTATATATAACTAGTTTGTGTAACCTTGACTGCTGCTGAAAGCAACATTAAATAAAGCCAAAGAAACTAATCCTTACCCTGACTGCAAAGCCACCACTGTCCCAGTAGTAGGAGCCAAAACCACCTGACCATTAATAAAAGTGCTTCATTTGCATTTTTTTCTGAAATGTAATACAATGTCCTTATTTCAGCTTAACTTGAGTGAAACAATCAGTAATTGAAAATAACTACACATTTCAGAATTTATTAGTATTTGGTATGTCCCCCTGACTTAAACCCCATCAAGCATTCATGGGGTCACTGGAAGACTGAGAAAGCTTAGCTTTCACTAACATTGCAACATACTCCTTGGAATAGTGTGAGATCATGCTGGATAACATGGATCATCTGATTTTGCACAAACCAATGGAGATCAGCTCAAGTACACACTGTCATTACAGCAAAATGAGGAACATGCCAAATACCATTATTCTTAAATGTATGCATTTTTTCTAACATTCAAGATTTTCACACAAGTCCTAAAAGTAGATAAAGAGAACCCAGTTAAACAAATAAGACAAAAATATTATACGTGGTCATTTATTTATTGAGGAAAATGATCCAATATTACATATTAGTGAGTGGCAAAAGTATGTGAACCTTTGCTTTCAGGATCTCGTGAGATCCCGGTTCTTTAAATAAAACAGGGTGCCCACTCACACCTGATTGTCATCCCATTGATTGAAAACACCTGACTAATTTCACATTTAAATTACCTGCTAATCCTAGCGGTTCCCATAATTTTGCCACTCACTAATATGTAATATTGGATCATTTTCCTCAATAAATAAATGACCAACTATAATATTTTTGTCTCATTTGTTTAACTGGGTTCTCTTTATCTAATTTTAGGACTTGTGTGAAAATCTGATGATGTTTTAGGTCATATTTATTCAGAAATATAGAAAATTCTAAAGGTTTCTCAAACCCAAGAACATAGCATTAGGTTCTACAAAATTGCAAAATAGAAGCTTATTTGCTAGTGATTTCAGACTTTTGGCCCTCTGTATGTGTTCCTCATATCATACTTTGTGATTTATCTTGGAAACGATGGATCTGTGCCAGGGGCCAGATTTCAACTGGATGTGTCATAAAACAACCTTCACGTGCGCTTGTATACTTGCCTGGTAAGCCTTATGTGTGAACACGTAGCAGAACCAAACATGCAGGGTCAAAATCTATTGCAAGGGCTGAATACTGGATCTGCTCCTGTGTATATTGCCAGGTCCGATGCCACATGATGGCGACAATTTAATCCTCACTCTACAGAGGGGAGACAGACTTTTATTCAGAAAATGAGTTTCAATCTGGGCTCCACCAACCTCTAACTTGAGGTAACAAGGTTATCTGCATTTCCATGTGTAGAACTTCATTTACTTTGGGCTGTGGTACTTTCTCCCAGGAAAAAATGTACTGTGAACTTTGACAGTAGAACCATGAAGTCGCCAAATTACCACCAAAATTCATAGTACAAATGTGAAGTAATTCATGGTCAGCTCATAGTCCACCAAGATTACCGTAGTACTATGAAATTTCACAGTAGAACCATGAAGTAGCCAAATTACCCTCAATAATTCATAGTAGAACTGTGAAAGTTCAGATTCAAACTGTCAAGCAATTCAAGGTTTTAATATGAAAATTCACAGTACATTTTTTCATGGACTTATCGGTAATGTAAGTTGTTTTTCAACTTTAGTTAGACGGTGTTCTTAAGCTCTTTGTGCTAACGAATGACAGTATTCCAAGAAGGATACAAAGTACTTCTCTAAGTCGCTGTCTTAAACGCTTTATAAGTGAGGTTAGGGGTCTGTAATTATTTTCACACGGCTAGTTGAGCTTGATAGTTACTAGGCTACATGTGGTAGGCTAAAGGCTGCCTGTGTGGAAACAGTAGCTTAAAATACCAGTTCATGGCGGGGGAAGTCTTATTGGATTAACTCGTGCGTTACATTTTATATGTACAAATACGTAAACATTCCATTCATGAAACAATCAGAGTACGATTGCAAAACAGGCTACTCCATAATAATTGATCATCCCACATCCACATGCTGAAGATAATCCTGAACAGGAGAAACGTCTGCAAATTGTGAGTCAAACGTGGCGTTGCTCGTTAACAATGAGATCAAATCCATTCGATGAAGCTCTCAGGCTGTGATGCGAAGTCTGATAGTGAATCACCTGCGAATCACTCGGATCACTCATCAGTAACATTTGTTAAAAGGTTATCTACATTGTGCTGTCATGACAAATTCATTAGCAATACGTAAAGTACACAGCGAGAGAGCATTATCCCAGTCGTGAGACAGGATGCATACTCTGTGACGAGTTCGGGGGGAAAAAAAAGAGTCCTCGAATGTCAGTGATGTATTAGAGAGGGTCTAGAATAAAACACAATTCTTTTCAAATGTATATTTGATAAAATAAGGGAAGGCTATGGTTTTACCTTTTTCACTGCTCTTTAGTTTCACTGCTCTTTACTTTTTTTGAGAAGTGACAAAAATGTTTTGTTAAAACAGACATTTTTAAAAACTGGTCCAAAGTGATGCGTTCCTTTTCCCCTTCTTTCGTAACATAATGGGCAAAAATCCAGCTTAACATAAGGTCTGGTTAGAGAACAACTGGACTGTATAAATGCAGCTGTGCTTTTATGTCTTACTGTATATAGCCATGTTTACTTTGGACATGAACTCAGAAAGCTTCAGACAGTGTTATTTGTCTAAAGAGAGGAAATGTTAATGTGATTTAGACCAGTATAACTAATGAAGATGTAGAACTTAACCAGTGACCCATGAGGTGAAGAAGGAAAAGGGAAGGAAATGGGCATTCAAAGCCAGTGGACAAAAAAGATCAGAACTCCTTCTGACCTTTGTAAAATGTGATTGGCCTTTTGCTCCAAATCCTTTGTTTTAAATGTCTGCTAGACTTGTAGCAAGTCATATGTTTTTCATTTAGGCTACTGTGTTCACAAAGGCCAGTTTTATGTCAGTCTAAGCCTGTGGTCTGTAATACATGGAAATACAGTCCCCACGTCTTCACTATAAGCCTATTATTACTGTATATTAATAGCCAGTTGATACCACAGATTTAAGTGCATCTTACTCTTGAAATTAAAGTCTGTTTGAGGATGAAACCTCTAAAACCTCTTAAAATATCTAGCCTTTAATTAAAATGTGTGTGACTAATGAGGTAACTTATCTGCATATCTAGAGTAACAACAGGATTTGTATTATACTTATGGACTCAAGTAAAACGATTCCAGTGAGTCAGAGCAGCTCCTCCTCAGTTCATGTGCATTGCTGACTTCACTGCCCTGTTTCCTGGATGTAGCACATTTCCTCTCCTCACTATTCACAGGAAGTCTGTATAAAGGCATTCCACCCATAAAATTAACGACAGAGAGAAATTCTGGCACATAATCTAATATAAGGATACAGGTGGATGCCTCTTTTAATGTTGATGATTAATTGTAGGAATGTGCCCTAAAACAAATGTCAAATTTCCATTTGTGTAGGACTATCATTATGTCTTATTGAACTTAATAAGGACGTGAAACAGTTCATTTCTTTTTAAAAGTACAATACTAATGGCTCTCTAGTGACAAAACAGGATGTATTGCTGACCATCCTACAATGGGTTGAAGGTCCTGAGGTCATTCTAATTTTCATTATTCACTGACAGTGCATATTAATTGTTTAGGATCTAGTACAAGAGCTTGTCACATATCAAAATATGTATTATACAACATTATAGAAACTAAGAAAAACTACAAAATAAGACTCAACCAAACTTCTTTGCTTCTTTGGTATAATTCAGAATTCATTATTGTGTTAATGATGGCAAACTGTCCTGGCCCAGATGCAGCAAAACAGACAGAAACCATAATACTGTCACCACCATGTTTCACAGATGAAATTGGGTTCCTATGCTTGAATGTAATCATTTACTCTCTACACATAACTCTTCTCATAATTCTTCTTTAGACCAGGATAGAGGACTTCTATTTTGGAGTATTAGACCGCAGAACGTTTTTCCTATAGGGTACTGTCTTATTCAAATGATCTTTAGGAAACTGCAGCTGGGAAGCAATGCAATTCTTTATAGAGAGAAGTGATTTTCTCCTTGTAACTTGTAACATCCACACCAATGTTGCTCAGAGTTCTTCTGATGGTAGACTCATGAACATTACATTCACATCATTTAGCAGACGCCCTTATCCAGAGCGACTTACAGTTGATACAGTCAATTGTGGGTTAAGGGCCTTTCTCAAGGACCCAACAGTGGCAGCTTGGCAGAGGTGGGATTTGAACCCTGGACCATAGTCCAGAACCTTAACCGCTAGGCCACCACAGTCTAGATTAAAGCTAGATCATGTGAGAGAGGCCTTTAGTTGCTTAGAAGTCACACTGGGTTCCTTTGTGACCTCATGGACTATCACATCCTTACTCTCAGAGTGATCTTAATTGATCAACCCCTCTCTCACCTCCACTCCTGGGGAGGTTAACAATGGTCTTGAATTTCCTGCATTTGTACACGTCTGTCTGACTGTTAATTGGTTCCAGCAGACCATTCAAAAATAAAGAAGCAGAAATTATACTGAATACCATACACCGAGTTCTCCTCCTTAGTGCTGAAAAGCCTGCAAAATGACTGTATCTTCAGGTTGGGTGCTGACTTGCTTTTGGTGACTCAGGAACATCTCCATAATATGATTTACAAACTGTTGGTGGAGGATGGAACAATGGCATGCTTTGTTCATTATGGCTCATCATTCCACTCCCATCCCCCTAAAACACTGCGCTCCAGAGGTCCAACAAGGAGTCAGGGTAGATGTTCCCTGTCTGAAGAACATGATATATGATCTGTCTGCCCTCTCTAGGCCAGCCCTCATTACGAGAGTGTAGCAATCCAGTCCAAGTGAATTTATGGTCCACGGTTTGAAAAAAAGTGTTGCATGTTGCATCTAATGTTGTTGTATTTTTTCAAACTTGAACTCACTCTGCATTTTTATCAACACAAATTTGATAATATTTGATCTAAAAGGTTACAAAGGACTGTAGTTTTACATGAGTGCAAAGTAAAAGTATTTTTTCATAATTTAAAATAGCTTCCTCCTGGTCAGGGTCACAGGGACTCCGGAAGGTCTGTCTGGAGAACACATGCCACAGGCATTAGCGCATCCTGGGTGCAGGCAATGGTACATCTCAGAGAGGACAACAGTCCATCTTAGGGTTCCATAACCCGAACTTTAAGCTGCAACCCCATCTGAGATTCGAATCCAGCTTCTCAGGAACTGCAGTTTACAGAAGCTGGCTGTCAGAGGAGCTACACTGCAGTATAATATACTGTATAATCAGTTACAGTATGTAATCATGTATCCAATCTTGAATACATAAAAATCCATCTAATCAATAACAAATAAATATTAAAATGAATTTATTGCCTTATACAAGATAAAATGTAGTCTTGTACAAAAATGTTATAATTGTTATAATTTGCATGTAATTTTGAGCCCTGGTTGAATTACATCCTTTGCTAATTTTTTTATAAAATAACTTTGCAGTGAACACATTTCTGAAAATGTGTACAGTTTAAAGCATACTTGAAATAAGAAACATACACTTTGTTATTTAGAAAAAAAGTTTGGTCATCTCTTCAGGTGATCTGCTAGTCTTTTTTTCTCAGATCTGAAAACGTAATTGACATATCAATGATGTATTAATATTTTCAGAATTATTATACAGTGGTACCTTGGTTCTCAACCACCTCAGAACTCGTCAAATTCAGTTCTTGACCCATTTTGCCTCGGTTCTCGTCATTTGCTCGGTACTCTACGCACTTCCTTAAACTTCCTTAAACTCGCACAGCCTGACTCGTTTCAGCCGGTACTCGATTCACGATTCATGATTCACGATTCAGTACACAGTGTTTCCGATACATAATAGCTCTTAGAGAAAATCTCCACTGTGTTTATCGTGTTTTTCTTTATTTGTACATCTACAGTACTGTATTCTTAGTGCAAATAAGACTCCATGGGTCCGAAAAAGGTTAGTTTATAAGAGTCAACCAAATGCTCCAGAACACAGGCTGCAGTTAGGTTAGCAGCTATGCTAGTGCCCGGAGTTTGCCAATAGAGTAAGTAAGCTTTTACTTTTCACTTTCAATCCATTACTCACTAAATTACATGAGATTTTTGAACACTTCATTATGAAAGCTTTGTGTTAATGATTTTGGCCAACTGTAGGTTAATGTAAGTGTTTTAAACAATAACTTACTTATCATTACTTATCATAGTATTCTTTCCATATCTCTGCTACTAAACAATATAGACTGCTCTACCAAAAACTCATTAAACTTCTCAGTTCATTTTAAAATGTTAAAATGTTATGATGGATTTGTCGGAACATATCCCCTAAGTAAATCAGGGAGCACTTGTACAATACAACTATATTAATGTATATAATGCCTTATACAGTGTGGATTTTCTGGGGGTCTGGAACAGATTCATTCAATTTACATTATTCCTTATAGGAAAAATCTGCTCACTACTCATAATTTTCAGTTCTTGACAAGCCTTCTGGAACAAATTAATGATGAGAACTGAGGTACCACTGTATTTAAAACTCCGTAAAACATGTAATTTGAACCATAATTCCTACTTGCTTTATTAGTTTATAGCTGTAGTTTCTATGTATGAATCCAAAGATATTGGAATCTGCTTACTCATTAAGCTACTAGTGAAGTTTGTCATCATTTGGACACATATGCTTTGTACAATCTCGTCTTCACATTCCATCTGCTCAACAATGTTTGCGTCTCTGTGTCCATTACTGAGCAGAGGGAGAAAAAGCCAGATAACATCATATAACTTATCACTCAGACACTAGCTCCCACATCCTGGCAGAGAGCAGGTCTGTGTTTGAGAAGGTTTCAGCTGGCACTATCTTTACCATAGGTATCTATTTCTGATAACACTCCTTTGATAACACTTCTGTTAGCTAGGCTGAACTATGTGAGCTAATCCTCTACCCTGGTTGAATCATAGGCTGCATTTCCTGTCATCAGTAATACTCATGACCACCCAGCTGCAGCTGCAGAAATAAGAAGTGAACTAAGCTCTACCGTAGTGTGCAAATCTGTAAATGGTAATGTACACTCACTGACCAATTAATAAGGAACTGCTCAGTTATCCAATTATCAAGACAAAATCCATCCAATGAGGTAATATGTTCAAGCACTAACTTTGATGAATCATCCAACGCAAACTGTGCATGAAATAAATTACAGTGGTACCTCAGTTCCCATTGTTAATTCATTCCAGAAGGCTTGTCGAGAACTGAAAACGACAAGAACCAAGCAAATTTTTTCCATAAGGAATAATGTAAATTGGATTAATCAATTCCAGACATCCAGAAAATCCACACTGTATAAGGCATTATATGCATTAATAAAGTTGTATTGTACAGGTGCTCCCTGATTTATGATGGGAATATGTTCCGACAAATCCATCGTAAGATAAATGAATTTACCAAGTGTTTGGTAGAGCGTTTTATACTGTATAATACCGTTTAAAACACTTACATTAACCTACAATTGGCAAAAATCATTAACACAAAGCTTATTCTATAATGAAATGTTGAAAAATCTCATGTAATTTACTGAGTAATGGATTGAAACCGAAAAGGAAAAGCAAACACTCTATTGGTGAACTCAGAGCACTAGCATAGCTGCTAAGATAATTGCAGCCTGTGTTTTCCTCTTATAACTAAGCTTTTTAAGACCCATGGAGACTTATTTGCACTAAGAATAAAGTACTGTATGTTATTGTTCACCACACAAAACGTGCAAAAAGTGTAAAATAAAAAGGGGTTTTAGGACCCAATCGCTGTTAACTCCAGATGGAAGGGACAAATCAAAAAGTAAATAAATAAAAAGGGAAGTGTTTGTGGGGAAAGAACACAGCGCAAACACACACAAAAGAAATACACTGTACCTGCAACTCACAGCTGGGAATTGAACCCTGGTCGCTGGTGAGAAAGGCGAACACCTTAGTGACACGCCACACAGGGGGAAAAAGAGGAATAAGAGGGAGCTTAAGGACAAACTGAGGCAACGAACGAGCGTACTCAAACAAAGGAATACTGCAATAAATACAAAAAGAAAAAGGGGTAAATAAAAACCACAATGGCGCTAAAACGTGCTGTGGTGAACGGGAAAAAAGAAACAGGAAAACAAAACGAAAGTGCTGGTCTGTGCTCTACGGAATGGAGTGCTTTTGCCGTAGACTCCAAGCGTACGCACAGAGCGTAGCTCGAAGCGAGGGGAGTGTGTATCACTCTATGGAGCTGCTGCAGGGATTCCCCTGGGATCCTGGAAGCACACGAAGTGTGCCGTGGTTCTGTGGGGCGTGACATGGTCGCGGAAGCAAAGTGTGTCACGGTTCTGCACCATGCAGCATGACACAGATTCGTTGGCGAGGCGTGTCACAGTACTGCTTACTGCAGCGTGACACGGACACCGTAAGGTGATGCGGTAAGGAAATGCAGAAAGGTCGGATTAGGTCAGATCCTGGCACGTTTGCCTAGACAACGCTGCCACCTATTGTCGGCAATGTGGATCCTCACAAAGTAGATGTAAAAAAATAAAGAAAAACACAATAGACACAGTGGATATCTTCACTGAGTGAGAGCTATTGTGAGACTGAACCACTGTGTACTGAATCATGAATCGTGAATCGAGCTTCACCTGAAACGAGCCACATGACTCGACTCGTACAAGTGTAAGCCAGTGCACTAAGTACTGAGCAAGCGACAAGAAACGAGACAAATTTATCTAGTCAAAATGCGTCGAGAACTAAATTCAATGAGTTCCGAGGTGGTCGAGAACCGAGGTGAAACTGTACTACAGTTTTTAAAAGTATATCTACAAGCAGTACCAAAAGGGAATGTGTACCTAATAATGTGGCACCTAAGTGTACACTGTTTAGAAACCCACTAACACTGCTGAAAGTGAAGGGATAATGTAAACCTTCATGACAATCATGTAAGTGTTACTGCTGTGCTAAAACTGATCCATCATCAAAAAACAATGTGGTTAGCCCTGTGATGGTTAGCTTTCTGTTGTTGGACGATATAAAGGGGGTCTAACAAATTTGCATAGCAACAGATGGACTACAGTCAGTAATTGTATATGTACAAGGTACGCTTATAAATTATGTGTACGTGATAAAATGACCACTGGGGGTAATAATGTTTGTGGGAGCATCATGGCTGGTGTCACTGGTGATGATATTGTTCATTGTTTTTAGCAGTGTTAGTATTGACTGTTCAGCCAGTCAGCATTAAAACACACAAGGACTCATTATGTCATTCTGACATATTGTAGCATTAAAGAAGAAAGACCAGGAACATCATGAATATTGATCATTATTAAGTTTGTATTTAAACACTTGGCTGTAACTAAATAATGATGTGATTTCAAACAATTGATGTCAGTAGATGATTGTAATCATGATTTGGTACAAAAGCAGTATCCATGAAAAGCTGATTTTTTGAGGAGCAAAGATGGGGAAATTATAAAAGTGGTAAATTATGAAGCATTTTTCAGCAATTTCCTGTCCCAACTTTTTCTGATTTGAGGTTGTATATAACTACAAACAGGCCAAAACAGAAAACATGGCTTGAAACAAACCCCACAAAGTCATGTCTAAACTATCATTTGACCCACACTGTGCTGTGGTTCCTTGTCTTCCCTGTTTCTGTATTTCATTAACACACAGTACAGTGGTGGTAAAGATCATTCTTATGTGTAGGAGTTTATTTTACCTGAAACAGCTGAGAAATGGCTTGTATTAAGTTTACTACTTTAACCTCAGGGGTGTTACTGTGAGGGTATACTTAGTATTGTCTGTCACACTGTGTTTTGTTTGGGTTTCCTGTTTTTTGCATTTCCATACTGTCCCAACTTTTTTCTGTTATGGGGTTGTGAAAACAGATGGCTCAAGAGTCATAGCCCTTAACATCCCAATAAAATTAATTTGAACTTTCAATTTTATTATTCCTACCTCTCTGCTAACATAGACTCATTAATAAATATTTTAACAGAAGAATACTGTCTGGCCAGAATTTAATTATCTTTCCATTCTATGACTTGTCTCAGATTTGCAAAATGTTATTTAACCTGCAAGGGCCAAAAATGAGGATCTGTGGATTGGTCAATCTTGACTAATTCTGTGTTTTCTCAGCCTCATATTAGTCACCAGGAAATGGTGCCCGGTGTCCTCATTCTTCTTACACAGCCTGGTGCACTCAACTCATTTGCAATGTTGTTTTTATTCTCCCTCTCTTACAGTCACCTTCCTCTCTTATAGCCTCTACATTTAAAATGCAAACAAAACAACAAATCTACAATAAAACAGCAAATCTGATTTTTAACATGCTGCAGTAGTAACCAACAGCTACTCATGCCTACAAGTTGAAAACCATTTCTATAAAATATTTGAGACATTTACCGGTATGCGGTTAGATAGACCCTTGGGGTGGGGGTGTAAGTAACCCTCGACTGGCCTGTATAATAATCATATTTCATATTGCCTCTGGCTGGTTTGTGGAGCAAAAAGGCAAGTATCTTGAATGCAGTCATGAAACTTGCAAGTCTTGTCCACAGCTGCATTGTGTTGAAAACCATGTTCGATGCAACTCAGCTCAGCATCGAACCAGCATTATAGTGTATTCCGTTGGTTTGATCTTCAAGCATTTCATCACTCTCAGGATCCCTCTCTGTATATCCTATTAATGTTTGGCCTCAACTCCAATTACTTTGTTTCTGCAGTCAGTTTACAGTTGGGCTCAAACACTTGAAAGTATTCACACTAGTATCGTTTTTCCAAGGCTCTGATCAGCTTAGAGCAAACCAAGGAATGAAACATGCTTGAGACTATGAGTCAGTGGACTTTACTGCTGCTTTCCTCATTCCCACGGTTCCCAGCTAACAAATAAAAAAAGACCCCAGAAGCAATGCTTTCGACTGTGGGAGCCATTACATTTGAATCTGGTTCTGCAGTAACTTATAGTAATAAGTATTTAAGCTTATATAATAAAGGTACAACACTTGACGAAAGGATGTGGAGATTCAGACATCACATCTGTGTTGTAGCCATTTTATTCCATAAACATGGGCAGTTATATGGAGTTCATTTTTCTGTGCTGCCTTCTCTGAGTCAAGTTGTTTTCCACTTCAGTTTAACCACACTGCATTTCTGAGACTGGACATTTATTCTGAGTAATATCTTTTAAGAGTTGAGAGACTGAACTGAAGTCAGGGTGTGTGCTGCTGCTTATCTATTTAAACCCAATCCAGCAAATCTCCTGATTGACAGATTTTCTGCTGTAGGCAATTTGGAACTCAGTAGCAGTACTGGAACTGAGTGACAACTAGCAGAATTAGTAGGATCCATGTTGTAAGCATGTGGAGTTACTGCTTCGTGGCTGAGCTGTTGTTACTCCTAAATGTATTCACTTCATGCCTGCAGCACTTACAGATGACCAGGCCAGGCAGAAACTTGACAAACCAACTTTTTGCAATGTTGGCAGCCTCAGAAACTTCTAGTACTAGTCTAGGGAGATGCTTGACCTTGTGGAAATGGATGCAGCTAAAATAGCCAAACCCACTAATTAGTAGGTGTGTCCATGTACATCATTTTCACATCCATTTTCTTCATTTCCCACACAGGTGCATTATTCTCATTTCACAGTATCACAGATAAATTCATTTACACAAACTCAAGCAAGTCAAGCTCACTTTTCAGAACTCAAGTAAATAGACTGCCTTGCCTGTCCTGTAACAGCTATTCTGTGAACTCCAACCACATTCCTAAACTCCAGCAGTCTGAGTCATCCAGTCTGCTGCTTCTCTGGGCAACACCAAGAATCTGAGACACTGAAGCTTCATCAGAGAGTTCTAGTCGGGTGGGACTTTGGTAGCCTAGTGGTTACGGTACTGGACTCTGGACCAGAAGGTGAGAACTTGAGCAAGACCCTTAACCCACAATTGCTTGGATTGTAAGACTGTACCCATTGTAAGTCCCTCTGGATAAGGGCGTCTGCTAAATGCTGTAAATGTAGTCGGTTAGTGTTTTGAACAACAATTCACATCCTCCATGTTGCTTTAATCTTTCTTACATATACTCAGCTAGTTATGCTTTATTTGTATCATTGACTGCCTGTGCACACAGGAAACCACAATTGACATAATGTACACACCCAGTTTCCAGAAACAAGTAAAAGACAGTTCTAGGAAGAATACAGGTTGTAGCAACTGAACACAGAATTTGAATTAATGATGTGGTAATAAGATTGCCAGAGTTCTCAAATTTGTATTAAAACACTGGTGCTCCCTTTACCAGATGTTACTTTTAATCAGTCTTTCATACACATACTTAGCTATTTATGGTTGAATTAGTACTGAAGGCCAATGCACAGCGGAAACCACAACTGATGTGCAATAGCAGGATGGTACAAGATGAGATACGATTGGGTGTAGAGCCATACAGGTTCCTCATGGTGTCCTGCAGCACACTTGCCCACAGATGTTGCAGCTGGGCCTGTAGATCCTGAAATCTGGCGGAAACAATCCTGGGAAACACCTGCTCTGTGTGGGGGCTCTTATTCTGCTGAAAAATGGCAGTTGGAAGCCCTGCCATGAAAAGCAACACAAGGCTGCATAATCTCCTGCACATATCGCTGAGCTGTTAGTGTCCCTCATATCACTACTAGGGCAGATGGGAGTTGGCAGTTCGAATGGAATGTAGACTCTGATGAGTGAGTTATAAAGTTATGCAGTCTATATGGTCTCTAGGCAAGCATCAACAATTTGCAATAGCTAAGCCTTCATGTGCAAAGTGCATGTGCAATGTGCAAACTGATATCACCTTTATTAAATACATAGCACTAATGGCAAAGGGGATACTTAAGGTCTCAGTCCTTTTCTGTCTATGTATGAGTGAAGCAGGTCACTATATAATATTAGTTGTAAACACATAGGGAAATACTGGTAGCACAGTTGCCAGTGTAATACTATTAACTTACAAAATGTAATTGTAGAATGAAACAACAGTAATTTTAATAATTAACAGTAATATTATCAACTACTATAAATATGATGTGGCCTTTACTTTAGCCTGCGGCACTGGGCACAAGGCAGGAACAACCCTAGACTCTAGGGCACCAATCCATCGTAGGGCACATACATTCACACACTCAAACAAACACTCACACTAAGGGCACTTTCGAACCTCCAATTAGATTAACACACATGCATTTTTGTAATGTAGGACACCGGAATTTATTGCAAACAAATTCATTCATTCATTCACATTTGATAACAGCTTTATTTTCTGTCCTTTGGACAGACACACAAACACGTACAGTGGTGCTTGAAAGTTTGTGAACCCTTTAGAACTTTCTATATTTCTGCATAAATATGACCTAAAACATCATCCGATTTTGACACAAGTCCTAAAACTAGATAAAGTGAACCAAGTTAAAGAAAGGAGACAAAAATATTATACTTAGTCATTTATTTATTGAGGAAAATTATCCAATATTACTTATTAGACAGTGGCAAAAGTATGTGAACCTCTAGGATTAGAGTCAGTCGTTTTCAGTCAATGGGATGACAATCAGGTGTGAGTGGGCACCCTGTTTTATTTAAAGAACAGAGATCTATCAAAGTCTGCTCTTCACAACAAATGTTTGTAGAAGTGTATCATGGCACGAACAAAGGAGATTTCTGAGGACCTTATAATATGTAGCTGCTTCATATCCATGCCATGAATGTAATTGTCTTCACAACTTCCCAATTAGTTTCAACAACTAACTTACAGAATTGGAAATTTGATGGTGCTAAATGAGATGTGTAGTGGAATTTGAATTTACTACTCACTACAGTCACTAAAGACTGAAACCACTATGTCGATGACACCCATGCAGTTGGAATGCGACGTATTTTCCAGTACTTTGCTGTTAATACCATCAGCACTGAATATTTTAATAAAAAGGCACAGTGAATTAATGTTAAAACATAAATCAGGGCTTTGTTCTTAAAATGCTTTTCATTTAAAATTATTTTAGATACAATTTTTTAAACTAACTCCACCCCATCACCCAAATTCACAGGATGCAGACAGGAACTTTCCATGAAAGTGGCACATCACAAGACTGGGTAGGGGTCGTCATTGCAATGCCAATAACTCAGAGTCACCACTGTGGTGGGCTAGTGTCATAGACCAGTGTGATAACCGAGCACCAGTATTTATTCATTCATTCACTCATTTTCATACCTGCTTAATCCAGTTCAGTGTTGTGGGGAGCTGGGGCTAAACCAGCAGCACAAAGTGCAAGGAGGGAACAACCCGCTAAACCAAGAGAGGGCACATGCACACAAACACACACTCGCTGGGACACTATAGAGATGCCAGTTGACCTAACATGTCTTTGGATTGTGTTAGGAAACCCGACGGAAAGCCTGACAGATCTAGAAGAAGAGAATGCAAACGCCACACAGGCAGAGTCAGGACCGGAATCAAACCGAGCTTCTCTGGAACTGTGAGGCAACAGCGCTAACCATGAGTCACCGTGCCACCCCCAGCACCAACAGCAATGTTAATATGTTATAACGTGCCATCTACTTCCAAACTATATTAGATAAAAGATTGACAGTTGTACAACACAACACGCAAATTTATTTTCAATACTTTGTTCTCTGGACAACAAACAGAAAATTGAATTTGACAAATATAGTACTTTAAACAAACAGGATTTTCCATGAGATTATTTTCCCAGCACAATCCCATTAGTCATTTAAATATGGCATAAACTAGACATTTCAGCAAAATCATCAAAACAACGGATTACAAAAGTTATAAAGTGTCTTGTTTATACTTCTGCCATTGTATTTTTTCATACTGTGTACATGGTGGTGTGTCCAGAATATTCATAAAGTGAGTCATGGGACATTGGTGCGGCCTTTGAACTTCTCCAAGTGCTTTGTTAGGTCCTCGATGCGCAGGTCCTTTAGATGCACCAGATGCTCCAGCTTGTTCACTTTTATCTGTAAGATCTAAAGGCAGAGCAGCGGAATATTACCATTAACGTTAAAGTTGTCTACTGTATTGGTAGAGTCTGCAATAAAAAACAACTCTGGCCTTGGACTCAAACGTGACTCTCTGGAGCTGTGAGGCAACAGCACTGTGCTAACATGCTGCCCACTACTAATTTAGTATTAACACCTACCATGTTTCCTCAGTACTTATTTTCTTGTGAAATGCTGTATGAAGTTTAAAATTAGGCTATGCGTAAATGTTAAAGAGTGACACACTACCAATTAAGGTGATATACTGCAACATTAGAGTTGCAACAAGAGGAAGTTTCTCAAGAAGGAAATGACATACTGCCTGTGACTTCTGGTAAATAGCATGGTTTCATTTTAATCAGTTGCATCAGTGACACTTAACGTCACATCCTTACATCTCTCGGTGTGTTCAAAAGCCAGTTTTGAAAGATATGAATTCCTGAGTTCATCATTTTCATATCTCGTTGACTGTGATTATTATTCAGGCTAATCAATGCTCATAAATAATGTGCACCTGGTATGAGGATCTTGTAAGAGAAACACTGATTTTGGCTCTGAAAGAAAGCTTCAGTAAGGCACGTTTATTAGGAGTTGGTCTGCAGCTTTCGTTTGTGTCTGAAAATGATGATCTTCGAACAAAATGTGACATTTTGGGTTATTTTATAAGACAGAAAGGTGACAGTAAACCTACGTGTGAATTTAGGTGTGGCATGATGGTTGTTGAAGTGGTCAGGTATAGTCCAGACATTACAGTACTATGCATTAACTCTATTTTTAGCCTAGGCTTAATAAAAACGGTTTTACTTTCAGCTGAATAAGTACAGTATATAAGAACTCAAGTTGCTTAATGTCGCAGTGTTTGATTATATACAACTATAAAAATAGAATGTCAAAATAAGATGTTTAGAGACCTACGGAAATTCATAGTATAGCTTAGGAAGACAAAGCACCATCCAAGCTACAGCTTGGCAAGAGGGCCACTATATTACAATTAATTACAATTATTACGTTAAAAGCAAATGGGGCTTTGAACATCCAGGAATAAGAACATACATTATCCTATAGGAAACAATGAAACCGGGTTCCCTTCATTGGAATATTCACGTTCAAAACATATTCTGGAACGAGGTTGGACAGCAGGGTTCAACTGTAAACCTAAAATTACTAAAGTGCTAACGCAATTGGTTCTGTATTGTATGTAACTTGATAAACCTGTCTGTCCAATTCTGTTTAAAACAGTCAGAGCAGGTCAACATTATCAAACTTAATAAAAAAGGACAAATTAAAAGACTTTAATTTATTATCATTACACCTATTTTAACACAAAATGAGCTTAATTTGTTCTACTATTAAAACAAGAGGAAAGGAAATCAAACTTTAAACCACAATATAGCCCTATTGTATGAAATTACATTTACAGCATTTAGCAGACGCCCTTATCCAGAGCAACTTACAATTGATACAGTCTTACAATCCAAGCAATTGTGGGTTAAGGGCCTTGCTCAAGGACCCAACAGTGGCAGCTTGGCACAGGTGGGATTTGAACCCTGGACCTTGTGGTCCATAGCCCAGTACCTTACCCACTAGGCTACCACAGTCCCAACCATTTGCAACCATACTGCCTCATTAATATACGTTTCAGTACAACAAAAGAACTGATTTTGTAAAAGTCAACTGAACTTTTAACCACAAGAAAAACATCAAATAAACAAATCTTCTCTCAGCTGCTCCCATTAGATACAGCCACAGTGGTTCACCGCATAGTAGATATGACACAGGTTTTGCGCTTCCTGTCACAACCCCCCTACTTTACCCAGGCTTGCGACCATCACCCCAGTGGCTGGGTTTTTCCACACTGCAAGCCCCACCTGAGAACCCAGGATCTCTGAAACTGCCATTACCAGTAAACGTAATATAATAAACATACAGGACTGTACAGTACCTGTTAAGATAAGAACATGCAATAGCATTATTCTGCTACTTAACTCATTATAATATATTTTACTTAAAAAGTAAAGATGTTACCACCCAGCCACTAGAAAGTAAAGTAACAGCATCACTACATGCTCATGTGGATCTGAAGGTTTTCAATTGACTTAAGGCAGAGCATCTCGGTGGGTAGCACTGTCGCCTCATAAACAGAAGGTCCTGGGTGTGAACCCCGATTGGAGCAGCTTGGGTCCTTTCTGTGTGGAGTTGCATGCCTCCCTGTGTCTGCGTGGGTTTACTCTGTGTACTCTGGTTTCCACCCACAGTCCAAAAACATGCATTATGTTAACTGGTTACACTAAATTGGCCCAATCTGAGTGTATATATACATATGACGGGTTTCAATGTAACCTTTACTACAAATGTCGTGTCTGTCTGTTTTTAAAATGGCCATTGATGATGATAACAGCAATAAATAAACCAGATAAACAAACAAACTGACTTAAGCACATACCAGTGAACAAACTATTGTGTTGTAATGTTTAATTGGCAGCTTACCTCCACTGTCTCCTGCAAAGCCAGCAAAGCTTGCTCCTTCTCTTCTAAAAGCAAGCGGAAAGCGGGGGCTACATTTTGATCTGGTACTATAAGAGGCCTGTAAAAAATGTAAAGAAAATGCATGACACAAGACCTCAGCTGTCTAATACCTTAAATATATAAAGCAGTTACTGAAAATGTTAAATATGGTCATGTTAAATGTTAAATGCGCGACGCACATGGATTTCTGGGATTTTTTCACAGGGACTGGTGCCTTGTCCTCAAGTGTGACCTGGTGATTTTCTGTAATATGCACAAAACCATTTCAGAGTATGACAAAGCACGACTGTAACCATAGTTTGTATAGTTTTTAATAACAATTAATAAATACTGAAATGATAACAAACCAGAAAGTAAACATTCTCAAACAAACAAAAAATTTGAAATTGAAAATAATGGTACCATGCACAGCATAAACTTCCTTTCTCTCGCCTGTTTATTGTCATAGCTTTTGGGAACTGCTTAGCAGGTGAAGCTAATCTAAATAGGCTATATTTGAACTTTTACACACAAAGGAAAGGCAATGGAGAGCAGCAGAACTCAGGGCTACACAGCAGGAGACTTTTACTTGGCACACAAACCAAAGTTCAGCAGCTAGCATGAAATACAAGTAATATTAGGCTCAGTGATTTTATACCTGCGTTAGGATTACCATAGTTTATTATACCTTATCCAATAATAATTTTCTGCTTTGTGCTAGCAAGGGCATTAAGCCAGGTGCGGAGTCTGTGGACAGTGATAAGGGCCATCTGGTGAAAGGAACTGATATGAAAAGCTTTTTCCTACATGAAAAGAGGGAGTTGGCCTTTGCTGACCTTAGTAAGAATGGCAACGTTAAGAGCAGATAATGATGAGGTGTGGGAAACTAAGAGCCGAAAATTCTGCCTGTAGTCCAACAATCAGAGAAAGCACGAACAATTCTGTGATGGTGTTGTCTTAGATATACATATTTTAGTGCTTATTTTGCATTTGTAATATTCCTGGTATTCATTACACACAACATGGGCAAATGTGTACATGTACAATCTAGTAATTTCCACTCTCCCTGCTAATGGGTGACTAAAATAGATGATAAACTGCAGCATCCATAGACATACACTGCCAGCGGAATGAAATGCACATAAGGACTTGTGTTGTGTGCTTTAAGTCATAGGACCCCACCTATGAATGTACTCTGCTCCAAACTGTAGGTATTGCAAGTGTTTAGTGGAGATGTCTAGTAGAAACAACAACTCAGTTCTAAGCAACAGCAAGACAAAAGCTGCTCATTAGGAGCTTCACTGATTGTGTTTTCCCAGCACAGTAGCCAGAAACGTGTTTACATGCACTTAATAGTCCAATCATAGGACTGGATTTCTGCATTTATGATTACTCAAGTGGCCATGTAAACAGTGTACTCCAAACTAGACATCAGATTAAGAAATCTGATAAAGAGAGCTGGATTTTACCAGAGTAATCGGATTGCCTATTGCATGTATACCAGTTACCCGATTATAATCGGTGTTTTCAGTCTGCGCATGTGCACGAGTGTTTCCCACAGTTGCCAGGTCCACATATTTCTAAAGACTTGGCTTTATTTGGTCTCTATTTCCATTGACTTTTTTTTCCTCGCTGGATCTGGCTACCCTGGAATCAAATGCTCCACGGAATTAAAGGCAACAAAACAGACATTGAACACTTTGAGGAGACTGAAATGCAGTATATTCACGAGAAAATAAATAATTTGATTATTTAATATTGAAGTTCACATATATCTATGAGATTATTGGCTGGTTGCTAGTTAAAATCCGATTACTGCCTGAGTCATTTAAACCCGAGGTTGCCATTATCTGACCACTTGTGCATGTAAACTCAGTGACAAAATCCGATTTTCTGCAGTTATCAGATTATTAAGTGTATGTAAACGCACTCACTGTCAAGAGTCAGTTGGAGTTGCTAGGATCCTAGGAAAATGCTACTTGCATGAAAATGCTAAATGCTACTTGCCAAAGATTTGGTGGAGAAGGTATAATGGTTAAGGTTTTTATCAGGCTACTTAGTTCTTGTAATGGAAATCCCTATGTTACATCATGCAGTGACATTTTAGAGAATTGTGTGCTTCCAACTATGTGGCAACACTTTGGGGGAAAAAACCCTATGCTGTTTCATCATGATAATACCCCAGTGCACACATCCAGTCCATAAGTGAGATCCATAAAGAAATGTGCTCACCTCAACATTATTTAACACATCTGGGAGGACACTAACTGTGAGCCAGACCTTATCATCAGTACCTGACCTCACTAATACTAATGTGACTGACTGAAAGAAGATTCCTACTGCCATGTTCCCAAACCTAGTGGAAAGCCTTAGAAAGAGCAACTCAGGGGTTTACACATACCTTTGGTCATGTATTATGATTTTTTTTAGAACAACTATCAGATAATAAAATGATTTACAACAACAAGATCTATGCCTGAAACAGGCCAAATACTAACGGAATACATCTGGTTCCCATACAAAAGGGAATAAGGAAGAAAACAAACCATAAAGTAATCCACAATGATCAGAAGTTTAAAAATAAGAAAAAATAAGAAAGGCCTCACAGGCCAGAGGCTTCCACGCCTCTAAGAAAACAGCTTTCTTTGTTTACAAAGGAAAGACAATATCTCAACAACACTCAGCACAGTGTTTACTGTGTCAAAGTAATATGGCAATGAGATCATTTCAAGCCTCAGCATTATGTGTTCCTAAAAGATAATGCTGATTTGTCCAAAAGTGATAAAATCTGCTGCTGTTTAGTGAAACAGATGAATGAGAAAGCTAAATAAATAAAAGATCAGGACTTTTTGGGAAGAGGAATGGCGTTCAAGGAGCAACCACATAACAGCTAAGCAGTGATGATGACAAGCAGAAATAGAAGCTTTTCAAACATCAGCAAAGTTTATATCAACATACCTGTGTTTTGCTTTTCATTTAAAGTGCTGTAGTATTGTAAATCCTGAAGTAATTTGAAAGAAACTGTCATTACTTACACATTCACTTATATAAAAAAGGAATACTGATAAAGTTGCAGTAACAAACCTGAATGCCGTCTGACACTCTTTCTGCTTGCTTCTCCTCTAACCTCTCTCTGAGTGTACACAGAACGGGCTCGATGCTTCCCTGGGTGCTTAACACAATCTTCTTCACTACATCCTCTTGTACATGGAAATTCAGCTTGGAGAAAACCTTTCTAAGAGTCAACCAAGAATCAATGCAGGCTTCTCATTTCATGCAGTCCGACTTACCCTGTTTTCCTTCAGCTATGTGTAGTGCCTAATCAGACTGTCTGTATGAATAGGAAACAAAGTAAATATACTCTGTCCAGTTGTTGTTCAGTGTATATATAATATTTCTGAGGTTTATATGTTGAGAAAAAGAGAAAGCTAACATACTTTACATTTTATCAGGGAAAAGATCCAAGAAGTGCATATGTCCAAAACACAAAACCACAGTCTTAAAACAGCCTGGTGGAAGGCATCTACTTCCTTGCCATGACAATTGTAATCTCCAGATCATATTTGAAGTAATCAATGTCTCTGTAGCTCAGTTTTGGGTTGGGACAGGGGGTTGGGGTGAGTGATTCATGCACACACATTCACTCACACTGGGGCAATTTAGAGATGCCAGCTGACTGACTCATTATGGTAGCAACTGAAGATGTGTTTTAGAATATTTAGATTATATACTCTATTAGCACAAATTATTAACAGTGTTTTATAAGTTTAAAGTTGTACATTTAAAGTTGTCTATTATGGGGCTTTGTAGAGCTTGCTCTTGCAGTGCTGGTAGTAGATGTCCGACTTGGCTGGGATTCAAACCCAGGTCTCTGTCTGTAGTGCTGGCATAGTAAATTGTTACTGCACTACCCCAGCAGCTATGTATCTTAATATTAACCTTAATTATCTAATTCTAAACACTTGCCGGGTGACCAAAGCAGAAATACCTGGATGAAAGGGCAGGTATTACGAATGCTAACTTGTTTTACAACCTCATTTGGCTTTAAGTGTTACGACTTTCCACTAGACAGGGTCGTAACAGTACATTACTGCATTGTCTGTCATTATTGTAAATTTCCATAAATTAAAAAAGATTTAGCATGTGTATAAGCGTCTTGTTTTCATGCAGTATCTCTAATACATTTACATATCGTTTGCCCGCAGGGTATTTGTTATGAAAATACCCTTTATATTTACATTAAAAACAGTACTCTAAAAAGACTTTGTGACTATGCTAATGTCTGTTCTGCTTCACAGAACATAATGCGAATGTTAAACAGTGCATACCTGTAGTACACATACAGGTCTACCTGCTCAACTACAATTTAAATACACTCATTTTTATAAATGCATCAAAAACAAATACTTAGCCCAGTTGCTCACTTAGTATTATTATTGTTAAAAGAGATGTAGTCTAGTGTCACATTCTCATTCATCCCATCTGGAATCTGTTAAGCAGCACCAGGCTCTTATAAGCAACGCCTTGTTTTTATTACTGTCTGCATGGAAGACAAATAAATTTTCTTGCCTGTTTAAAGTATTCCAGTTACTCAGTTTCTGTTGAGTGGAGTGTGCAGGGGTATAGTTGTGTAGTTCCACCAGCTTGGGGAAGAAATGCTTCACCACTTCAGCAGCCATAACTACAGACATGAAAACCAGAATGATGCAGGGCCAATTTTCTTAACCAAGGGCTGTTTTTAGTGGTCTACAGTAGACTGTCTCTATGTCATCAGAACCAGTGAAACCAGTCATTATAGATTCTTCTCCTTATAGAAGATAAATAAACTGAGAAACGCACAGGTCACAAGATGGTAAAATATATCATACGGTGTCTCCATTTCATTTTTCAACTCCTGTCAGTGTTTCTCTCCAGTTTTCATTTTCTGGTTTATCATGTCTAGAATAGAACTGCACAATTTCGTTTTATTTTTCACTTTTTAATTTTAGTAGTAGTCAGTTCTACAGGGTCGGCGTGTGGTATCACATACCCAGTCCCCTAGACCCATAAGAGCTCTGAAACTTAGACGGTAGAGGCCCCTGTAGAGGTGGAACACAAATGAACATAATCAAACAGAGAGCACCAGAACTCAGGATGCCGCTGACAGGGGGTCGACATCCAGACTCAATCCAAGACCGGTATCAGCTGGTGGGGAGCCAGAAACTTGAACAAAGACATGAACCAGGAACTCTTGCCCAGTGGAACAGTGTGGCATTGCCCTTAAACTGACAGACAAATATCACCTTGCCAGAGGTTGGATGTGAACCACAGTGACTCCATTGGTAGGGTGGTGGTTCGCAATGCTGAGCCTCGCTGGTATGTGTCCTGGCTCTGGCAGGTTCACCTCTCTGTTAGAGGTCCCATCTCCCTGTCAGTCATTGTCGGTCTCTGGTTGAGTCTACTTATATCTGTGGGTCTGAGGGCAGACTCATGCCGATGGCATCCCGAGAACCAAGCTTGAGTTCTGGTGCCTTCTGCTGGTCTATGTCCGTGTTCTGCCTCGCCAGGGGTTTCAACTGTCTGGGTTGCCGAGTTCCTATGTAGCCTGGGTCAGTGGCAGCACAATAAGAATAGGGATGCCCCAGTGTCACACCATGAATGTAATTTGATTTGGGGCAAGATTTGGGGATAGTTTTTTTTACCCCTGTCAAATTACATTCATGGTTTCAATGCTCTCACTGATGGAAGGAAGTTTTGTCTTAAAATCTCACGATACATGGCCCTGTTCATTCTTCCCTTAACATGGATCAGTCATCCTGTCCCCTTTGCAGAAAAACAGTCCCAAAGCATGATGTTTCCACCCCCATGCTTCACAGTAGGTATGGTGTTCTTGGGATGCAACTCAGCATTCTTCTTCCTCCAAACACGACGAGTTGAGTTTTTACAAAAAATTGTAATTGATTGTAAATTAATGTAATTTGTACTCTTATAGGCCACTTCATTAGGTACATCTTCCTAGTACTGGGTTGAACCAATTTTTGCTTTCAGAACTGCCTTAATTCTTCATGACATAGATTCAGCAAGGTATTGGAACCTTTCCTCAAACAGTATGGTCCATATTGACATAACAGCACCATGCAATTGCTGCAGATTTATCGACTGCACATCCATGTTATGAATCTCCCGTTCTATCACATCCCAAAAGGATTATCTAAATATAGGAATGATATCTGGCGACTGTGGAGGCCATTGGGTACAGTGAACTCACTGTCATGTTCAAGAAACCAGTTTGAAATGAATTGGGCTTTGTCTCATGGCACGTAGAAGATGGTACACTGTTGTCTTAAAGGAATGGACATGGTCAGCAACAATACTCAGGTCGGCTATGGCATTTAAAATTGCTCAATTGGTATTAAGGGGCTCAAAGTGTGCCAGGAAAATACACCACGACCACCACCAGTCTGAAGCACTGATACAATGTTGTTCATGTTGTTTGTGTCAAATTCTGACCCTACCATCTGAATGTTGCAGCAGAAATCGAGACTTATCAGACCAGGAAACGTTTTCCAATCTTCCATTTGAATTGTAGCCGCAGTTACCTATTCTTCGCTGACAAAAGTGGCACCCGGTGTGGTCTTCTGCTGCAGTAGCCTATCTGCTACAAGGTTCAACGTGTCGCGCATTCAGAGATGCTCTTCTGCATACCTTGGTTGTGACAAGTGGTTATTTGAGTTACTGTTGCCTTTGTCTCAGCTCAAACCAGTCTGGCATTCTCTGCCCTCTGGCACCAACAATTCATTTTCACACAGAGAACAGACTATTCTCTGTGAACCCTAGAGACGTATGTGCGTGAAAATACCAGTAGACCAGTTTCTGAAATACTCTTACAAGACAAGCTCGTCTAGCACCAACAACCATATCAAGCTCAAAGTCATTAAATCCGCTTTCTTCCTCATTCTGCTCGGTTTGGAGTTCAGCAGGTCGTCCTGACCATGTCTTCATTCCTAAATGAGTTGCTGCCATATATAATTGATGATTATATATTTGCTTTACCGAGCCTTTGAACAGATCGACCTAATGAAGTGAGTCTATAACGAAGCATTAAACTTACATGGTAGTGTTAGACCACAGAATAACCGCAGCTTTAGTAAGTTAGCTATAGCATAGTTATCGCCAGTTAGGTTACGATTACAGTGTCGATCTGATCTGCGTTACCTCCATCACTGAAGTCGCGGGATATATTTCTTTTAGGTCTGGAGAGTTTGATTTTATCGATCCAAGCGTAAAGTTCCTGCAGTTCTTCTTCAGTTAAATCTTTATTCATCATGGAAATGTATTTTAATTTTTATACGTAAATATTAAACACGCGTTCTGTTTACTGCACACTTAGTCTGCTTGTACCTAGTGGTTTGGTTGGTTTCTAGGCAACCAAGATACGGCACACGACAGGGGTCAAAAAAACTAGCCCCAAATCTCGTTCAAAATACTGTTCAGTATTTGGTGACTGGCAATGAACTCTGATTATCGATGCATTATTAAAACAGGCGTTCGATATTTTAGCCTTAAGAAAACATTTCTAACTTTCAAACGAAAGCACTGCCTTCTAACCTACGCGAGTGTTATTTTAGCTTGTTGTCAGCTTCTTTAATTGCTCGATTTCAGTTTGCACCTTTTTTGTTTACATTTTGCATTCAATTTAGTTGACTATAGTTCATTTCAGTTTGGTCTGTTAGTCTAATAGTTTTAACTATATCTTAGTTACTTTTATGTACTACATAAATAAATGCTTTTAGCTTTAGTTATTTTAGTTATGGAGAAAGTATCATTTTTCTCACCGTGGTCCTCACCAGGAAATGCGAAAGTTTTTAAAATTATTATTATTATTATTATTATTATTATTATTATTATTATTATTATTGCTATTTACAGAGGAAGACATACACATTGTGTGACATAATCTCCTATAGAAAACCCTTATACCCCTTTAAAATGGTCAGCTTTATTTAAATAGTTTGGCTTACAACATTCATGTAAGGAGAAAAATGTTTTGAAAAAAATTAATTAAAAAAACAAACAGAAACAACAGATTAATAGGTGAAAAGTGATCTGCCTCCTGATTTAATACTTCATAGAGGCACCTGTGCTTTAGTTACAGTAATTAGTCTGTTTAATATATATTTCTGCCGGCTTTGCACGCCTAGATTGAGAAATATTTGCCAAGTTCATTTAAAATTAAGTCAAATGTAGTGGTGTTCGGTAATGGACTGCTCTCTTCAGAGAGTATGATGACATTCTATAAACCATTATCCAAAACAGAAATAGAATCTAAGGAATAGAACATGGCAGTAACACAACAGATATACATGGCTTTCTGAGTGACTTTTGCATCTACCTACACCATACATTTGCCTCCTATCTGTGAGCACCATAAACATTTATTTTATTCAGTGGTTGAATATGAGGTGAAACAATGGAACAAACATGCTGTGAGACAGCAAATGAGAATTTGAAGTTTTTATTGACACACATACACTTACAGCATTTGCTAGACTGAATGGAGAAAGGCATCTGGGGAGAAACACAGACCCGCACCCATATCTGTTTGTGTGTGTGGTCAGTGGACATGGTAAAGAGGCAAAGATCCTTCCAATGGACTGTTAACAATCATGAGGGTCAATCCAAAAGTCCCTGGCAAAGTAATATCATGGTGACGTTAATGAAAGTTGATGGGATTCAATTTACCCAGAATGACAGAAGAGTTTTCCCATAATAAATAACAGACATACTATATGAAATACTATATGAACCATTTTTAGAATAAGTTACATTCAAACACTGGGGCTCGACTGTGGTTTAGATGGAATATTTTTAGTGTTTGTGACTTATTTGTATTGTATATTAATTCATGCATTTGTTTGTTTGTATTTTAATTTTGTTGTAATTTTTCTCTCAATTTAGCCACTCCCAGTCCATACTCATGGACTAACTTTCTCTCACATGACAGCTACTAAGCTGAGATCAAGTCTAATCTGTTGCAGGAAGCTAACTATCACCTCTTTTTGAACTGCAGCTCATGCAACGTCATTGGCCATGTGAACACAATTGGATATGGGAGTTTGTTGCCCCTTATGCAATACTAAATCTTCAGAATGCTAGTGTCCTTCTGACAAATAAGAGAGACAAGGAATGTCATCCCACACACCAAGACAGCATTATAATAATATAAATTATTTTTTGTTTGTTTTTAGTTAGTTAATCTATAATGACCTTGATCAGTACTATCCAAATATGACACTAGAAGACAAACCTCTTACAACATAACTTCATCAAACTTCATTTGATACAATAAGTCTCAGAAATGTCTTCAGACCAGCTGAAGATAGTTAGACAACAAAATAGATAGAATACATAAAACAGCAAACAAATTAGATCAAATATCCATGCAGTATTATCTTCATTACCAAAATGACAAATAAATCAGAATTACAGTGTAACAACTTTAAAATCTTCTGCATGTTCCTTCCTGCTTGGTTTAAAGTGAAGATCCTGCAAATACATTCATTGCAAACCACTTACGTTAAGTTGTACCAAAACAGCAGTTCATGAACAGCAAAATGGGAGTACATCCCTGCGTTCGTACATGTGCAACCATATTTCTGGGAATCAATTCCCACTTCCATCTTCAAACTCATTATGTGTCTCCCTGTCAAAGTGAAGACAACGATCTGAATCATCTTTCAAACTTGCATCACTCTGCATCTGCACTCTGCAATCTTGAGTCACTCTGCATCACATCATCTGTACTTTGTAAGGGGTTTCAGAGGAACCTTTGGTGCTGCTGATACCTAGTGTGGAGAAAAGGCAGATAAATCAATCAAGACTTCGCTCATACATTTAATCATACAGAAATACAGTCAGTGCTGAGTAATTGATGTACTTAGTTCTGAGTATCTTTTGTGCTTAAAAAAAATACCTGACGTGAATTCAATGTGGTATTAATTCCTGATGGTTTCACAGGAGGCACTGGAGGTGGTTTTAGTTTATTTACCTATAACAGTGAAGAAAGCAGACACAATACTTGACTGTTCATGGAAATAACTAAAGCAACTTCAGTAAGGGTATAAATAAACAAAGTCAAAGAAAGAAATGGTTTAGTGATACACAATGGTACTACAGTGGTAGCTCGGTTCTCGTTATTAATTTGTTCCCAAAGCCTTGTCAAGAACCGAAAACGATGAGTTCCAGAGCAAATTTTTCCCATAAGGAATCATGTAAAATGAATTATTCCCTTTCAGACCCCCAGAAAATCCACGCTGTATAAGGTATTCCCTGATTTACGATGGGGTATGTTACGACAAATCCATCATAAGTTAAATGCATCATGAACCGAGGAGTTTAATGAGTGTTAGGTAGAGCGGTCTATATTGCATACATACATACATACATACATAGTGTAGCCTATATGATAAGTAATGATAACTAAGTTAATGTTAAAACGCTTACATTAATCTATGGTTGGCCAAAACCATTAACACAAAGCTTATGTTATAGTAAAGTGTTGAAAAATCTCATGTTATTTTGTGAGTAATAGATTTAAAGTGAAAGGTAAAAGCAAAACATTTTCCCTTTCAGTTGGCAGTCAATACAATCCTTTTTAGGACCCATGGAGACTTATTTGCACTAAGAATATAGTACTGTAGATGTAATAATAAAGAAAAACACGATGAAATAGCGGAGATCTTCACTAAGCAATGGGTATTGTGAATCTGAATCACTGTGTACCGAATCGTGAATCATGAATCGTGACTCGAGTTTCGACTGACTGAGTCTGGTCAAAATGCGTCAAGAACCGAATTCGACGAGTTCCAAGGTGGTAGAGAACCAAGGTACCACTAGAAATATGTGCTCACTGGCATAGAAATATTATCCAAAACTTACTGGTTTGTTCATCAGTGGTGGTAAAGGTCTTGATGGAGGTAATGGTGTTGATCTTAAAAATGGTTTTGTCTGAAATAAAAGTAAACTTTAAAACTCTGCATTCCATAAACTAAAAACCCCCACACCATACTCAAAAATATTAGACACAAGTAGAAATATAAATACTAAAATATAACAGTTAGGAATCTGCATAGCCAACGTGTTAAACGACAAGTTTTAAAATGAGGGTAGAAATCTAGAACATTTTTATTCTTACCTCAGCGAAGTTAATGTTGTTCGACTCAACAGGAGGTATACTTGACAACTTCACAATCTAAAATAATGCAAAGTATAATCAATAGCTTACAAATTAGCAAGAAAAAACAAAGCATCAAACAAACAATACAAAAACAAACAGTCAGCCACTGATTGTGCAAGTTCCTCTACTTAGAAAGATGAGAGAGGTCTGTAATTTTCAATTTTCAACTATGAGAGACAAAATGAGAAAAAAAATTCAGAAAATCACATTGTAGGATTTTTAAAGAATTTAATTGTAAATTATGGTGGAAAATAAGTATTTGGTCAGTAACAAAAGTTCAACTCAATACTCTGTAACATAACCTTTGTTGGCAATGACAGAGGTCAAACCTTTTCTGTAAGTCTTCACCAGGTTAGCACACACTGTAGCTGGTATTTTGGCCCATTCCTCCATGCAGATCTCCTCTAGAGCAGTGATGTTTTTGCGGCTGTCGCTGGGCCAACATGGACTTTCCAAACTCCCTCACACATTTCTATGGGTTGAGGAAGGACTGGAGGCTGGATAGGACACTCCAGACCTTGAAATGCCTTTTTACGGAGCACTCCTTAGTTTCCGCAGTTGGTGTTTTTGGGATGATTGTCTGCTGGAAGACAAGCCACGTTCCACCTTCATGACTCTCACTGATGGAAGGAGGTTTTGTTAAACATCTCACGATACATTGGCCCCGTTCATCTGCCTTAAACGGATCATTCGCCTGTTCACTTTGCAGAAAAAACAAACCCCAAAGCATAAGGTTTTCCACCCCAATGCCTTCACAGTCAGTAGGTATGGTGTTGTTCTATGGGAATGCGACTCAGCATTTTCTGCCTCCAAACAGGACGAGTTGTGTTTTATTTTTACCAAAAAGTTCTATTTTGGTTTCATCTGACCACATGATATTCTCCCCAATCCTCTCTGGATCATCCATATGCTCTCTGCGCAAAATCAGACGGGCCTGGACATGTACTGGCTAAGCAAGAGGGCAGCCTGGCACGGGCAGCAGATCGACGTCCCTCTCAGTATAAGTAAAGTCAAGTCAGATTTATTATATAGCGCTTTTTACAATGGAGCATTGTCTCAAAGCAAACTTTACAAGTTTAGATTACTTCCCTAATAACTACGGGCCTAATCCCAAATGAGCGAGCCTAGGGCTGACAGTGGCCAAGGAAAAATCCCTAGTTATAGAAGAAACTTTGGAGCGACAAGACTCAAAAAGGGACCCAACCTCCTTGGGCGGACGTAGAGATAAATCTAGAGCGAACTAAAAGTCATGGAGTCAAAGTTCGAAAGAATGTGAAGGTATGCACATCGACATTAAATTGGCCGGTAGGTATATGATAAATTAAGAGCGAAACTAAAGTCATGAGTCATGGGCGAATAAAATGTGAATTATGCAAGTGGAGCTCCATCAGATGTACATCATGTGGGGGGCCGGAAACTGCGGAACACAAAGTCGGAGACTGAGAAACAGAAAAATGTAATTAGTATTGATTAAGAGCACAAGGGTCTATTAACAATCACTGATGCCATGTCAATCACTGATGCCCCAAGTGTAGCATGAGACCCCGCAGTATTAGCTATAGAAGGCATAGCGTAGAAAGCTTAGAAAGCGGAGAACTGGAAGGAAACAAAGCCAAGAGGGATCACCATTGAGACATGGCAACCCCAGCAAACAAAGAAAAATGAGCGGCAGAGGCAGAACCAGAAGACAGGCACCCAAGTCTTGATCCCATAAGATCTTTATGACTATGAACCCCCGCTCTGCCCATTCTAAGGCAAGGTTGCTGAGTCAGATCACGATGGACCCAAGCCTGTTCAGCCAGACCGCCCACCCGACACTCCCGGCAAGGCGGACAAGGCAGGCCAGGCCAGACATGACTTCAGACTCCGCGCCTAAGCAACCCAAACCATGCAACCTGGTCTAAATTCTAGTCAAAAAGCTGCGTTAATAAGTATGTCTTTAGCCTAGACTTAAAAACTTTGGAGGGTGTCTGATTCTCGAACGAAAGTGGGAAGTTTATTCCATAGTTGGGGGGCCAGTATGATGAAAGACTTTCCCCTGCTGTGACTTTTTTAATTCTAGGAACTAAAAGAAGTCTGCACCCTAGCGAACGAAGTAAGTAGACGAGTTGGATATTGTAAAACTCTAAGAGTTCACTCAGATAATGTGGGGCCAGCAGGCCATGTAGAGCTTTATAAGTTTATAAGAAAGTATTTTGCTAATCAATGCGAATTGAATTGACTGGTAACCAGTGCAGTGATGATTAGAACAGGAGTGATATGATCAAATTTTCTAGTTCGAGGTAGCACTCGGGAAGCTGCTGCAGTCTGAACTAAACTGAAGTTTATTAAGATTTACTAGGCATCATCCAGTAAGTAAGCCGTTACAAGTTAGTAATCCAACCGTGAGGTTATAAACGCATGAACAAGTTTTTCTGCCATCATTAAAAGAGAGGATATTCTAAGGTTTAGACGATATTACGTCATTGAAGAAAGCAATTCGAGTGATGCTGCTAATGTGCCGCATCAAAGAGAGATCTGGAATCAAGTGGACCCCTAAGTTTTTTACAGACGGACTGAGGCAAAATAATGCCGACAGCCATCTAGATTTAGGATAGAGCAGCTAACCTGTCTCTCAACAGCCTTGGGTCCCACTAATAGACACCCTCAGTTTTTATCTGGAGTTAAGTAAGAGAAAAATTAAATAACATCCAATCTTTTTAATTTCCTTTACACAGTCCTCGATTTTGTTGATTGTAAGGTGTCATTAGGTTTGGCTGATATGTACAGCTGTGTATCATATGCATAGCAGTGGAAACTAATGCCATGCTTACGAAAACTGAGCTAGTGGCAAGCATGTACAGAGAGAATAAAAGCGGGCCAAAAGCCACGACCCCTGAGGCACGCCATACGCACTTTTGAGAGCTTAGATCTAGATTATTTATATGAAACAAACTCGGTACGGTCAGTGAATTAGTAGGATGTAAAACCAAGAAAGTTGCTGATCCCTTAATACCTACAGTATTTTCTAGTCTGTTTAGTTAAAACATCAGATCTAGTTAGAGTGTGTTACTGATGGTTAGCCTTTGTACTTGGTCCCAGCTCTCTCAGGTCATCATCAGGTCCCTCAATGTAGTTTTGTGGATTTTTGCTCACATTCTCTGGATTCATTTTGACCCCAGGGATGGATCTTGCGTGGGGGCCCCAGATCGAGGAGATATCAAGTGGTCGTGTATGGTCTTCCATTTCTTACAATGCTCCCACCGTTGATTATTCACACAACCTGCTTGCCTATTGTAGATTCACTCTTCCCAGCCTGGTGCAGATCTACAATTTTGTTCATGGTGTCCTTCGACAGCTCTTTGGTCTTGGCCATGGTTGAGTTTGGAGTCTGTTTGAGGCTGTGGACAGGTGTCTTTTATACAGATAATGAGGTCAAACAGGTGCCATTAATACAGGTATCGGGTGGAGGACAGAAGCGCTTCTTAAAAAAGAAGTTAAAGGTCTGTGAGAGCCAGAAATCTTGCTTGTTATTATGCTTATGTTATTTAAAAATCCTACAATGTGATTTCCTGGATTTTTTTTCTCATTTTGTCTCTCATAATATATATATATGTACAGTATATACAGTATACACAGTATATACACCTGTTATCCAAACATCTGAATTACTGCAATAAAGTAAGGGTGATTATAATTCCCTAACCTAATATCCAAACCGCTAAACTGCTCTAATGAATGATGATCAGCAAGACAGCAGTAGTAGATGGCACTGTAAATGGCTTCTTACCTCCACCTACACTCTCCATTTTAATTTTATTCAGCGGGTAACTGAGGTGATGGTTCTATAGCTTATGTTGTAGCATTTAGTAGTAGAAGATAAAGCTATAACAGAAATTAGAGAAAGTACATACTCATTCACTTGGAGAGGAGGAGCCCCATCCAATCCACAGTTAAGCAGCAGGAAAACCATCAGAAAATCCCCTGCACCACTATGTTACACTGAGGTACATTCAGATAATGGGGTTTGACTGTACTGTGTTACAATACGTTATACTCATGCCAGATGTCTCCAGTCAAATGCAGGCATGTTTGGTGTTTGAATCCTTATTCCTGTAGCCTTAAGTAGGTAGGCAAGGGGGCAGTTACCATATAAGTAATCAAACTAAAGAGCTTAATCACTTTCACTGGAGCTCTGGCGAGTCAGTTCTTTAATTCTCTTCAGTCTGAAACTGCATGGCTCAACTTTAGGTGCTGCTATCATAAGTGGCGATGTCTGGGAGCAACAACAACTCAGCAGTGAAGTATGTAGAATGGGACCAAAAAAGGTCCAAAGTGTAAAGAAATCCTCTCTCCTTGGTGACAACCAATGCATTGGGATCCCCAAGTGCCTCTGAAAGCAATGTCAGCACAGGACCTGTCCATAGTAGGTGTCACATATTGGCTTTATATGGACTACACGACTCCAAGGGGAGTGGTGGTAAGACAACACTATTAGACTCTGGAGCAATGCCAATACATTCTCTATAGTAAAGAATGATGCTTTCTAAATCCACAGTGTCTGCTATAAAATTTAGGGGAACAATACTAATGATCTAGACAATTTTTCATGGTTTGGACTGTTTCTGTTATTACAACAACATACAATGACATTCAAGAGAACTGAATTCAAGGGAACTTTATGGCAACCATTTGGAAAATCCAGTTCCTGTTTAAGCATGACAATGCTCCTATAAATAAAGCCAAAGGGGCAGAGGCTGGTAGAGCAGTAAATGTGAAGTGTGAACTCCATAATAATGCCCATGAGTTTGGAATTATGTCTTGCAGCAAATATTGATCTATCCCTGTATGTTCAGGTGTCTATTCCAAATGTTACTAGTTAATAAAGTTATTTGAAGCAAGTATATAATTATTTGGATACGTATTTTTGGAACACAATGCAAATGAGAGAGCTTTTTAGCTCAACTGGCATTTGTAGTTCAGTGCAAAAACATGAAAATGTGGTTTTTTTTATTCAAAACAATTCATTAATCTACGAAATAATTACATTTGTTAATTACCTTTTCATTCCTGGATTGTTCGGTCACCTTTGGGGCTGTGGATAAGGACTAAGTAGTAAGTAGTATTAGTTTGCTGAAGCTAGATATTGAAGTGCACAGTATTTATGAGGAACTGATGAATAATCCAACCTGTGGTGCTTGTCTGCTTGGTGCAACAGAAGGAAATAGGGGCCTGCAATCCTGAGTAGTAGACGACTCCAGAAAAACAGGCTGGCTGATACGGGGAGGTCCACAATTTGGGCTGTTTTTCACACTGCCTGGCTGAAAGCCTGGGTTGCACTGACCTGGGTAGGTGTTCATATCCTTAAAGTACCTTTGGATGAAAAGCACATGAAAAAGTTTACATGTCCATTACATTATCTATAACAGCTGACATATACATTAATGTATTTAAGCTGGCCTCATGATTCTAACCTTTTCTTTCTGATTGTCAGTCGTTTCCTATAACACACACACACTCCAGTAATCAGAGTAATCAGAAGCAGGATGACTATGGCAGCGATCACTCCAATGATCACATCATCTTTCACTGTCAGTCAAAAAAACAGAAATCTGAATCAGTTAAAACAGACCACCATGCAATGTATATGACTTTAGGTAGAAGATAGCCTGTGTGGTTTGATTATGTCATAAAGGTTAGGATTAGGATGCAGTTGGCTTACAGCTTGGTAGGTCAAAGAGTTTTACATCACAGTAGGGTGGAGCCCAGCCTGGGTCACAGTGGCACTGCTTCTCATGGTTACACACCTAGGATTAAGATAGTATAGTCACTCATAGTGGAAATCTTAAGTGCAATCACGTAACTCCTGCTGCATACAGCAAATAATGGTGATAAACTCGAATCAATACTCTCACAACCATTTAAAGGGGACTGTGGTGGCCTAGGGTTTAAGGTACTGGACCACGGACTAGAAGATCTAGGGTTCAAATCCCACCTCTGCCAAGCTTCCACTGTTGGGTCCTTGAGCAATTCTCTTAACCCACAATGGTTTGGATTGTAAGAATGTATCAGTTGTAAGTTGCTCTGGATAAGGGCTAAATGACATAAATGTAAATGGAGATGAAGTGAGTGAGCTGATTGGATCTATAGAAACAAATGCCAAACTGTTTCATTTACTGTTGTTAGGAGATTTCCTCATCCAGAGCAACTGATTATTGGTCTTACAAGGTACGATATAAGCAATTGTGGATTAAAAGCCTTGTTTAAGGATGCAATAGAGTCTTGGCAAATTTGCTAATTTATTTCTATAGTGCTGTTTTACAACAAAACATTGTCTCAAAAGTAGCTTTACAAAGATCTAGGCCCAACGCCCTAACTGAGCAAGCCTGGGGCAACAGTGGCAAGGAAAAGCTCCCTAAATGTAAAAAGGAAGAAACCTTGGGAGGACCAAGACTCAAAAAGGGATCCAACTTCCTTGGGCATCCTATAATATATATGTAAGAATCAAACTAAGTTACCTAATTAATAAGTTTATAGCAATAGTTTAACTAAACAGAAGGTAAATATAAATATTGTAAGAGAGAACATTTCTAAAAAAACGTAATAACTACAATAAAATATAACAATATATAGACTATAATAAACTAAAGATAATACAATATTATGAAGAATATAATAAAATAGAGAATATAAAACTGTAGTATATAAGACAATATAATAATGTATATGTAAATGGAATACTGATTGAAATAACACAGAGAATATGCATATCTGCATTATCTGAATCCTTAATTTTCTGATCAAAAGTCCAGTTCCTTAACCACTGCACCAAGACAGTCATAGTTTGGCTGCCCAGAAACTTATTTTGAAAATACTTTTCCTACTAAATTTATTTGTTACACAATAGTTCTATTTCCCTGTGAGAAGACCCATGAACTCACTGTCTCTTGCACAACAGGACTATGGGTCAATTTAAAACAGGTAAGAAAAGTCAGAAGTATCCCTTACCCCGTGATTATTGCATTTTGCAGAGCAGTTTTTAGTGTCATACACGTCTATGTCCTGGCAAAGGCTGTTGTAGCACACCTATCAACAAACAAAAAATACCAATTCATCTACCAATAGCGAATTACATAAAAGTGCCACATCACTTTTAACCGAATAGTCCATATTTAATTCACTAACCTTGTTTGTCCCACATTTGGTTCCAGTTGGCACCATCCCAATGTCCTCTGTGCCAGAGTTATCCACAGCTAGTTTGCACATCCTATTGTTCATGTACACTCTACCCACTTCATTGGTTATTGGAAATGCATTTCCTCCTGAGCAGTATATCTTGCCACATTTGTAGTCCCTATAGGCATATCTGTTAGTAAAACTGAAAATATTATCCGTATTCGTGAGGTAATGCAAACTCAGAAGATGAACTTACTGTTGGGAACACCTGCGAAATCCTGGCCTTTTACAATTCATGTCATTGTTGTTAAAACAATCATCATCTACATCAGCATCTGCAAATTGAATGGATATTATATCTTTTTATAAATTCAACGTTAATGGTTTTCTTGAATGAAACTACATCAAAACAGCTGGCGAAACAGAAAGCATTCAAAAGAGTAGTAATGAAATTATTTAATGGCTCTGGAGTAATATTACCTTGTCCCCACAGCATCTTGCAGTGCTCCTTGTGTGTAGGACACTGGCCTTTATAGCAGTAACCCTGGTTGGAATTACATGGAACCCCATTCATCTTGTAATCATCTTTGGGACAATGTGCAGACGTTCCAGTGCAATATTCTTCCAGATCACAGTCATGAGCCCTGGGTCTACACAAACTTCCCACTTGCTTCAGCTGGAGGTAAGGTTAAGGATAAAGAGCTTATTAACAAGCAACCAGCGCTTAGCCTATGTTTTGCTTTTTGCATATCAGTCGATTTTTTCCAGCACCAATGGCAGTTTCTTAAACCTATTGATTCTTATCCATTACACATTTGTAGAGTACAACCAAACAATCAGTGTAATGTCATGTACAATAACAAAACAATGTAAGTACCTCAGAAATAAACATGTCACTTGTGATTTGCACATTTTATGCTTGGATTGTAGGTTTGCTGTTCTCTATCAAAATGTCAAATTGTTTTTTTTACATTAACAGAAACTTACAGAACTATATTCATCTATGTATTCATCTATTTATATTTGCAAAGACATCCTGTGTTATTAGACTGATGTATACAGATTCTTGCATTGCTTAATGTGGATGAAAATCCGAACACTTCGCACTTTTAACTGCTGACAAGGGGCTGTAGTTCAATATTATTACCTGGCAGTTGTTACAGCACTCCCCATGTGCACACTGTGAACCTTCTGTCAGTAGGCATGTGGAAGCATTACAGCAGGGGTCCTGGCATTCCTAAATTAATTTAACAACATGGGACCCAAGAGTCAGAGGTCATTTATGAAGTAACAATTATATGGGTTATACAGTTGGCCTGAGCTAGAATATATAAGGCTGAGCTGGAATAGGATTACAAACAGATAGAGTACAGGCAGATATGAAATATATTGATTGGAAAGTTACAACAACACTTTCAAAACGTTTTACCTGCAGTGTTCCACAGTCGCACTCCTCGCCTTTTTCCACAAAGCCATTACCACATTCTGGTCCTCCATACAGCTCATCTACATTTGGAACATCTAGCAGGCATCTGCTGTCATAGTTCTGCAAAAATGTCTCCAAAGCAGCTTTACTACAACTGCTGAAAGCTTCAGGTAAAATATATCTATAAAAAGGCAAATTACAACCAAAGCAAACATTAACGTCCAACTAATTATCATCTGTGTTGTGCTCAGTGACTGAGGTCTGTTTGTTAAAAATATTTATTCTTACCCAATGCTATCTCCCATCACACAGCTCTGGTCAGGTGATGTTTTTGAACAGACACAATGTAGTGAGTCATCATGTGACATGCCCAAGTTATGGCCCATTTCATGAGCAATAGTGGAGGCCACTCCAAGAGGACTATTAGTATGATCCTGAGTAAAGAACAATGTATTCAGTTTAATTCACATATCATATCCAGTTTTTCTTACATCAGTTGATTTTAATGGTTTTACAAGGAGTTTACAAGGATTTGCAAATATGCATTAGTCATCTATGGACAAAGTATGGAGGAACAGGCTACGCTTGCTATATCTGGTTACCATATGTACAGCCATCCTCAGGTACAGCCAATTGTGTTTATGCAGTGTCCTGCCAGGCTGTATCCACCGTCAATAGTGGAAGTCACAGTGGGGCTAGCAAAATTAGACTGCTAATAAACCTGAGCACCTCAAATCTCTCAAAGTTTTAAATGAATCCACTAAGATATTTTATGCATTTATACTGATATCCACTAACACCATGCCTTTGGTGTTTTGCACAATTTTCTTGAAGAGAGCTGGGTCTATAACTGTGAGGTTTTGATATCAGTATCATAATGGAAATTAAAAAATTAAGACTATGAGATGAATATTTCATAGTGCAAAATCCACTTCACATGTCATGTTAGACAGTTTAAGAACATCCTAGATAAGTTATTGTTAAATTGTTATTGTTAAAGCACTTAAGGATAAATATGTAAAACAAACCTCATTTACAGCACCAGAGGAAGAAGAGCACATTGAAAACAGAGGAGCCAAGCCAACAGTAGATCCCTCAAAGTTCACTGCACTGAAAAAATCATAAAGGAAAAAAAGAAAAATCTGAAATAACACAGTTCAGCACACAACAACAAATAATCTCTAAACTGCAGAAAGATACACCATGCTCTAATTATAATTAAAGCTCAAATACTTACGTCACAAACTGGGCATTGTCATGCTTCTTTCTTGGCAATAGATTGGTCTGACGCCACTTTAAAAATCTGTCCAGTGTAAGGTTGGGCATATGGCTGACTGTAATGTGGTCTTGATAGGACCAGACCTCAAGTCCCACCAACATGACACGGATATTCAGAGGACGATAGAGCTGCAAGAAAAATAAAATAATGCATTCAAAAATACATTTCAAATGTTGCTTTAATTTGTGTCAATATATTTCATGCAAGGTATTGTATTTTAATAAATTAAATACCTTGTCTACATGATTAGCAACTTCCAGCATTCTCTTCTCCACACTCTTCAAGCTTCCAAATTTTGTGTACTAAAAGAAATAAATGCATGGTTTTTAAAGACAAAGTACCAAATAGGCAAACCAGGCAAGACCCTTACATATAAAAAACATACCTCTTTATTATCAACCACCAAAACCATCTCAACAAACCGCCGTCTTCCCATGAGTGCCTTCATTTTTCAGGGACAAAAATAATTATCAGGATTTGGCAATTAATTCCTAAACACAATCTATGAAAATGTGTATTCCTGAAAATTAGTAAGTGCATTTGTTATAAACTATGAATATTACTCATAGTTTGATCATTACCATTTTTCTACTCTTATGCAGTCCAGCAAGCCTGGGTTCCTGATTATAAACCGTGTCATTGATGTATCTAATAGCTGTCCTTTTAGTCCTCAAATGTTCTTGCTTGTAAACGGCGTGATCACCTTTCACAGAATCCTCCAATGGCTCAATCAGGTAGACCTGATTTTCGGCCGTGAAAAACCCTCTGCAAAGAAAAATATCAAATCAAATATATTAATCAAATCTAATCTGCTCTTGGCATAGTAATGAATTTGGGAGAATGAAATTGTTGCTCCTCATATGTCTACCAAATACAAAATTATTTGTGCTGTCACTGAATTATTTTATGCTGGTTAAATATTATTTGTTGTTAAGTTTCCTACTTAAAAATATGTTTATATTATGTTACATTATTTAAATAGTTAAATATTACATGTTATATCTTATTTAGATCTTTGTAGCACTTTAAAATGAAAAATGCATTATTATTATTATTATTATTATTATTATTATTATTATTATTATTATTATTATTATTATTATTATTATTATCTCTGGCCTGTGTTCTTCCAAGATAGGTCCCAAAGCCCCCGTGACACTAAATGTGTAAAATATTTGCATTGGACTACAAAACTCTGAGATCACTAATGAAATGGGTCTTTGTGAAGAAGGATGTATACTGATGCAAGATAATGACACAAAACACACCTCAAAGCTTTGTAACGACTACTAGTATCGTATTTTTCGGACCATAAGGCGCACTTAAAATCCTTTAATTTTCTCAAAAATCGACAGTGCGCCTTTAAATGCGGTGCGTCTAATGTATGAATTAATTCTGGTTGTGCTTTCTGACCTACAACCGATTGTAGATGGTACACGGCGCTCATAAAAATCTGTCAAAAATGTTTTAGCACGGCCTTGGTAAGTTACGGAAGCTTACGGCCACCGTAGTGCGCAGCATAGCGGAGTAATACGGTATGTGCTTCAGCATTAGGGTACGTGCATTCATTCATTCATTTTCGAAGCGGATTTCAAACTCAACGCTATCAGTCACGCAGTACAACATGGACATAGAGCAAGCTGCGATAGAATTCAACATTAACGAATCAATGGTACGGAAGTGGAGGAAGCAAGAAGACGCCCTGCGCCAGGTAAAGACCAAACTGAGCTTCCGAGGGAGCTTGAGAGTTTTGTTTCATTTAATGCGTCTTGTAACCCGGTGCGCTTTATGTATGAAAATAGATCCGTTAGCAGCCGATCACTGATATTGCGTCTTATAACTCGGTGCGCTTTATAGCCCGGAAAATACGGTATACCAAATATTGTCAAGGAGTGCTGACTGTCATGGACTTTCCTCCAGTCACCTGACCTGCAGTATACCCTGAGCATTTGTGGGGGCGCTTAAAGACAGAGAAAGCCAAATATTCAGTAACATCATACTAAGATAACATGGATCATCAGATTTTGCACAGACATATGAAGTCCATGCCATGTCATTACAGCAAAAGAGGGAACGTAGCGATTACTAATACATTCTGAAAGGTATTCTCAAAGATTTTGTTTTTAAAATAAAGTTTCAGACTCTATTTCATTTTTTCTGCTTCTTCTCGTGAGGGTTGTGGTTATCATCATGTACACATGAAATATATTCAACTACTCATACTGAAATAATAGAGAATACTTCATTGCTACCTTTACAACTAAGCAGTTATGGGTTTTTATGACAGCTTGGCAGAGACAGGATTTGAACCCCGGCCCTTCTGGTTCATAGTCAAGTACCTTAACAGCTAGGCCACAGTCCCACAGAATATTCTTATTGCATATGTATTATAGCCACAGATGTTCAACCCAGTTTGTAGATTTCATGACATGACTTACTGCATTCCTGAGCACAGGCCCACACTGACTGAGGAGTCCTTTATATTTCTTATATGTCCCTGATAATAACAGTGATCCTACAGGAAACAAAACAGATTAATCAATAACATTATACATTAATTATTCACACAAAGACATGTTTCATTAGTACTTTATTAGTATCCTACCTTGTAAGATGAATAAACAACCTCTTTTGGCCCATCTTCTGTGTAATGGGTCAGAGAGTAATTCTTCCCTAAAAGCTCACTGAATTGAAGACAAAAAAATAGTATATAATATGTAATACATTTTAAATCAGCATTTGTGTTTAACTTAAATACTGTATTTTCAGTATTTAAGTATATAAATAATATCCCACCTGTTCTTTTCCAGATACACCGTGACATTTTTCCCACCAAGTGGCAATGTATACTCAAGTGTGTCAGGATATTTCTGTTGATACATAAGACATTTTCGACAACAATACAAAAAAATACATAAGTGTATAATATTAACACACAACCGAGTCTTAAACCTTTGACACAAATCTTCAACATTTGTGAAAGAATTTCTCACTGCACCACTAATGTCACCTGAAGTCTTAACAGGTAATTAACTTAACATCAAGATTTTTGGTCTAAATCTAAGCTATTTTATTTTTCTTCATACATTTAATGCTTATTTGCATATGTGGTCAGGGCTTGGCATGGCAAATGAGAGAACGCATATCCAGCAACACACCTGTTGGGGAGAGTCGCTCCTTTTTGTTCTCCTTTGTACTACCTGCAGCTGGACAACCTCATAGCGTAGCACATGGGGGAGAGGGGCATGCGCAGCAGCCCAAAACTCTGTACAAACAAAGACTTTGTTATTATTTGCATTGTAATTTATTCTAATAGGTCAAAAGTAATAGAATTATTAGAATGAGAGATAAATAAGATGTGTATGTAATACACTTCTGCATCTTGAAGATACGATGCAGTGCTGATTCAGGTTACTGAAGTTTGTGAGTTCAAATTCCAACACTGTTGGCCTCTTGAGCAAGGACCATAACCTTTAAGTATTAAGCTTATATGTAAGTCACTCAGGAAAAGAGGATCTGCTAAATTCTGTACATACAGAACGTTATGGCAAGGATTGATTTGAATATACATTTAACTGGTCACAGTCATGGACAGGGTTGAATATCATGTGCAGACTGTCCCAAAGAAGGGTAATCACCACTACCAGACAGCAGGGTCGTTTATTATTTACAAAAAAGTGTCACTATCTCATTTAGCAATCATTCTGACATATTTTACCCAAAAAACCTACACTGAGAAAGAAATGAGTGATGAATATTTTGTTAAAGAAACCATATTCAATAGTGGCCATAGCTGGAGGTTATTAGAAACCTTGAGGATTTATTAAAATTAAGCCAGTGAGTAGTTTTTGGCTATGTTGCTGATAAGTGTTCCAGTTAGGCTGGTTTCACCCTAAAAATGTATATAATGTATATAATAAAATAAATAAATGTATATAATAAAATCTTTTTGTCTTTGTACAGCCATTTGGACACCCCGGGTCAAATGAAATGTTGTTTTTTTTCTGGAGAGAACAAATCAGACGCATTTCATAAACAAATTTTACAGCATATTGTATTGGGAAGAATGAAATATAAAACGTGGTGTTTGAAAAAGCCCATTAAATACCATTACTTAACTCACTCACGTTTAATACACCATGATTTGCATGAAATAGGTCATATTCAGAGGCTAAATTATTTTCATTGGGTACATAAAAAAAAATAAAAAAAACATTTGACATGGGATGCCCAAGCTTTTGCATATGCCTTCATAATAGAGGATACCCACACCCATAACCTTTAGCAGCATCACATTTAAGCTCAAAAAATCACGCTTGACTCCTCAACGAACCGTTTAACCGACTCTTTGATTCCTCAGCAAATTTTTAATGGCTTTTCAGGCAACTGAAGAACTGCCATAAGGAATTATAAATTATATATGTTGTGTTGAAGGTCGTTTTTGGTGTCAAATATTTTGGCACCATTAAAAATAGACCTATGGTTCTATAGAGAATCAAAAATAGTTCACAACAAGATTTCAATTAGCTTATTTTTAATCTGTTTTGTGTACAAAATCATACCAGTTATAATGTAATATTTAACGGTCATCATTAAGTTTACTCACCCCAGACTAAAATGTAAGAAGACAGAGATATAAATAATCCAGTGTATCGCATGGCTGTGCTCTGCACAAAGAGAAACTTCGGACTTGTTCTCAGTCTGAAGGCTGAAGCACTAGTTACTCCTCTCTGAGAATGTGCTGAGAATGAGCATGAAGTTTGAATGACCTCTCCATCCGGGAAGAGTCACTTACTCATCCACCCATAGCTCAGTCAGCGCTATTTTTTTTTACAACTGAAAATGGGATTTCCCGTATCAGTACACGCCATCTGCAGGACTTCAGCCTCCCATATAACAGTATAGGGTAGGCTACATCCTTCTATACGAAGTACAATAATATTACTATAATGTTCAGGAAATGACAGTTCAGATAATGAAACATCTAAATAGATAAGGTACGGGAAAAAACATTATAGCTGAGATTTAATTTTTTTATTTATTTCCAGACAAACAATTCATTGCAATAGACTAAAATGAATTAGCGCACATGCATCCTCACCATGAGACTTTTGCTGCCCCCTTGAGGACAAAATGGAGCTTTACATTAGATATTCGTGCACTGCAGCTGTAGTAAGCTATACCCGATTGCCACCGACAGTAATTTAAAGACATATTCTACTGAGAGCAAAATTCATTCCGTACAAATTCATTTCTAGCGTTTATACGCAAGGGTTTTGTTCAGCAATAAGCATTTATATTACTATAAAACAAATTCAAAGCTATAACTGTTACAGTTTAAACAAAACCAGTCATATGATCAGACAGATCCAATACGGAACTAACCTATTTTTTTGTTGTTGTTGTTGTTTTTGTTTAGGTGGTGGGGGGCTATTAGCCAAACAAATGCTGGTGTAAAGTTGCATGAATAGTACATCATAGGCTATAATTTCTTATTCAAAATTAACGAGTCAGTTAAAAACTGCAGTATATCATAATGTTGATTTATCATTTTCTAAACACTAAACAATCACCACTAAACACGGGAGGGGATTCAACTCTAGCGTGTAGGATTTTGAACAGAGAAGTGATTTTAAAAGTTCTAACAACTGCATAGCATAAAGCAGTGGTTCACGGCGACATGATTATGTTATGGTTATTTATTATTAATGTGGAAGTGTATTATAAACAAAACAGATTTCCGAGGATCTCAGACAAAGATTTGTGGCTAATTAGTCTACCAAAAAAGAGTCTGGACTCCACCAATCACCGGTTATACAGATTGAGTACCAATAGAAGAAATTAGAATTAGAGACATGAGTCATCCATCAGAACACTACACAACAATATTATGCATGTTATTGTTGCAAGGATTGTTGTCACTAATCTCCAAAAAGAACAGTGTTACACATCTTCAGTTGGACTACTGATTGCCATCGTTTAAATAAAAATGAATTCTGAATTATATCAGCAAATTCTTAAGGAAAAAATGTCAGAAGGCTACACTTTTTGTGAACTGAGTTTCAAAAGAACATGGCTCATGCCCCAAGACTATCTGACACTAAGCACCCAAGTTGTTCTACCAAAGAATATTAATGTATAAAGAAAGAAAAGAGTTTAAAGTTGAAAAGATGGTTAAAATTTTGGAATTGCCAAGTCAAAGTCTTGACCTTAATTCAGTCGAAATGCTTTGGCGGGACCTGAAGCGAGCCGTTCATTTGTGGAAACCCACCTATATTCCGTATTTGGCTCTGGACATGAACCCGGAGCGTTTAGGACCTGGGAGACACCGTGATCTCTGGCTGCACTGACGTTTAAATGATGATTCAGGAAGTCGGTGCGCATGAGTGGATGGGTTTTTGGGGATATGGTAGTGGAGTTTTAACAGATACTGAGAGGAGTTAATCCGCTATGTTACACAGTCATCTCCTCCAGCTGTTGGATGGATGTGATGCACCGAACATCGATACGCATATCCGTGCAGTACCTCTGATCGAAAGCTGTAAGGATAAGCGGTGTGTGAGAGGGAGTAATGGAGTGAAAGAAAACATCTCACCCTTTACATTTATACCACAGAGGATCCGATTAGATAAGGAGCATGACATATTTGAGGTATGATGCTTTCTCTTTAATCTAAAGCAGATGATTATGCTGACATGACAGCGATACAAAAAGGACATGTGGTACAGCTGTGTAACCAACGCAATTCGGTTTTAAATAAAGTCAGTCCTCCATGTAAAACAGACATGACCTTTTACTTCATGTCTTTAATTAGAAATGTCGTCAAAGACGAGATCTGGCGGCTGTCCTTGGAAAAAAATTGAGGCAGTATGTCGATATCAGTACAATTTAACAAATGCCCACATATCTTGATTAAAAACGTGCTTTAAATTGTAGTAAGTAACACTACTGAATGTGCTCATACATTTTTGGTGGAAAGGCTATCATTCATTTAATTTCCACTACTTTTGCTTATTTAATACTTTGTACTTTGTAAATGTTACATTCTTTTGATTATTCTCGTTTGTAATTGGCTTCACTGCTTTGTCGACGCTTTGTTAGCACAACCACAGCCAAAATAAATATTGCAATAATAGCCTTGCTGAAAAACAGCAAAATCTAGCATGTTATATATGTTGTCCTTTGGATACTTTCATGCTGACACACAACATATGACTCCGCTTGTGTGGAATCTGCATGTCCTCCCCGTGTCCATGTGGGTTTACTCCGGGTACTCCGGTTACCTCCCACATTGCAAATACATGCATTATTTTAATCGATTGCTCTAAATTGGCGCATTGTGAATGTCTCTGCCTAGTATTGATGTAACATTGCTGCTGTTGTGAACAGCCGTTGATGCTGATGTGACATTAAACAAACAAACAAACCAGCAAGACCATCTGAGTTCATGAGCTAAACTAGTACCAGACCAGCAATAACCAGCATGAATCAACTGTGGACCAACAAGGAACTGACATGGTCTTGCTGTTTGACCAGCTTCCAAAACACAACGTGTGCTTGGCTTTTTGTTTGTTTTTAATTTTCTAAGGGGTTATTGATAGTAACATTAAACAAAAAAAGGCAGAAAGGCAAAAATAATAAAACAAACTACACACACACCCAACAACATTCAGCAAACACAATACACTCAAGCTGAACAACTAAATGGTTGCCTTGCTTAAGGTCCCAGAATCTTGACAGAGGCAGGATTCAAACATCCAGCCTTCAGATTCGTAGCCCAGAACCTTAATAGATGAGCCATCACTGTCAAATCAACAGTCTTCCACAAGATGTGGGTGTGTCTATATTAAAATGGCATTATTAGTTAAGGCCCTGTTACCATGGCGATATCACCATGCCACCCAAGGTCCACATGTCTGAGATGTCACTGCTGTGTCAAGTGGTTATAAGATGATTCTGGTTGCGGAAAACAGTGACAAGAACCATATTGCAAACTGAAAGGGAAGCACCAAAGCAGAGCCTCAACTCCCACGGCACCAGAACAGAAGTGTGCTGTACCTACAGGCCCAAACAAAGTGAATGAGGGATCAGGCTCTGGTCTGAGTGACAGAGGCATCTGGAATGCGATGGCGATAGTTCTGTGTTCAAAACTCGGTTATGACATGACAGTGCACACACCCACTGACCATATGAGCTTCATGGTGCAGTCATGTTAAATTGTAAATGTAAACACAAGCAAAAAAACCAAACCATGCCAGCATACTCTCGACAGGAAACCAGACATGTTCTGTATATTAATAATGTGCTCAAGGTCAGGTATGCGCCACTTAACGTCTGTCCGGACGTCTGTTTGCATGTATGTTCCTTGGATCATTATGGTTATTATCCATATTTTTAAGGTTATTAACCTACTTAACCCAGATATTACCCTGCAAGATGCATTAGTCATTGTACTGTTGTACAGCAGTTGTAATGACACACATAACAGTGCAGCCTCTGGTGCAGAAAGTTCTATTTAAAACATGCAGTGTCAGCATGAACAGACTGAATGCTGAACAACATTTTCCAGGTTTTGCCTTCCTTATAAGCACTGAAATGATGATGATGATGATGATGATGAGGAGCAGGTTTTACCACTTAAGTGAATTGCGTGCATTGGATCTGTGCTCCGTACATGGATTGCAGGACAGTTACGGATTAGTTTCTATTTGAGAATTTTTTTTATTGTTTTTTAACGACTTTACAGGGGGAATCAGATAATACACATAAATACACATTCAGCAGAAACTGTACTCTGAATTTAGAGTTTTCTCCGGGCAAGAGATACGCAGTACGTTACTCTTCTGTGCTCTCCCGTTAGGAAATTCGGCAGTGTGAGGCTTATAGAGTCACGTGACGAGAGTAATGAGTGCTGTGGAAAGTTTCTCATTCCATAGTGCGAGTGAGTAGAGTAAGGAGGGGCTGACTGAATCAGTGTGCTGTCAATGTTGATATAAAATAAATCAAATATGGTAAACACTGCAGTGTCGAGGCTATCGAAACATTTCAGTATTCCATATAGCATTGCTCATTATGTAATAAGGTGTTCGGACAGTATCCAGATCGCAAAACGTGCAGTATCACAGACCATATCGTGGACGTTAAGTGCCGGATACCTTTAGTGAAAAATCATATTTTTGCTATATCACCTACCCCTACATGTATTAGGTATGTTAAACCAGTGAAACTAGAACTTAGGTAAGTAAATTAGTAAATGTATAATATTTGAGCAATGTCTTAATATTTAATTATATTTAATTATCCTAATTCACATGAATAAGGCTATTACATAATGATAACAGTTTTGAACTAAATTACAGCTCCATTATTACTTGCACTGGTAAACATGTACAGTATAATATTGTAATGAACAAAAATGTGGTTGGAAATCTTCACCTATTATTGAATGTTAATTAAAGTAAAATTCAAGGAAAATTTACAAAAATATGTGTATTTCAAATATTTGCTTTTAACAAAAACATTATTATAGACAAGCTGTAACTGAAGCACCTTCATATTTGTCTTTGGTTTTAAGTTTGTCTGAGTGTTTATTAACTCTTAAGCAGTCTTTCAGGATTTATTGTTTTAGTGGGGTAGAAATATGTGGCCAAATTCCCTTAGTCATTCATCTTCATGGAGAAGATTAGAAGATACACATATGAGAAAAAGTGTGGTGTGGTGACCTCCATAAATCGGGCAATGTCTATGAACATACAAATCTAAATTTTCAGGAATAATTGCAGAGTTTAAAAGTTGTAAAGAACCTGCCTGAAAGGGGAGATTAGCGTATTTTTTTACACAGTGGTGAGGATGGTTAGAGAAGTAAAACAGGGGTTATTGCAGTCTATTTTACTAGCCCCTGATACATTACAATTACTTGATCTATAACATTGTTCAGATTAACATCCACATGAATGCCCTGTCCCACTGCTTCCCAGCAGAACATTACCAAGAGCATTACAGTCCCTAAATGGCTTGTCTTCATTCACAGTTCATCCTGGTTCCATCACATCTGCTGAAAAATGATGCACACACCTGACTATACACATGATGGAAAATAAAACTGTTTTAGTATTTCTACTCATAAAATAATCATTAGAAATTGAAATTGAATCATTAGAAATTCTAATAAAACATAATTAGAAATTAAAATGGTACTTGTTGGAAAGTGTTTAATTTAATAGCTTACTTATTTGTAGCAATGCTTCTGCCGAACATTGAACGATATCTCACTTTTCTTTGAGGAAAAAAGTTTAATGAAATAATTATGATGTGCATTCCACAGTTTGTTACTAGCCTAAGCCTAACTACTTCTCACTACTTTCCATAACAGGATGGTGATGTGCACCGGCATTTGTACTTGCAGGATCTTTCGACTGTTGCAGATGATTGTAGTCCAGAACTGAAGTGAGTGTTATACATCAGACCTATAGGCCTGTTTATCATTATTGCTGTATTTTAGTATAAAGGTCTTCCTGTGAAAAAAATTACATGAGTGGACAGTATTAATTTAGTTTAATAAAATTTCTTTTGCTTGACATGGGTGTAAAAAAAATTGACAATAAACATTGCAGTTATTTAATAGAAAATACGTGTACTCTGTTGCTTTAAATGTTTACACTTTGTGTTTTTAGCTATACATATTTTTGATAGGACACCTATCTACACAACCCATAGCAGGGTTTAAGTTAAAATGTGTCCGGCTGTACGCTGTTTGTTTTAGCATGAGAATATAACTTGCGTTTTAAGGATAATTCAAACCACATCTGTAAGTCGCTTTGGATAAGAGCATCTGCGTAATGCTGTAAAAGTAAATGCATGAATGTGTTTATTTAAAACTGGTTAGCTAACAAAGTATAGAACACATTGCATCTGCAAATATTGTCACTTTTTTTTTTTAGATGAGTTTCGAAACCTCTGTAGCTAATATAGTGTAACCTATTAATTGGAGAGCAAATGGAGTTTGTCAAATCTTTGTGTGTGTTAAAAATGTTATATTTAAAATATATATATATATAATATTTTTTATTATATTATCGTAATATATATTTTCATATTTTTTAATATACTTATACCACAACCTCCAAAAACTCCAGCCAGTGAACAGCACAGTCTATGTGTAAAATCTCCATTGAAGTCCCCAGCACATGGCTAAAAGACAAGCCTCTGCGTCTCTGGTTGTCTCTTGTGCTTTAGTGTATTTTATTATTCAATAGGATGCTCATTGGACAAATGGCTTTTAACCTTTCATTTGACCCATGCCGAAATATACAAGCTTCACTGGTAGCGAATGGAGTATGGGCCAGTGTGTTTTAAACAGAATAAAACTTTTTATAGGATAAGAGTTATTGGAATACTTGCGCTTTTCGTTTGCCCCGTACGGATGCAGAGCTTTTTTCTGTGATGATTGCTTGACCCCTCAAAGGGCCAGACTTTTCAAATAAAAAAAATCTGTGTCTTGCAAAGACTTACAATTAATTTAAAATATTTACAATTTACAACGCTAAATTAAATTGTGTTATTATGTAAAACAGCCTTGTACTAGGCAAAGCTACCAGACTGGAGGGATATAGGATGCATACTGCTACCATATGTGCTTCCTCTATTTTGAAAACTTCCAGCCGCCACCGATATATGTGCGTGTGTTACTTTTTGTAAAAGAAGTATGCACAATAAGGTGTAATCTGTCATTGTTTCTTGTAATGACAATACTGTCTGCACATCGTAAAACGTCCAAGAAAGATCTTGTCAGTATCAGGCAGAGAAAGCATTATCTGAGCGATAAGGAGAATTGGAATACAATATTAATGCAGGAAGCTGTACCTCCTTTGGGCTGTTTGATGTAGATAAGTTCAGCCTGTTGTAGATGTGATCCTTCTCTTTCCTTCTTTTCAGCATTTCCGAGTTCCAGTGTCACATTGCTGGCTGTAGACAGCTATTTGACACTCTGGAAGGATACGAGCACCACTACAATTCACTCCATCGTCATGCGTGCTCCATCTGCAAGCGCTCGTTTCCTTCCAACCGTCTGCTGGATATACACATACTGGAGTGGCATGACTCCCTGTTTCAGGTCATGGCAGAGAAACAGTGCATGGTAATATCGCCGCAGAAGGCATGACTGGAGTTACTTTGCATGGTGGAATCAATGCTTGCAAATACAGCTAACATGCTGTGCTGCAAAATGAACAATGTTTAAATCCCAGTTAAACTGAGCACTGAGATTTTTTTGGTTATGACGGTGTTGTTTTTCACAGCAGCTTCTAATTACCTGGGAATTAACATTACTTACAGCAGACTAGCCTAAATTCCCATTGCTAAAAACTTTGAGAAAAAACGCACTGAATATAACCCCAACATCTTGCCCTGGCAGTCTCTACAGCTGTGAATCTTTAGAGAAGAAACCTTCAGATACTTTGTGGATGAGAAGGAATCAGCCACATGTAATATGACTAAATCAGATGAAGCATGAAAACACTACTACATAGTAATACATAGAAAGTAATTCTTATCCTCTTTAAGCACTTCTAATACAAGGAGCCACTTTTTGAGGAAGCAGTAACTGTGTGATATCCAACAGCAATTAATTGATCTTACTATTATTAGCAGATACAGTGAGTAATTATTTGTGTAGCTTATGCTTAGGGTATAGTTAGTGTAGCTGTCCATTGTTGTCTGGAAAAATATTAAGAACATTGTTTATCTCTTGGCTCTATGTCCTCTCCGCTTTGTTTAGGAAATATTTAATTATGTTGTTGCGTTGTTGTATTGGATTTTATCTGCGGGTTCTTTTTAAAAGAACCTGATCTTGCCCACATGCGAAAAGGAAAAAGTCCTTTGACCCAACTTTAAACAACGCCATGTCATTAAACTGTCCTTTTTAATTCCACTATTCAGTACCAATGCTTGGTTGAGGGATGTGGACTGAAATTCCGCAGCAGCAAAGAGAGGAAAGATCATCTGATCACTGCTCATAGCTATCCATCAGACTTCAGATTTGACAAAGCAAAGAAGACCAAAAGGTGTGACACTGGTGGATAATTGAATTGAACTGTTCAGCCTTGAAATGTATCATGATTACATATTGTCACTTTTTAAAATCTTGCTTGTGTATTAGCCAATGTTGTTACGTTACAATAAGCTTTTTAAATCCACCTTTCAGGGAAACTAAAGAGCAAAGGAATCTTGAGCAGAAAGAAATTTGTTTGACAGTCCCTGGCGATGTAGTTATTCAACACAGCGAAGCAGAAAATTGTGAGTCGATGGACTTCTCCCTGACCCAAGAATTTGAGAACCAAGAGGTTAAGCTTCCTAGCCAACAAAAGCCACATTATTCATACAAGTAGGCATTCTCAAATACCATATTTAAATACCATATTATAATGTGATAGTGTGTTATTACATGTTTAAATGTCCATTTGCTTTTCACAGGGTGCCAAAATCTATTTGCTTTGGCCAAGGTTCAGTCAGAGGCTTCAGAGGTGGAAGAAAAAAGAAGTAGGCTGGACCAAACTTGAATTTCATACATTGTGTGTATATGATCTTGTATATGATTTGTTATATGTGATTTTAGGTCATATTTTACAATAAAAATACAACAATTACAAAATCGCCAAATTTGGGGAATCTCTTTACAAGTCATCTTTGTCTGTTGTCAGTTGCTGACTCCAAAGCTTTTAAAACCCATTTGACCTAAATTCTTTATCATAAACACCATGGGAGATTGTAAATAGGTTAGCATTGGGTGAAACTTTTGTAATAACTAGCACAACTTTTCAGTCTATCTATTCTGTCATGTTTTTAAATATACTGTTTTATCATTACAGTTTAAAATATTACTGCATTGTTTAACAGCTTTTCAGCAACTCCACAGAAGTTAGAGACATTGCTGAAATTTGAATGTGTTGTTTAAGTCAGGAAGAAAGATTTAGCGAACAGCAGTAAGCTACATTTTAACTGTCACATGCTAATCAGTGTCATGACATGTTCTATTTAGAAATTTAACGTCTGCCACTTTTAACCGAGGTCAGAAGTATTATATTTTGTGGTGATATTGTATTTTAGTTGTGTTGACAAAGTACAATAATTATAATAATTTCATGTGCAATTTCCACACGAACTTCCTGAAATGGCGCCTAGACTGGAAAACCCTGGATTAATGCAAGTCTTGTACTTTGGTAAAGGTATTACTTTATTATTGATACATTGCACCAAGTGTGTTATTTATAATATGTAGATAACATTTTGTACAAAATTGTTTACACGCGCTCTTAAACTATAAACACAGCAGCCTAAACTAACCGTCCTGCCAATATTAGAATTGAGGCCACTGTAATAGAAACTGAAAGTGGAATTGACTTAAACGCGACGTGTTTATTTCATATATTTGCATAGTTGTTGTTTCATTGAACTTGAGTAAATCTGGTATTTAGACTTATTCGTCCGAAGCGCACTGACACTCTAATTGAAAGCCCATCCTAATAGATTACGTGATAATTGTTAAAACTTGTTGCGTGTGTACCCTTCTGTTTTGGAGAATAGCAACAAGTTGTTGCAGAGCATCATTATACAATAGCTCTGTAAAATAAATACCGCTACAAGCGAAGATGTTCTTTATTATGTAGTTATTAAAGAATGTAAAGAGCATGAACGAATTATTTTTTTTATCGATTAAATGATATATCCTATAGGCCTATAATTATCATTTCGAATAACAGATCCGCTGAGCTGCGTGTTTTTCTTTTGCTTGTTTGTTTTTGTTCTTTATTTTATAAAAAGCTTTCGAATTCTGAACTGTGACTCCCGGGTAATACGTGACACACTCCTCTTTAAAATGTATATTTAATACAAAAGATTATTTTTCTGTTTTTATGTACATATATATACAATAATTTACAGGCGTAAATGTAAACACAATGTATATAAATATCAGCAATTCTATTTGTAATTTGAAATGTGGTTGGAACATAGCTGTGGGCTAAAATATACGCTTATTTACAATTATAAAAAAATCTAGAGGGTAATTTTACAATCTATCATACTATAGAATGGTACATGTAGCACGATGGCTAAACGAAAACCAATGAAAAACACAAATGAAGCTGTTGAACCATTGGCTCTGAGAAAAGCGAGTAACGAGCGCAGCAACACACACACCAAACAAACAGTACACAAAATGACAACTTTTGTACTCGAATGACATCCTTAGTAATTATCTGGTAACGTTTTCCATTATAGATTAATTTCAAATTTGGGTGTCCGATGTCTAGTGTATGTAGATTTTCCAAACTGAAATGTCTAACAAGCTTCATTTAGGCCTAAATTCAAAATGTAATAGCTGTAGATGTTTATTGCTGCAGTGTAAGTTCTCCTTTAACTTACACTGTCATTTCTGTCTAACGCGTTGTCGACTTGAAGATGTTTAGGTTATGGTGGCCAAATAGCTTATAAGTAAAAGGTGTGTGTGTGTGTGTGTGTGTGTGTGTGTGTGTGTAAATAGATTTTGCACTGCATGTTTCTATAGTCAATTATGTATCTGTGTGCTGGCTTACGCTAAAGTTAAAATGGGTAAGTTGAACAACATGTTTTTCCTTTTTTGACTGGCAACAAAAAACCCTTCATTGATGCAGTGAATTACACTGCGAATACAGCCAGTTTAGGATAGATAATACATCCCGTAGGTAACAGGTCCACCGAACAGTCCGGGCACAGGTAGTGAGGGTCTTGGAAACGAGCTGGTGGCTCCGTACAGACCGGGTGAGCCCATGTGCGCTCCCAGCGGGAAGGGAAAGGCGAACGCCGGTAACAGAGGCTTGGAGGCCAGTTTCAGTTTCTCTAACTCAGCTTCTTGTAGTCTCTTCGCTTTCGCTCTCCTGTTCTGGAACCAAATTTTCACCTGAGTTTCTGTTAGGTTGAGCGAATTGGAAAACTCCGCTCGTTCTGCGATGGAAAGATACTGCTTCTGCCGAAACTTTCTCTCCAGAGCCAGCAACTGTGAAGTGGTGAACGGGGTCCTGGGCTTTCTGTTGTTCTTGTGTTTCCGCAGCGCGCACGGAGACGGACTCGAGTGTCCTGTTAACATACAGTTAATAAACGTCAGCATGGTTAAATAAAAAAAGCCGACCACAAGTCCATGCGATTTATTTGTAATACGGATTGTTTGATTGCTGATTTCAGGTCTGACCCGAAGACTTTCGCATGCAACAAACTGACTGGTCTGGTCAAACAAATCTGTCAACAGTGCCAATGATGTGGTTCTCTTATTGCCTTTTAAGTTAAGAAGGCCTATGCCTTGTCCGTCAGATCAAATCTACACAGCCTATCATCGATATGTAATATTTAGCACTTACTTGGCGGAGAGTAGGATGGAGTCTGATACCAGCCTCCCTGGCCCTTTTCGTTGCGCTCCTCCGCTTCTCTTTTACCCACAGCCAGGTTTGAGACGCTGTCCAGCGGTAGTTTTCTGTCTGTGTAAAGAGCCATTGGGGAGAGTTGTACGTGTTCCTCTGAAGGAGATATGAGCCCTGATTCGGATGGGGAATATGAAGTCCTGGAAGTGACTCTGTCCGAAATTAGAGACTCCACGCTGAAGGGAAGACTGAAAGCTTTGCTTTTACATCCTTTCCCGGCCGCTGTGTCAATGCTCTCGGGCTCCTCCGTGTCCGAATTTGCGCGCTTCTGCGCGTCTCCTTCTTGGGAAAGCGGTCCTTGAATAGAGCTCATCGTGGAAGGTAAAGGGGCCATACAACTTCCAAATGACAGGCCCACTTAATTTCAGTCGTCCTCAGTTTTTCTCAGTCAGTCAGTCAGTATCTGCGTCTCTGGGACGCTCGCCTCTTTCTTGTATAGCCCTGAGCTCTCCCAGCTTTAAAACTCCCCGAAGTGCGCTTTCTTCGTCGCCGCCCTCCAATCGGGGCTTCTTTTTGCGCACATGACTCCTGTCCTACTGGTTTTGATTGGCCAGACGGCTTTCTTTGGGACGGACGTCAAAGTGATTTTGAAAGAAATGTGCGTGGTCAATCATAGTTGTCTTGCCGCGCTGCTTTATTGATGACTCCGGGGCTCCAGTGTCTGAGCTATTTGAGAACTTTTGTTGCAATTAACCGGAGGGGCCGTCTGAAGAGAGAGCCTCCGCACTCATTAGCTTAACTTTGATTAAAACCATACAGCAAGACAACTATGTACTTACGTTTCTCCTTAGTTTTTATTTTGAAGTAAAAATCTATAGCCTATGTCAAACCATAAATGTACTATGGAGTCTTTTTGAGCATATTTTGATACATAAAAAATAGTTGCTGTAGATTCTGTTTGTAACTCCTGCCCCTTATACTATATTCTTAAAAAATAAAGTATGTGCGAAGAAATGAAAATTGAGTCGTTTTAAAGAAAGGGCACCAATTAAATCATGTTTACTTTGATAGGCTGATATTCAAGGACAATTGATAAACGATGGGAATGAATGAATGACAATTGTGTCACGCTACATTACAGCGGTTTAAAGCTTGTCTTGGCCCTTTAAGATAGCAAAAAAAAGCCTCTATTGAAACGCAACTGGCAAGCCTTCACCGTAAGTCAAAGCATTTCATAAGGCAGACAAGTCGTGCTTTGGAAGGCGCCAGTCTCGGCGAGATCAAAAAGGAAGCTACCTCGGGGAGAGTAAGCAGCGGGTAGCTCCACTTAACCAATTCTCTCCTGCAGCACTTTAATGGCAGGGAAATAAGCGCAGGGCGCCCGGTTCCCACAGACACCGAGCTGCTCCAGCATAGCACAAACATCAGCAAACTGCCACCTGATGAATGCTTTATTAACATAAATATTTATTAACTTAAATAAACTATTTTCAACAAAGACAGAAAAATTACAACTGACACATCCGTTTTATGCCTGCAAAACCTTTGACCTTTGGAAAACAATTCATGCTGAAACAAATCATCATGTTGAATCTTGAACTGTTTAATTTTGTGGTGAATACATGCTTGTATTAAAACTGAAGTAGGCTAGTTATTCGTGTGTTTCCCCTCTTTTTTGAGTGAAAACATTTCTTTGCTTCTTTGGCTTTCAGTCCCGCGTTGAAGCATAACATTTGACGCGCAGTTGAAACACAAACAAATTTGCGATATGTAAAACTAACGTATAAATTGGCAACATTATATGACATAATACATTCTTAAAATTATGCATTTAATAGATATAATTATAGTCTATCTTCACAACTTTATTATGAGGCTGCATATTTAGCTTGAAATATTATGATTATTATTATTATTATTATTTTTATTTTTGCAGCATTGTTATTAGTATTATTATTATTAGCATTTTATTATTGTACATATTATTTAATATATATTACTATTAACATTTGTTAGGCTACATTATGTTATTTATTATATTATGTTTCGTTGTCTATTTTTTTCTCTGTCTAAATCCCTTTTTTAAATGGTACAACCAGGTGGGTTAAAGTAATATGCAGTTCATGTTACAATCCTGAATGACTGAAGCTTATTCTAGAAACTATTATTATTATTCTTATTAAAGCATATTTTCTGCAGTCAGTGGTAAATGTGTTATGGGAAGGTGGTGTGTCAGTGTAATGGTTCGGCCCATGTATCCTCCCCTAATGAGAGCACTTGTGAATGTTCTTCAAACCCAGTGCACATATTGAAGTGTTTACTTCCCCGAAGGAAGTGGTTTTCTGATTTATTACAAAGCAGAATACTGTAAACAGTGTGCTTCTATTTAACTCAGAATGACAGAAAATGACAGGAGGCTCTCTTATTAAAAAGGCCTAGTGGACTGGTGGATTTGTCTCTGGCAAGGGCATTTGGTGTTTAATTGTTTACCTATGTGTTCTTTTCCTGTAGTGGTTTGGGATATTATAAACCAACACGAGCATCATGGGTTTTAGGATAACTACAATTTGTACCACAGAAACTGCTTACTCTCGATAAGTTCTTTCCTGATCAAATATACGGAACACTTTTGTACCCCAAGCTGTACCCCTCTGCACTTTTGCACTTCTGAACTACAGTTTGGATTTTGTTCATTTTGAGTTTACTTTAATAAATTTCTCATTTTGCAGCAACCTGAGGCAAGGACACTCCTCTGTTCAGATTTGTCAATGCCTGTGTCTTCAGAACATTCTGTTAATGGATTTCCATTTAGTTTGCATCACTTTGCATCTGTCTTATTTGTTTGCATCTAATATATTTAATTAGGGCAATTATACGCATTCAGGCCTGGTTAAAGAAGTTTATTTGAAACATAGTTCAATGTCGATTTGAGTGGTTTATTAGATATGATGTCATGTTTGCGTTTTGAAATGCCTTAGTCTTTATCAGCAGCAGCCTTAAATCTAAGCTATTGTTAACCTAGAACATTCTGAGTCAGTGCATGCCCCTGCCTATACTATGGTTACAGTGTTGTGTTTATCATTAAAGTCAGCATCTCTAATTATACATCGTTGATATTTGTTATCCAACAGTTATTTGAGCAAGCTGTAGAGTGAAGTCTCTTCACTATATACACCCTTTGCTGTTTGTTCAGTGACAAGCTGCGACGATTATGTTTTCTATCTGATGATACTGTTGCTGCTCATCTCCTCTTTATAGATATTAAGTAATTTCCTTTTCATTCATCTTGGGGCATTATTTAAACTCCTGGGAATTCAGTATCATTGTGGAAATTTTTTTCCCACTATCCCTCTCACCCAGTTTTATTGAATAGTTAATTTTTCCTGTTGCTGTTCTAAGGCTTAGTATAATTGCCTGAAAAGTCAACACAAAATGTTTTTCTTTGGGAATCCCTCATGATTTCACTATAACTTTGCCAGTGGAGCAGTTGCTTGGTGTAGTGCAGTACTGTTTATGTTAGATCTTTGTGTGCGAGTACAAAGTTTTGCAAAGATCTGATTCTGGATGGAATGTTTGTCTGTGTCCAAAGGGGGTTACATAGATTTCTCATGCATCCTCCGCCTTGATTCTCAAGGTTAAAAAAGAAAAGAAATAGCACAGAAATGTTTGAGTTTCAGGAGCCTTTTGAACGGTGCATGTAACCATTCCCTATATTAACCACATAGAGAGATGCAATAACATTTTTACTTGCCGCTGTGAAAAATTTAGGAGCCCCATAGTCCGTAGCAAGCCTTTGAACAAATGTTTATAACTTTCATTTGATGACTTTAACTCAAGCAAAATTTGCCTGAGGTCTTCTACTGTATGATGAATGTATTTGTGTTCTGGTTTATGGTGGAACATAATTAGCTACTTCAAAGTTATGCTGCCATCATTTAAGCATGAATGTCAGTGATGAATAATTAGAATTAGCACCTCACACAAGTTTTCACATGCACACCTATCACATACCGAAGCACAGGGTACCACACCCTGTACCTGCAGGACTTTACAGTTTAATGTCATTTCTGTTTTTATAACCCAGGGTTTTGCAAAGAGTTTATATCAAGGATGGTGATAAATGTCTGGTCTCTTTTTTCATAACCAGTATTTTAAAATATTGACTTCCTGATTTGACAGATTATATTATACATTTGAATATTAAGATTTTGATATGCCCTCCTTGCAAAAAAGGTGACAATCCATAAATTATGACACTATTGCATTCAAAGGTATAGATGGTAATATATTAAGTACACTTTAAAATAATGTATCATCTGAAAAATGACATGTGATAATGGTTTAGTTCAGTAAACACAGAGCCTGAACTACTGTCCTTACATTTAATTTTTGTTTCATGTGGGGAGGATAATAACCTGGCTTGTCAGCATCAGTTGCCTTACATTATTAAAGACTAATTCTGTATTTTCATCTGTACACCAGCATATACTGTATTATGGTGGTACACAGGTTCCACTGAAAGTTCTTTGTTCCTATCGTACTGACAGCAAATGTTTGTCATCTGGATCCTTTTAAATATGACAATGTATTAATCAACCATGTGAACCATGTAACAATTTGGAGTTATGTATTCCCTAAAATACTACAAAATGTTCATATAACTTTTATTCTAAAGCTAACCCCTCACACAAGCACCTTTATATTTAAAAACTTGCTCTTGAAGTGTAATCTCAATGTTTTGCTTCAGGCTCCCCTTAGTGGTGCCTTGTTTCAGATATTTCCTCCGCTGACTCCACCAGACATTTCTGTCACAGCGTGGAGGCAAGTAAACCATGTCAGAAGTCATTACAGAGCTTGAAAGCAGATCTGTCCCTCAAGGTCACCCTTGAGTGGGATGGCCATTTTCACAGAGTGGATGAGGGCCAGTTCATCTAGTGCACTAATCCCACATTTTGAAGCATGGTGAAAGCCAACATGAAATCACATTTACATGGCTTAAACCTTTCAGCGGTCAAAAACATGTATGCTGTTTGCATCATATACAGGACTGTATTGTAGCTAAATCTACATGAACTATGTACGCCTAACACACACAATGCATCGTTTGGAAAATGAAAAATGGCGGGAGTTAAAATTTGTTACATGTATTATTTCACAAAAATATTAATATGGAAGTTATTTATTCTGATTTCTTTTTTTTGGTTTGTCAGGTGAGTTGTTTAAATAGGTTCTCTTCTCCAAAATAAAAGCCACAGAGCAAAGGCTGACTTCATGCTAAAGGACAATTAACCAGAAGCAGCACCATGTGAGATGAAGTTGTGCCACATGAAAGATCTCATGGTGTGTATAAGGCTGAAACAGGATTACATGTGAACATTGTTCCAGGATTTTAAGCAGCCAGTGGGAGCTTATTTCTCACCACTCTTTTACCATAAGGTATAAACCTGTTCCAAAAATTATATTTAGATTATTCTGTTAATGTTCAAATTCAAGGCAGTTGTTCAACGAAACAGTCTCGGGTTAAAGAACGTTTTATTGACCACATTCTACAAGATTTAAGAGTCTTTATAAGTGTTAAAACTGAATATAAACTTTGATTTACAGCTTTTTTTCTCAATAAAATATGACAAGTGTGTACATGGTTACTGCACGCCTTTTTACTGTTACAAGCCATGGCAGAAATATAGAAAATCAGATTTCAGTTCTTCCTTAAGCTATTACGGTCTATATTTTTCTAGAAATACGAACAGTTGTTTCACTAATGTCAGCTAAAGAAAATCGAGACACTGAGTTCAGTTCTGTAATGATACTCCTTCACTCCATGACCAGCTTTACCTTAAACCAGAACCCACTGACTATGGAGAGTGAAACCAGCAGAGGTCAGCCCTCATAAATACTTAACTATCTCGAAAGGGAAACTGCTTTGGCAAGTCAGTCTTGGGTTTATATCCATGCGCATAAGGTTTCCTTAGGATTTTTTTTTACTCAGCCCTGAGGGGGCACTTAAAGTAGAGGCCTCGGGTGACACGGATAAGTAGAAAGTATGTTGACCTTTTATTTGACTTAACAAGAGCTTGACCCGACCTAATCATTTTAGGCTAACGTGGCCCAACAAGGCCCTAGACCTAAAGTCGCTTGACTTTCCTTCAGAGGGAAAAAGACATTGCCTGCTTTAGCTCAATTGCCATGCTCTTGTTTTTGAACAATTATAAGGGTAAGCTGTCCATGAACTGCTGTGCAGTCCTGCTGGGAAATATAACCTACCACACAGCTTTTTCCTTCTGTGTGTCTTTATCAGGCAATGGATACTGCATCAGTTTATAAGCCCCGTCTTGTTTTCATAATCGTCCGTACTGTACTGCATTAGGCAAGGCAAATTAAGCACTTAAAATTGTCCTTCATTTGCAATTAGTGCCATTTTTCCCATTATAAAACTTTTCCTTTAATGCTATTTCCAAACAGAGGAATAAAGAATACATTACACAGATGGCACTAAGGTGTACCACAGAGTTAATGAGAACTGAGGTTGCTTTCCTGGGTTCTTATTGCAGACTGGAACCAGAAGTTTTCAGAGTAGGCCAGATACAATAGGAGTCATCACAAGGCTTTTGCTATAAGGACAAGAACTAATTGTGGCCACTTTGTGGTTTTTGTAAGCAGCCAAAGAATCTGACCACGCCATCAGATACTTTCTCCCCCACACTGTTTCTTTGCAGTGGCTAGACATTTTCTGAAGTCGTTTTCACAAAATGTCTTCTGCCATATCAGTATTCCACTTTGATTCAGTCCAACCATAACTGAAACCAAACTGCAAAGCACAGAAATGCCTTCTGCTACAGCAGAGCTTGCTGTTTAATTAAAGCAATCGTTGTACACAATGTCACAGTGCAAACACTCTGGCCATGACTGGCATGAGCTAATTGTGAAAGCATAGTGTTTTGTGAAAAAAAATTCTATACCAGTGGACGAGCTGGCCTGACTTTTTATAACTCCTCTAAACTCTCAGAGTTTGTGTTTGTACCTTTGGTACCTTAAAATCACTCATCAGTCAGCTCTTTCTCTGTGTTAGCTGAACTGCACATCAGAGGATTAAACTTGTTTTCTGGTCTGATTTAAAAAACTGGATGAATAACATTTCTGCCAGTCATTACATCCATTAACCCAGTGGGTCCCTACGCTAGTCCTTGAGTTCCCCTGCCCTGCTTATTAACAGATGATCCAAGTAATCAGCTAATTAAATGGCCCTTCCTGAGTCAACATGTGTGTTAGAGCAGGGGAAACGTTTTTTTTTTTTTTTTTATCAACCACAGATGAGCATATTATTTGTTGCAAGGTTTCTGAGGCTGCAGCACAGTAGGGCTGTTTCTTGACAGGTACTCACATGATTTAAAGGTTTTTCCTGTGATTACAAGTGAGACAGGACCTGAACAAATAAGTCAGGCTGATTGTCCTGAGATTACAATTTCCAAGTCCTCCCATGAAACAGAGAACAAAGAGGAGGGAGGAGAGTGAAGAGGCCCTCTGAATAAACAAGCCTTAAATTCTCACTGAATCTGACGCAACACAGGTTTATGAAATCTTCAAACTGGGACGTTCTCATCCTCGGTTTATGTGTAGACAAATTTCTCTCCCACTGGTGACTGAAAAAACGCATAAAAAAAGAGAACAAAATGTTTATTTTACACTTTGCGTAGGCTTGTGTTTTCATGATGCTTCTTTTGAAATGCAGAATGTGGGTAGAAGGGCTGGAATGGGAGGGGGGAGCAGGAGGATGAAAGCTTTGTTGTGCTTGGGTTTAATGAGCTGGAAAATACAATTGCACTTTTCTGACTGTGAAAATTGCTTTGAGGGCATCATAAATTAGCTGCTGGGAGATGGTTGAATTGACGAGGCTTTGTGTGATCCCTGCACATTGCTCTCAGTGTGTCAGGCGGCGCCTTCTGAGAGACACAGCCAAAAAGGCGCAGTGGAATTCAGGCTCTCAGTGTCCGGACAGTCAAGTGCTTTTTATCCCTTTTTGGCCCTCTGCTGTTTGTGAAGGCTTTCAAGCAGAGAAATCTGTATTCTGTTGCACACAGCTATCAGTTATGCTATTGCAGATGCAACAAGTGTTCCATGGATAAGTTATGATAGGCCATCTAAATATGGCAGCTCATGGCTAGCAAATGATGTGTTTATTTAGTTTCTATGAGCTTTACTAATGCATGGTCTTAGAAGAGTTTCTGCTAGAGAAGATTCATTTGATTTTATTTCAGAACTGGAATAGAAAGCATATTTACACACCACCAGTTAAATTACATGCAAATAAATTCTGTTCTGACCTCTGCCTCAGAGCTGCAATTTTTCACACAATTAAAGAAACCATACCTTACCAGTCAGAGGGAGAAAACTTAGATACATCGTGGTAAAACGTTCTCACTCGTGATTCATACTTCACACAGTCATTTATTGCGATTCAGTTAGCCAGACCACAGCTCAGCTGAGGCTTCCCTTGCCTGAAGGCCTGCATATCTCTGCATTCTAATGCATGGGCCCTGCTGGGTTTTTAACTTTTGCTCTATGTAATTGATGGCTTCCACACTCCGGCGGAGTTCCTCAGCCCTTTCCCTGGCGATTGTTGGTATATTTCTGCGGTTAGGGCTCCTTGGGTCTCCTTTTGTCCCTGTGATAGAAGCGCAAGCGGGGGCTGAAGAGAGGCGACTTGGAGAGCTCGAAAAAAAAGTGGCCCCTGATATTTAGTCAACTCCGAAGGGCACTTTTCATTCTGCCTTTGCAAGCTTGGCACATGCCTTCTGTTACTAAGTGGCTTTGTATTGAAAGACTCTGCAGCCTCCATTCTTTGGCCCACTAGGTACCCAGACTTACAGCTCTGGCAGCTGCTGGGCCCTCCAAAAGAGGCTATAGACTGCTCTCTGCAGGTGAGCTCTCCTGCCAAAGCAATTTCCAATCAAAGGCTCTTTTCAGCATACTCAATGGGAATCTGACTTCGTATGTGCCACTGCCCAAAAGAAGCATTCACAATGAGTGCCTTCTCTAAACAGCATTGCTCATATGGAGTAAAGCCATTCCAGCTCTTTTTTAATGAACTTTTTTCTCTATGATCACAACCAATGGTTGTAAGTTTCTATTTCTGATTTTTTTTTTCCATCCCCGTAATTATCATACGGGTCGTTACGCATTACTCATAAGGTGTGGCTCTGCCCTCCTCTCCCTCTCTCAAAGGCCTCCTCTGTTTTACTCAAGAAATTGCTGGCAAGCTGATACATCTATTCATTTGGCTACTTGAGTGTAATTGCCCTGCACTTTGAAGCCTGTGAGAAGCGAGTGATTTTGTCCCTGCCCTCGAGCAATGCTGGTGACATCTCCAGCGACCTCTCCAAGCCCCTGCCATTGGCAGAACACCTCCGCTGGGGCAGCCACCATACAGAGAAGGGATAATGCAGCCCTGGCTGCTCAATTTCTCCTCCTTTTCATCCCTCTCTTTGAAACTTTTATTAGCAACAGCTTTCACGCTCACATCAAGCTCACAGTGGACAAGGGAGGAGGGCTCCCTGACGCCAATGGCCGAAAGTCACTGGAGTGCTTCCTCCACATCAATGGAGTTTGGAGCAGAGGCCATATTGAGAAAACACTGCTTGTTGAATTCACACCAGTAGGCCTATTGCCCTTCTCCTTTCATGTTTCATATCTCATTGGCAGTATCACAGAAAATCTCCTTCGAATCGAAGCATGCTTTATATCTTGATCAGAGTCACTTTCCTGGTCACTACATACCAAACTAAAAGAGAAGTGAAGTCCATTTTGCAATCAGAATAGAATGCGATGTGTTGTGTATGTATGTTTGCAGCTATTATGGATTTAATGTGTTTTGTTTTATACCAAAATAAATTCTGTTAAAAGGCACATTTTAAATGTGATACCCCTTGTTAATATAAATGATTAAAAATGTAGATTAGGTGTACTATCAATCCAGGTAAGTGCCACAGACTTCAAACTGAGGTAATGCAGCCTTGCCACACATTGAACTGAGTGCCTGAACTAATTAAGTTTTGGTAAGTAGATTTTATCTGTCCTATTTTTTCACTAAGCAACATTGGAGGCTTTGCTTAAATCAGCTCTCCTTTTTGTTATTGCCCGCCCAAGGCTGTTTACTTTCTCTTAATTGCATTCGCAATTTGATAAGGTGAATTACTGGTGTATTTAGTGGTTAGCCTGGAATTTTACACATTGTTTGAGGTAGTGGAGACCTTATTACTCACCCTCCTCCCGGTCTCGGTGTCAACATGAAAACATAGTGGTCAGTGCTACCAAATTTTCTTACTGACAGGGAAAAGTATAATGTGAAGGTGTAGGTTGTTATTTAAAAAAACTAGACTGTTTGTCTGAAGGACTGACAAATTCAGCCTTTCATTATGTTTATAAATATCCTTGAATAAATAGCAGTTATAAACAATGTTGTATTGGTCAGTGACATTACATGGCATTATTTGTGTCCAACTTTAATTTTTCTGTAATAATGTCATAAATACATACCACGTATCACTTTATTATTCTACAGCACTTGTAGGCACATATGTATTCAAACTCAGTGCACCAACATGAATTTTTAAACATTTTCTCATCTCCAAAAGTCCAAAAATGAAAAATGTTCTGACTGTCCGACTGCATCTTTTTTTATATATATTATATTATACACTATGTATATATAATATATATAAAAATATAATATATATAAAAATATATAAAAATATTATATATATATATATATATATATATATATATATATATATATATATAATATTATTATTAATTCTCTATTTCATTTATATTTTATACTTTATTGTATTCTCTGTTTTATTTACGATAATCTTATGTATTGTAATTTCTGTGTACTTAACCTGTTTAATCTTATACAGTTTATATTTATGTAGTTTAATTAAATTCTTTGATATGGTTTGTTTTGTTTTGTTTTGGTTCTCCTAAGGTTTCTTTTTTATCATAATTGGGACGATTTTCCTTGTCGCTGTTGCCATAGCTTTCTCATTTTGGACTCCAAGCCTAGATGTTTGTAAACCAGCTTTAAGAAAAAAAAGTGCTATATATATCAATCGGACTTTGACTTTGACAATGCAAATAACTAATCCAGGTTAAAGCGTCATTCATTCATTCATTCATTCATTCATAGTCATACTTGCTTAATATAGTTCAAGGTGCTGAAGGTGCTGCATCGCTGCACAGCAAATGAGTAATTAAGTGATCTAAAAATTCTAACAAATATTTTTTTTTTTTAAATTTAAAATCATGGTATGTTGAACATCGAGACAGCTTTAAAAGTATTGCATTGACTGGAAAAACTTTCTCCCTAAATACTGGCATCTTGTGCAAAACCAACCAAAAAAGCTTTAATTTTTCATTCTTTTAAGGGTGGCACAAGGTATTCTGTCATGAACAAGAACCAAAGTAAAGATTGTGGTGCACTGGCAAAGGTAGTAGAGAATAGAAGTAGAAGAAAGTAGAAGAAATATTAGAAAGCAGACTGTCATTTTTGGGTCATGGTTCAGCTGATTCAGTGTAATCTGCTTAAAAAAAAAAAAAAAAAAAAAAAAAATTATATATATATATATATAATATAAATAATAAAATATGATCTTATATTTTTTTCATTCTCCTATTTTATATAACAGTAACATGCAACTAACCCCACTGGAATAATTATCAGTGACAGGATGGTGTTTGTAGAGGGTACACATTAACCATAGTGCTTTAGTCATTTAAATGTAACCATGTTTTATTAATGTATAGTGATATTTAACATTATGGAACAACTATGAAATAGGTTCCTCCATGGTTATGGCAACTACACATAGATATCCAGTTCTGTCTTAAGCATCATCATTTGTGGTGTTTGTACACTTATTGGTGGTCTACATAAGTGGTTCTTAACCTGTTACACATTGGTTCAAAAACAGACCACAAATGTTTCCAAAAGCTGGTCATGTGGGCTATAAACAGATGCATTCGAGTACTGTATACTAATAATAAGGATAAAATACAGATGTGTGACCTGCAGGTGAGAATTCCTGGTCTATGTTAAAAAGTTTGGAGAAACAATTCTTTGTGAATTAAGACATAATGCATTACAGCAAGCACATAGTCAACACCTTGTAGAATCAAGTATTCAGCAGTGTCATGATCTAAAATACATTCCAGTTACCAGCAGGCGCACTATAAATAAGAGAAGGTGTGGATGATACCAAGGGCCCTGAGTAGAGAGCGGCCCAATGAGCAGAATAAACGTCCAGAATGGAGATGTCCAGTGAATTAAACTGTTATGGCAGGTTTGGGGGATTGGGGTGGAAATCCATCACAGCGTACATGTGCACATGCAACACACACACACACACTCCCCCTGAGAGACTCTTTAGAGACTCTAATTGACCTAAATATGTCTTGAGAATTTGGACGGAAACCCACACAGATGGGAAGAACATGCAAACTCCACACAGATAGCTGCCTGTTGCAAATTGTTAAACATGTTGGTGGATTCGTAAGGAAATGGACATGAGAGCCTCACTCACCAGATTTGAACATGTTTGAACTTTAGAGGATGGTATAGAGAAGCTCCTCCAGCCATCTTCAAACAGATGTTTTTTGGAGAATAGGCCTACATTGAATTTGGGACTCATATGACAGCATTAAAAAGTTTCTGTTGTGTTGTTCTTCTCCTTTTTTTCCGTCTCTGTTTGGGTCTTTCCAAATTCAGCTTTTGTGATTTAATTATTTGTAGCACTTCCAAAGATTGGTCCAGTGTTAGCATTCTATTGTATTCTCTCATGTTGAAGTTTCGTGTGACCATAAAGTAGTTAAGCTCTGGTTATATCTTGGAAGCCCCTGTAACATTTCCCTCAGAGCAGCTCTTGTCTGCTTTGATGAAGCGGATGGAAACCAGGTAGACTGCAGACAGACAGACGCTATTCCCTGGTCCCTTTAAATTCCTCAACCTCCATGATGTCACCACTACAGCGTATACCATGTTTTAGCCAGGCCTTCTAAAAACAGAAAGTATGAAACCTTCTCCCACAGAACCAAGTCAATGAATTTAGGCTAATAGCTAAAGTCTATGTAACAAATGGTTCTTGATAAGCACGCTAATTCAGCTATGGACAAAGTTCAGACACCAAATTGAATCATAACCATTTCTGCATTTTTTGCAATTGTAACAAGTTGACTGGCTTTGGAAAACAAACTTTAAGCTCTTAGTCTGTCTGGCATTGAGTACATGCAACCTGAATACACTCTGTCCTGTCCCATTCAGTATACAGGGTTATTATAGGTTTGATCCGTCTCCACTCTGATGTTAGTCTCCAGAGGGTTAGAAGGTCAGAGGATCCTTTCATAGGAGCATGGAGAAAACTAAGCCCCAGGAGATGACAGACTGGTGAGATTGGATGATATCACAGACTTTGTGCAAGGCATTATACAATAATATGTAATGAAATACAGAGAGGTCAGATTTACATGTCGCTCGTAGATGGAAGGCAATAAAACAAAAAAGGTTTATGAATATTGCATGCTACTTGTATTTTTTACTTTGAGGTTTTTAAGAGAGAGAGAAGCATTTCCTGTAGCCAAGCCAGATGGTAACAATTTCAAGACATATTAAAGCAAATCTTTGCCAAAGAGCTTTCCTTTGGGAGATTATGTAAACCAATAATGTAATTATGATCCAGTTTAGCAGAAATCACAAAGTTCTGCATTATTTATATAAAAAACAGTTTACAAAGAGACCAGGCTTCTCTGTTGACTTTTAGGAGCTTGAGTTATTTTAAACTGCTCAGAGAAACCTCTTTTTCTGTTGGCACGGCTTTTTAGATTCCACCATCCTTTGGCATGATGTTTATGTTCTGAATAATCTCTCAAACTTCTATCACTATGGGATCCGTTCTGCAGGTTTGTCAACAATTTTTATTCTGACATTGTATGACTGGCCAAGGAATCATACCAAAAAAACTGTAAACTTGGCATTTTAATGTACACTAAAAGCTTTTGTAAATGAAATGTGGCTATAGAGTTTGTCGAGAAGTGTAATTGTCTCAACTGAGGAGCAGATCAAGATGGCCCCCAGTCCCCTCAACTTAAAAGCATGACTGTTAAATGGTGGTCTCCATTTGGAAGACTGATTATAATTGTTGTTGTATATATATAAGATTCTGGAGATGATGAGGTTACATGAGATTTTTGAGCTTTCTAATTAGCATTTTAGACGGCTGCTATTGTACTAGCTACAGCATGTGCTACTTTCACATAAAAGCACAATTATTATTGCATATTTTAATACATGGCTACCACTAAATACATTTTATAATAATATAATATAATATAATATAATATAATATAATATAATATAATATAATATAGGGTGGTATGGTGGCTCGGTGGGTATCACTGCAACCTCACAGCGAGACGGTCCTGGGTTCCGTCTGCAGGTGGAGTGGTCTGGGTCCTTTTTGTGTGGAGTTTGCGTGTCCTTCCCATGTCCGCGTGTCCAAACAGTCCAAACACATGCATTAGGTTAATTGGTTTCTCTAAAGTGCCCCTAGTGTATGAGTGAGTTTATGAGTGTGTGAGTGTATGTGCCTTATGATGGATTGTCGCCCTGTCTAGGGTTGTCCCTGCCTTGTGCCCTAGGCTGCAGGCTAGGCACCGGATCTCCCGCACCCTGTCCAGGATTAAGTGGATAAGACTGTGAATGAAAGTGAATGATAATATAATATAATGTAATATTAATTACATGGTAACAGTCAAAAGTTTGGACAAACCTACTTTTTTGATTTTAGCTATTTTATTGACCTTACAGTTGCAAAAATGAACTTCAGACAACAATGTAATACAAATGACCAGTTGAGGGTGAAATGTGTTTGCTGCTAGAGTTCAGTGATGCATTTGTTTCAGTTGTAATCTTCAGTGCTGTTAACTGTTTTTTTTAGGCTAATAACTCTAAATATACTATATAATTGACCATCATTTCTTAAAGTAATTATGGACTGACATTTCTCTTTGATTAGTTAAGCCTTTATGCCATATTACTGATTTTTAAACGCCACACAACAAAACCTAAAGATTTCTTCAAAATAGGTCCCTTGGTATCCACTGTAAATGATAATCTCAGGTGTTAATACTAAAAAAGAAGGTTTTCAAGATAATATATAGTACGTCTAATATATTGTACTAATATATTATTATATTGAATAGGTACAATATTACTAATATATTTTATTATATAAAATATGTAGTAAAATATATTTAAATTACTCTACAATCTTATTGCAAACACTGTGACATCTGTGTTTACTTTGCAATTATTCTATAATTATTCTGTTTTAGGTAAACATTTTGTATGGACAAACATTACATTACATACATGTAGAGTACACACATGCCTCCATATTTTTATGTAAGAAATTTTGTTAGCCTTTAAGTGAAAATTCCTATACAAAATAGAATTATGATTTTCAGTGCCTGTGTCCAAACTTTGGACTGGTACTGCTATGTGGTTGGTATACACTCATCGTTGCTGAGGCAAATATCTCAATTCAACTCAATGCATTTAGGCTGATCTACTGGGATTTTCACACACAGCCATCTCTAGGCTTTACAGACAATGGTCCAAAAAAGAGAAAATATGAGCAGCATTTTTCTGGGTGAAAATGCATTGATGCCAGAGATCAGAGGAGAATGGCCATACTGGTTCGGGCCAACAGAAAGGCAACAGTAACTCAAATAACCACTCGTTACAACCAAGGTATGCAGAAGAGCATCCCTGAATTCTCAACACATCAAACCTCGAAGCAGATGGGCTTCTGCAGCAGAAGATCACACTAGGTACCACTCATGCCACATAAGAACACGAAACTGACACAATAGAAGATTGGAAAAACTTTGTGTCTTGATTTCTGCAGCAACATTTGGATGGTAGGGTCACAATTTGGTCTAAATAACATGAAAGTATGGATCTGTCTTGTATCAAATATTGGCAGGTGGAGGTGATGGTGTAATGGTGTTGAGGATATTTTCTTGACATACTTTGAGCCCCTTCGTACCAGTTGAGCATTGTTTAAATGCCACGGCCTACCTGAGTATTGTCGCTGACCACTTCCATTCCTTTCTGACCACAGTGTACTCATTTTTGGATTTCTACTTCCAGCAGGATAACGTGCCATGCCACAAAACTCAAATCATCTCAAACTGGTTTATTGAACATGACAATGAGTTCACTGTACTCAAATCGCCTCCATAGTCACCAGAGCTCAATCCAATAAATCATCATTGGGATGTGGTGAAACAGGAAATTTACATCTTGGATGTGCAGTCGACAAATCTGCAGCAACTGCATGATGCTATCAAGTCAGTATGGACCAAAATATCTGAGGAATTAAGGAACAATTAAGGCAGCTCTGAAAGCAAAAAGGGGTCCAAGCCATTACTAGCAACATGTACCTAATGAAGTGGCTGGTGTGTGTATATGTATATGAAATTAGACTTTTCGCTATGCTGACCTATTTAAACTAGCTTACTATTTGGATAGCCAGCTTATAAATTGGCTGTATCCCAATTTACATAAACTAATACAGAATACTAACACCACCATTAGCAGGATACTTTAGCGGTATTATATTCTAGCATTTTAAGCTCATTTGCCACCATTGTACAGAAATTTTGCCAGGTTTGTTTGCCGTATTATAAACTGTAGGCAATATAATGATGATACAAATTAGGATATTGAAACCCCACTCTTATCTATGTGTGAGGAAAAGTGAGCTAGTGAAGATTATTATCAGTTCACTATCTGACCTGCTTTTATGGCATAGCAGGCTTGGAATTGTTTCCAAAGTGGGTACAAGTCTTATATAAATATGACCTATATATATATATATATATATATATATATATATATATATATATTATATATATATATATATATATATATATATATATATATATATATATATATATAAACAGTGGTGTGAAAAAATGTTTGCCCCATCAAACCAATTGAAATAGTCAAAGACAACACAAGTAAACACAAAATGCATTTTTAAAATGAAGGTGTTTATTATTAAGGGAGAAAAAAAATCCAAACCTACATGGCCTTGTGTGAAAAAGCGATTGCACCTTAAACCTAATAGACCCTTAGCAGCAACAACTGCAACCAAGCATTGGCGATAACTTGCAATGACTCTTTTACAGCATTGTGGAGGAATTTTGGCCACTCATCTTTGCAGAATTGTTGTAATTCAGCCACAGTGGAGGGTTTTGAACATGAACGGCCTTTTTAAGGTCATGCCACAGCATCTCCATAGGATTCAGGTCAGGAATTTGACTAGGCCACTTCAAAGTCTTCATTTTGTTTTTCTTCAGCCATTCAGAGGTGGACTTGCTGGTGTGTTTTGGATTATTGTCCTGCTGCAGAACCCAAGTTCCTTTCAGCTTGAGGTCACGAACAGATGGTCGGACATTCTCCTTCAAGACTTTTTGGTAGACAGCAGAATTCTTAGTTCCATTTATCACAGCAAGTCTTCTAGGTCCTGAAGCAGCAAAACAGCCACAGACCATCACACTACCACCACCATATTTTACTGTTGGCATAATGTTCTTTTTCTGAAATGCTGTGTTACTGTTTACAGATGTAATGGGAGACACACCTTCCAAAGAGTTCAACTTTAGTCTCGTCAGTCCACAGAATGTTTTCCTAAAAGTCTTGGGGATCATCAAGATGTGTTCTGGAAAAAATGAGACGAGCTTTAATGTTGTTTTTGCTCAGCAGTGGTTTTCATCTTGGAACTCTGCCATGCAGGCCATTTTTGCCCAGTCACTTTCTTATGGTGGAGGCATGAACACTGACCTTAACTAAGGCAAGTGAGGCCTGCAGTTCTTTGGATGTTGTTGTGGAGTCTTTTGTGACCTCTTGGATTAGTGGATTAGTCGTCGCTGCACTCTTGGGGTAATTTTGGTCGGCCGGCCACTCCTGGGAAGGTTCACCACTGTTTCATGTCTTCGCCATATGTGGATAATGGCTCTCACTGTTGTTCGCTAACATATGGTATATATATATATATATATATATATATATATATACCATTGTACATATATTTTGAATCTCATGGCAGGGCTTCAAACTGCCATTTTTGGCATTTTAGTCATAAGGCTAGCCCACCAGAGCGCCACTCTTTACCTGTTCATGTGTCCAACGGGTTTATCCTCCTCAGTGATACACCCACTGAGCAGCCTGTTGAAAGAGCTCTGGTCATAGGTGACTCTATTTTATGACACATGAAATTAGCAACCCCTTTGCTGGACACCAGCAGCTAGGGTTACATGTAACCCAGGAGCCAGAGTGCCGGACATTGTAGGGAACCTTAGTGAACTCCACAGTTGTAGATTCTCTAGGATCATGTAGGAGCGAATGATATGCATTTTCACCAGTCAGAGGTGACTAATTCTAATTTTGTAGAGGTGGTTAGAGTTGTGAAGGCGATGTCTGATGGAGTAGTGTGCTCTGGCTCCAGATGTCTGCTAGTAGCCAAGCACTGTCACACAGAACTCACGTTATTGAAATTGTGTCTGTTACCCGCATCTGTCCTAAACGTAAATTCCCTCAAAAAGTCTGTTTTAAAAATCTAATTAGTATAAACACAGATAGCTCACATAGAACACAGATAGCTGACCACACTCTTTTCAGCTTCTCACTATTTACCGCTCTCCAGGTCCTTATTCAGAATTTCTTCAAGAATTTGGTAACTTTCTTTCCTGCTTAGTACTTTCAACAGATAAAGCTTTAATTGTAAGTGATTTTAATATTCACTTTGACAGTGAGCAGGAACCACTTAAAGTTGCTTTTGAGTCCATTTTAGAATCCATAAGTATCACTCCAACTCACCACTGTAATCATACTTTAGATCTAATACCAACATTTTGTATCAATATAGATAACCTTGATGTTTTCCCACAAAGTGATTTGATTTCTAATCCATATTTCTTAGTTTTTGAGCTATGTCTAATAAATTAAATCCTACTCCCTTGTTATCACACCAAGCACACTATTACATCTGCTACTCCAGCTGAGTTTATTAATAACCTACCAGACTTAAAATTTAATATGCCTACGGAGCCCAATCATCTTGAGTGTGTAAACAACCAATTAGAATGCATGTTTTGTTCAAAACTGGACTTAGTTGCTCCTGCTAGGCTCAAATGCATTAGGGAAAAATGCTAGCACCATTACCTTAAAACAAACAGTGTGGAATTTAGAACGTAAGAGGTGACATAATAAATTGGAGCTATTTAAGATTGCTTGGAGGGATAGCATGGCATAGCGTAAACATGCTCATACTAAAAATAAGCTGCGTATTTTTCCTCAATCATAGAGAAAAATAAGAAATCCTAGATTTCTCTATAATACAGTCTCCAGATACAGTCTAAAACCTTACAGAAAGTGATTCTCATGTTCTACTTAATTTTACCAGTAACGATTTCATGACTTTCTTTAACGACAAGGTAGAAAACATTAAGCATAAAACTTGATGCTCATCAGATCACCAAACTACTTAGCAACCTTCCAGATGCAGCACTAGTGTAGATGTCTGTTTAATTAACTGTAAATCAAGACTAGAATATTTTACCCCAATTACTAATTCTGAACTATCCACACTGATAAGCTCATCTAAGTCATCTTTGTGTTTATTAGATCCAATTCCTACATATTTTTTAAAGAGTTGATACCTAGTATTATAGAGCCACTGCTTATTATTGTAAATTCATCCCTTACCTTTGGTTATGTGCCCAAATCCTTTAGGTGTGCTGTTATTAAACCACTGATTAAAAAAGCCAATCTTGACCCTTGTGTGCTGTCTAATTATAGACCAAAATTCAAATCTACCTTTCCTCTCCAAAATCTTCGAAAAAGCTGTCTGTCAGCAGCTCTGTAGTTACCTCAAAAGTAACGGTATTCATGAAACATTTCAGTCTGGATTCAGGCCCCGTCATTAGTACTGAAACAGCTTTAATTAGGGTACTAATTGATTTATTAATGTACTCAGATAATGGATGTGTTTCTTTTCTTGTTCTGTTAAATTTAAGTGCAGCATTTGACACCATAGATCACGATGTCTTACTGGATAGATTAAAAAATACTTTAGGTGTTAAGGGATTGGCACTTCCTTGGTTTAAATCCTAGTTGGCCGACCAGTACCAGTTTGTTTATGTAAATAATCTACGCTCTAAACTCTCAAAAGTGAAGTATGGTGTGCCTCAGAGATCTGTGCTTGGCCCACTATTATTCTCTTGGTACATGCTGCCACTAGGCTCAATTATTCATAAACATGGCATTAGTTTCCACTGCTATGTGGATGATACACAGCTGTATATATCAGCCACACCAAATGACGGCCTTACAATCCAAAGCAAAATTGAGGATTGTGTAAAGGAAATAAAAGATTGGATGTCATTTAGTTTTCTTTTACTTAACACAGATAAAACCGAGGTTTTATTAGTGGAACCCAAGGCTGTGAGAGACAGGTTGGCTATGTATATCCTAAATATAGATGATTGTCCAGTATCTCCCAGTCCATCTGTAAAAAACGTAGGTGTTATATTTGATTCAGAACTCTCATTTGATGCGCACATTAGCAACATCACTTGAATTGCTTTCTTTCAGTTACGTAATATTGCTAAACTTAGAAATGTCTTTTATAACCTCAAGGTTGTCTTACTGTAATGCTTTACTTACTGGATGCTGTGGTAAATATATAAGTAAACTTCAATTAGTTCATAATGCAGCAGCCCGAGTGCTAACTTGAACTAGAAAATTTGATCATAACAGTCCTGTTCTATCATCACTACACTGGTTACCAGTTAAATTCCACATTGATTACAAAATAATTCTGGTAACATATACACGTCATGCTTGAAACTTTGTGAACCCTTTAGAATTTTTATATTTCTGCATAAATATGACCTAAAACATAATCAGATTTTCACACAAGATCTAAATGTAGATAAAGAGAACCCAGTTAAACAAATGAGACAAACATGTACTTGATAATTTCTTTATTGAGGAAAATGATCCAATATTACATATTAGTGAGTGGCAAAAGTATGTGAACCTTTGCTGTCAGTATCTGGTGTGACCACCCTGTGCAGCAATAACTGCAACTAAACATTTCCTGTAACTGTTGATCAGTCCTGCACACCGCCTTGGAGGAATTTTAGCCCATTCCTCCATACAGAACAGCTTCGGCTCTGGGATGTTGGTGGGTTTCCTGCTCGTTTCAGGTCCTTCCACAACATTTTGTTTGGATTAAGGTCAGGATTTTGACTTGGCCATTCTAAAACATTAACTTTATTCTTCTTTAACCATTCTTTGGTAGAACGACTTGTGTGCTTAAGGTTGTTGTCTTGCTGCATGACCCACCTTCTCTTGAGATTCAGTTTATGGACAGATATCCTGACATTTTCCTTTAGAATTCTCTGATATAATTTAGAATTCATTGTTTTATCAATGTTGGCAAGCCGTCCTGGCCCAGATGCAGCAAAACAGGCCCAAACCATGATACTACCACCACCATGTTTCACAGATGGGATAAGGTTCTTATGCTGGAATGCAGTGTTTTCCTTTCTCCAAACATAACGCTTTTTTTTTAAACCAGTAAGTTCTATTTTGGTCTCATCCGTCCACAAAACATTCTTCCAATAGCCTTCTGGCTTGTCCACATGATCTTTAGCAAACTGCAGATGAGCAGCAATGTTCTTTTTGGAGAGCAGCGGATTTCTTTTTGCAACCCTGCCATGCACACCATTGTTGTTCAGTGTTCTTCTGATGGTGGACTCAATGTGAGAGAGGTCTTCAGTTGTTTAGAAGTTACCCTGGGTCATTTGTGACCTTGCCAACTATTATACGCCTTGCTCTTGGAGTGGTCTTTGTTGGTCGACCACTCCTGGGGAGGGTAACAATGGTCTGGAATGTCCTCCATTTGTACACAGTCTGTCTGACTCTGTGGATTGGTGGAGTCCAAACTTTTCAGAGATGGTTTTGTAACCTTTTCCAGCCTGATGAGCATCAACGAGTCTTTTTCTGACGTCCTCAGAAATCTTTGTTCGTGCGGTGATACACTTCCACAAAAATGTGTTGTGAAAAGCAGACTTTGATAGATCCCTGTTCTTTAAATAAAACAGGGTGCCCACTCGCACCTGATTGCCATCCCATTGATTGAAAACACCTGACTCTAATTTCACCTTCAAATTAACTGCTAATCCTAGAGGTCCACATACTTTTGCCACTCACTAATATGTAATATTGGATTATTTTCTTCAATAAATAAATGACCAATTATACTATTTTTGTCTCATTGTTTAACTGGGTTCTCTTTGTCTACTTTTACGACTTGTGTGAAGATCTGATGATGTTCTAGGTTCATATTTATGCAGAAATACAGAAAATTCTAAAGGGTTCACAAACTTTCAAGCACCACTGTACATGGCCTGGCCCCACAGTATCTGAGTGAACTCTTAGTGTCTTACAGTCTACTTTGCTTGCAGGCTGCAGGACTTCTTTTAGTTCCTAGAATTAAAAAAGTCACAGCAGGAGGAAAGGCTTTTTCATACTGTACATGGCCCTCCAACTATGGAATAAACTTCCCACTTTAGTTTGAGATTCTGACACTCTCCAAATTTTTAAGTCTAGGCTAAAGACATACTTATTTACACAGACTTTTGACTAGACTGCGATGCATGACTTGAGTGTCTGGTGGGCGGTCTGGCTGGGCTGGGCTTTGGTCCACTTGATCTTGACTTAGACTAAGGGCAGAGCCAGGGGTTTATAGTCAAAGAGTTTTGTGGTGATCAGGGATGTTGGGTTGCTGTCTTCTTGCCTCCCAGGTGCGGTCATTCAGGGTTGTTGATTGCTGGGGAGGTGGGTTGTTGATGTCTCATGTGAACACTTTTGACTATGTTACCTTCTGGTTGTCCTCTTTTTAGCTATTCTGCTATAGCTAATGCTGCCGGAGTCTCATGCTACACATGGCATCAATGATTATTAATAGACTCTGTGCTCTTAACAAATACCTACATTTTCTGCTTTCTCTCCGAGCTTGTGTTCCTGTACATGTTCCAGCCCCACACACTAAGATGTTCATCCGCTTCAGCTCCACAAGTTGTTTCTGTCATCAGCTCCAGCTCCACCATGCCCAGGGCCACACCAGAGGACAGTAACTCTCTGCATCCTCCGGTTTACTGGGGATGAAGTGCGGCCAAGGACTTTCCTGCCGAGGACTCAAGATCGTAGAGTGACTTTGTGTATCGGACTACATAAAGCCAGTATGCATATTTTTTATATTATTTTACTTGAACTATTACTATAAGACATATTTGATTACATTATTTAATTTCACTCTTACATTTATAATCTACGCCACCCAAAGAGGTTGGGTTCCTTTTTGAGTCATAGTCCTCCCAAGGTTTCTTCCTCACAACAGTTAGGGAGTTTTTCCTTGCCACTGTCACCCTAGGTTTGCTCAATTTGGCAATGGACGTAAATATTAGAAGATAATCTAAAATTGTAAAGTTGCTTTGAGACAATGCTACACTGTAAACAGCGTTATATAAAAAAATCTGACTTGACTCCTTCCATTGCTCTTCTGCAATAGAGAAGTGGTGGGGTGCACTACTGACACTCGCATTCCCATTGTAGGTACTTTTCACATTATACAGGGGTTAGTATGGTGAGCACTCTGAGTTGTCTGCGACTAGGCAGCATTAAACACTTCTGTGATTATAGCTTTTCTGTCCACTCAGACCCGACAAAATAGGATTCAATTCTTTCAGAAAACGATGAGCCTTGGTCACCAACACCAGTTCATGGTTTGTCCCTCCTTGGACCACCGTCAGTATGTACCCAACACTGCTTACTGAGAGCACCCCACAAAGCTTATTGTTTAGGAGATGTGCCGACATAATCGTCTGGCCATAATGGATTTTCCTTTGTTAAAGTGACTCTGGTCTTTACATTTCCCCCACATTCAACACATTAACTACAGGAACTGACTGTTCACTTCCTGTCAAATGTATCCCTGTGGTTAACATGTGCTGTTATACCTGGTTGATTACTCTTATTAGTTTTTTGGTCTGTTCAGAGTTTTAATGTAATTTAAGTGTGTGTATATATTTGTTTGCTTGTTTGTTTATTTGCATATTTAATGTCGCATCAGCATCAACGGCTATAGTAACAGAAGCAACGTCATACCAATAGTAGTCATACACATTCAGCCTGGGCCAATTTAGAGAGAGCAGTTATCCTAATGCATGTCTTTGGAATGTGGGAGAAAACCGGAGTACCCAGAGTAAACAAAAGAGGACACAGAGAAGATATGCAAACTCCACCTGGTCAGAGTCCAAGGTCACAATCGAACCAGGGATCTCTGGGTGCCACTGTGACACCCATATTGTGTATACACACACATGCACACAAAAACACAAACACACACTGCATGTACAGTGGGGCAAAAAAGTATTTAGTCAGCCACTGATTGTGCAAGTTCTCCTACTTAGAAAGATGAGAGAGGTCTGTAATTTTCATCATAGGTACACTTCAACTATGAGAGACAAAATGAGAAAAAAATTCAGGAAATCACATTATGGTGACAATTTAAATTATGGTGGAAAATAAGTATTTGATCAAAAACAAAAGTTGAGCTCAATACTTTGTGACATAACCTTTGTTGGCAATGACAGAGGTCAATCGTTTCCTGTAAGTCTTCACCGGGTTGGCACACACTGTAGCTGGTATTTTGGCCCATTCCTCCATGCAGATCTCCTCTAGAGCAGTGATGTTTTGGGGCAACACGGACTTTCAACTTCCTCCACACATTTTCTATGGGGTTGAGGTCTGGAGACTGGCTAGGCCACTCCAGGACCTTGAAATGCTTTTTATGGAGCCACTTCTTTGTTGCCCAAGCGGTGCGTTTGGGATCCTTGTGATGCTGGAAGACCCAGCCACGTTCCATCTTCAATGCTCTCACTGATGGAAGGAGGTTTTGGCTTAAAATCTCATGATACATGGCCCCGTTCATTCTTCCCTTAACACGGATCAGTTGTCCTGTCCCCTCTGCAGAAAAACAGCCCCAATGCATGATGTTTCCACCCCCATGCTTCACAGTAGGTATGGTGTTCTTGGGATGCAACTCAGCATCCTTTTTCCTCCAGTTGAGTTTTTACCAAAAAATTCTATTTTAGTTTCATCTGACCACTTAATATTCTCCCAATCGTCTTCTATGCTCTCTGGCAAACTTCAGACAGGCCTGGACATGTACTGGCTTAAGCAGGGGGGCACGCCTGGCACTGCAGTATCTGAGTCCCTCTCGGCGTACTGTGTTACTGATGGTAGCCTTTGTTACTTTGGTCCCAGCTCTCTGCAGGTCATTCATCAGGTCCCTCCATGTAGTTCTGGGATTTTTGCTCACCGTTCCCATGATCATTTTGACCCCACGAGATGAGATCTTGTGTGGGGCCCCAGATTGAGGGAGATTATCAATGGGCTTGTATGTCTTGCAATTGCTCCCAGTTGATTTATTCACACCAACCTGCTTGCCTACTGTAGATTCACTCTTCCCAGCCTGGTGCAGTTCTACAATTTTCTTCCTGGTGTCCTTCGACAGCTCTTTGGTCTTGGCCATGGGGGAGTTCGGAGTCTGACTGTTTGAGGCTGTAGACAGGTGTCTTTTATACAGATAGCGAGCTCAAACAGGTGCCATTAATACAGGTAACGAGTGGAGGACAGAAGCGCTTCTTAAAGAAGAAGTTACAGGTCTGTGAGAGCCAGAAATCTTGCTTGTTTGTGGGTGACCAAATACTTATTTTCCACCATGATTTACAATTAAATTCTTTAAAAATCCTACAATGTGATTTCCTGGATTTTGTTTCCTCATTTTGTCTCTCATAGTTGAAGTTTACCTATGATGAAAATTACAGACCTCTCTCATCTTTCTAAGTTGGAGAACTTGCACAATCAGTGACTGACTAAATACTTTATTGCCCCACTGTATATATATATATATATATATATATATATATATATATATATATATACAGTAAGTCACTGGATACACTACAAAGTGTAGCCAGCACATATATGGCAAATATAGTTTATTTTTTTGCCTCAGTTTCACGTGGAGTGCCCTGTCAGAACAGTGCGCTAGTGTCCTCATGGGGCATTCATTAAGTTAATGAGTACCACATTTGACCTTGGTTGTATGTTTTCCTTTGTGTGTCATGTCTTATTATGGACTAAAAGACTTTAATGGTCTTGTGCTACAGCACACGAGGAAGTAAATACAAGGTGAGGTCCAGCTTATGTCCTATATATATATATATATATATATATATATATATATATATATATATATATACGATAATAAAAACGTGCTATTTTATAGATGTATTAAATATTTAAATACATGTGCATGATGAAGGGTTTTTTTGTTTGTTGGTGTTTTTGGTAAATATGCACATATGAATGATCTAGTATCTATATTAAACATTTTGTGGGTCAGTTTAAAACCAGCTTTCTCTAAGTTTTTGGAAATTGATTTTGGAAATCATTTTTAAAATGATGTTACATGGTAAATGGTGCTTTTTGATTTTACTCACAAAACACGGTGACGAAATCCGCTTTTCTATTCTGAGTGCTCCATTTCATCCAAAGGAAACATATCTGGCATTCCTTGTTTCATTGTTTGCTTTATTTGTTACAGTAAATAAGCCCGAAGTATGTTTACATTTACATTAGGCATAAGATACACTGAGAGGTGCAAAATAAACACAAAGCCTGCATGGAGAGTCCCGAGTGATAAGCTGCCTTGTTACTCTGGTATTGTATGTGGTTTTTGCAGACATGTAATTACGGTTTCTGAGGTCTGGAGCCAGACGATCCACAGGACAAAAGCTCTGAGCAATATACAGGCCAAAGATGGGAGCCCTCTCTACCCCTTCCTCGTCTTCTACAATGTCCAATGTGGAGCATAAAAGAAACGATGTACAATTAGAGATAGTTTGGGTCGACAGCTTGTTTTGACCGCTGCTTGTTTAACCTGGCATGAATGTAATATCTCTATTCAGAAAAGGCCCCACAGTAATCCTCCTGAACTGAGCAGTGTTTATAAAAGCCTTTATTGTTATGTCACTCTGCAATATATATTGTGAAAACACAGACACACTTATCGTTTTCTTCAGGCTTGAAAGATGAATGCGGAGAAAGAATGAAGCATTAAGGCAGGCCAAAATTAGAATGTCTTTGTAGGCTTAACCTTGATCATATTCCACTTACTGATTCGTCATAAGTAGGGGTATCATTTTGGGTTATGTGGAAATAAGAAATGCTTTTCCTTTGATGATTTTCAAAAAGATAGCAAGGACATCAATATTTCTTATCATTCCTTTTATTTAAGCTGCCCTGGGAATCTGTTGTATCATCGTATCATCTGTGGTATCATCATATCCGTTTGCTGTTCCCAGCATGAAGTTCCATTCCTCTAAGCCTGCGGTATGTACGCCAATCGTTTTCTCTAATCATGTAAAAGTAAGAAATAAAGATTATTCAGGGGACACCTACAAGGCCATAACCAGCCCTGCTTTGCATTATGGGATGTTAATAAAAATGTCATCTTTTGAGCACGGGCTACATTGCCTTTAAATCAATTGGTTTTGTCGCGTCCTTCAGGGCTCCGGTTTGGTGCAGGGCAGACTGCTTCAATTACCCTGATGGAACCCATGTGGCCGCTATCAGCACTGCCATCTTCCCCCCGTGGCCTCTGAGAAGACTGGCTCCTCTCCATAATAAGCAGAGAGCAAACACACTCTCTCTCAGGCTGTAATATCATCCCACACCTCTGAAGTACACCTCCATACTGACCCACATTAAAGTCGAGTTATAGGTTCAAAAGCAAACCGCATGTCCACCTTTTAAGAGGTATTAGGTAGATATGGAGTTTTTCAGTTCTGTAATGGAATTAGAACTGATAAGTCTTAAAAAGTTTAAGGATCAAAACACTGGAATGCAGATCACAATGTGTACCATAGCAAAATTGTACTATTGTATTGTGTCTGCTATGCTATACACACATTTGCTATTCTTTCCTAAAGGACCCATGATGAGAGAGCTAATGAGATGTATATAATGCAGGATGTTGAGATTTGATAGCAAAACGGATCATGGCTCAGGTTCACTTATTGACTCTGGCTTTGCTAGCGCCTGTTTGACTGGAGCGAGTGGGCTCCACCAAGCCCCCCAATCCCTGGCAGGGGTGTGAGGCCAAGAGGGAGAAACAGACGCTCAGGGAGATTCCAGCTCTACGGGTCACTGCCACTGCACTACCCATGCAGCCCATTGATCCCCAGCCACTCAGGGACCATGGCACCGGGCCAATTAAAGTGTGAAGACCTCAGGGAATGTGCAGCTCTGCCGCCATGCCATCATGAGCAGGTTAGACTCATTTGCCTTTAGGCAAATTTCTGCATCCTTATCCAAATAACACCACAAAGTGTATGAGTTTCAATTTCTGAAGGTCAAAAAACACTCTATGAGCACCTATGTGCCATACATAAACCATGCACAGTGCAATAAGGGAATCAAACTATACAACAGAGATGGAGTGAGCAGTTTAGGTGTCCTTTATCAAAAATCATCTGTACCAAATATACTGGACAGGAAAATAAAATCTTAAAACAAACACAGACAATCGTAGTTAAAAGTATGTTGTAGCGTCGTGTTCAAATAATTGTGCAGACATCTCAAATATGTTAATACTCAGAGCACTATGGCCCAAATTTAAGCAATATTTTTACCATTTGTGCTTCAAATCAAATATTTATTTTCAGTATATTCCAAACACAATGAAAAATAATATGCTTACTTTACAAACCTAAAACGAGAAGAACGGGTCCCCGTTCATAAGTTTTGGAGACGGCGCACATATTTATTTCATAAGGATGAAAGAGCAAAATTCATGAAATCTGATCTTTCTGTTGCAGGCACCATTTCATGCTGGAACAGCATGATCTCCACTATAATTCAGAGCCATTGGAATGGATGGGACTTTGACACGCAAACAAAAAAAATGTCTAAAGTAAATGTTTCTGCTCAAAGCCAACTGTGATTTGGAATTGCATTATCAAAGCCAACTGTGCTCCAGTACCCTGAGAGCTTGGTGATTCATATTTTGCTGTGCACCCAGAGCATGCATGGCCATTACTTGAATCATTGCTGTTAATGCTCTATTCGAAGCAGCTATTATAATCAGAGTACACAGTTTCATAGAAGAGTTTGCTGCTTGTGTTCCAGATCAAAGCAGGCATTATGTTTAGTATGGAGGATCTTAGAAAGTTTGATGAGACATAATCTAAGCAAAGACACACACAGGAGTTTCTCTGCAGATTACAGCGTGGCTGTATGTTTTACAGCATGTTTGATGCGCGTGTATCATGGTGGTCATTGGTGAGGAAAAGCAGTGACTTCTGGAGTTGTTTTCATATTGCTAAGACAGAGATAAAGGAAAAAAAATGTCGTGCAGTGATTCTGCAGTACAGATAGAGGAGGAAAACAAGGCCCGCAGTCTGCTTTGACTTTTTGGTTTGTTTTCAAGATCCAATAAATTAGGAAATGTTTTGTCCAACCCCACAAATGTGTAAACTGCAGAAAAACCCACATAAGCAACGGTTTGAAAGTGATTTGGTGTGTTACGATAGGGCTTTTGTACTGCTTTAGCAATGACAAGCTTACAGCTCTTTGGGCTTGTATCCAAACAATCTATTTCATCTGGTCCACCTTAGAGAAGAAGCTCTAGTTTGATGATCTTACCTTATGAGACAAAAGGTGCCCAGTGTAATCAGGAAATCAAATCATAAATCAAAAGGATAGTGAGCCTTCGCCAAAATGTCTGTGTCTATAGGGCCCATTTGACCTTTAGGGCACATGTCTTTATCCAAATAACAGATCTAAGTCTATGAAATATATTCTCTTATAATCAAAAATGACAATGAAATACAGTTTGTAAGCCATGCACAGGGCAATCAGGAAATCAAACCTTTAAACCCATAGGAATAAGCAGGAGCAAATCAGATATAGTAAAAAATATGACAATCTAATATGCTGGACAGGAAATTTGTTCTGAAAATAAATAAGGCTAATAAATAATCATATTTACAGATATGTTTTAATATGTTTAAATAACATTACAGGGGACCTCAGATATATTAATTCTAAGTATACATTTATACACATTTTACCATTTGTCATAAAAATGTATTTTCTAATATACATTGTACACAAAATATTAAATTAATAACATTTGTTAATAAAACATAACATTTCTATCAAACAGAAAATGTATTTGTTTAGTATCTTCAGTAATCTCAACATTATCTGATGTGAGATTTGTATTCCTCTGTAATTAAAGCTCCTATGGATTGCATATTTCTTGCGTTCATCATATCAGTTGATATCCAAATTATTGAATCATTTCCCACACTCTTTAGTTTGTTTTACCTTAAGAAGAATGTGGCTACCTTCACTCAGATTACGTTTTGTTGATTTTCTAAACTGAAATAATTTAGCAAAGCTTCTGTCAAAGACAAATTTAAATATGGCATATTTCTGCAAATTTTATTGTACGATTACCAAATAAAATAAGTTCTGAGTCCTTACAAAAAATGCTAGTGGATCGTCTGAAAGCTGCACAAACATACAAATGTTTATGTTTAATGTCATTCCAATATGTTTTAAAATGTAAGGAGTGAAATTTACAGAATAGTGTAATATTTAGGTTGGTTTCCTGGAATGTTTTTTCCATTTTTACAAAATCAACAAAATTGTAACTGTATTTTGACTATTATTTCCTGAATATACATGTTTTACACCAAGCCAACAAATTGATCCCAGTTACTTTCTGACTGCCTGAAATGTTTTGTCCACATCCTTCGTCACCGCGTGGTGCAGTTACTTTCTTGGCAAGCAATGCTACTGTAATACTCAGCGGGGTTATCTGTCACTGGCCTCACTCCCTTCTGCAAATGCTGACTGTCTTTAACCCAGCTGATAACGCTTTAGCCTTCTCATAAAGAATAGGCCCCTTTTAAGCGATCCATTAACATCCTGTCCGCAAGAGTCTGCCTCTGTCTACTGAAACAATCCAGGAAACTTTGAAGGAAAACAGGATGGCAGACAAGCTCCAAGATCAAAGACCCCCTTCGATTCCCTGTGCTCGTTCCCCAGACATCTCCAGTCTTCATCCCTAATGTTTTCAATTAGAGCCTTGGAGAATGTTTCAAATCGTAACCTTATCAATTAGTCGGCAATCCCTGCATTTGCTTCTAATGGCCCTAAGTTAGCTGTAAAGATTTAGTACCTGAGACTGTGATATCAGTACAGGAAAAAGGGGTCTTCATGTAGAAGAGATTTACTGCTGTCTGCTCTGTGGGTCTGCTCCCCAGAGCTGCATTCTCTGCACTATGTATGGTGTGCTGTAACCAATAGTTTTTTGCCTCTTGTTTGGAAGTCCCTGCGGTCAAAGATTAATGACAAAAAGAGAAATACGGAGACGGAAAAAGTACTGCTTTGTTGTAAGTAATCACAGGTATTATGTTTGCCTAAAGAAAAACAATTAAGATGCTTAAGTCTTTCTTTACCAAGCCTCTCATTCAGTGTCACTCTGTTGACTTCAAGTCCATCATTTGGTATGACATCTATTATGTTACTGCAAAAAAAATCTGTTTAAAATGTTTAGAAAATGACACTGTAATATTGTGCTGAGATTCTCAGACTCTCATCTATGGGCCACATTTTTGGTTGTTTAATTTGTTTGTTGATTTTAAAAACATATTAACAATTCATTTTCCCAAGTCAACCATAAATAATAATATATGATGAACAATACAATGTTTAGTATTTCCTTCAGACCCAGTGTTTTTTATCTTCATTCATTCATTTCATTTTTCTTGGTCAGGGTCGCACCCATTTATCTGGTTGCACGATAAAGCAGACACTGGAGATGAACTATTTTTTAATTCTAAGAAAATACTTAAATAACACAAAGGCTTAGCACTCCAGGCTGCGAATATTTGTGAATATTATATATTATTCCCCCTAACATCCTGGTGTATAATTATGGCAAACCAGGTAGCCCTACAGTAGACACTGGGAGGTTTCAGAGACTGAGCCTTGTTTTTCTCATCATATTTTTGTAGATTTTTTTTAGAAGTCGCCAAACAAGTCAAAATACGTTTAGAGTTATGGTATTTTGCAGACTCTCTTACCCAAATGACTTACAGAAGTGCCTGACATAAAACATGACCTCCATTTGGCTATGTCCCAGTGCTGCTCTGTGTCCAAAATAATATGTCAAATTAGTGCACTACCTATGGACTTTTTAAAAAGATACAGCCATGCATACAAATAGTCTTTTGATCAAATGCCTGTGCCATTCAACATGTTTGGGAAAAAAAACATGTGACATTTCATGGTAATATCACAATAACTGGATGGCTGAACCATAGATTCTACATATCTACATAGAGTGCTACTATATTTTCCAAACAGCCTTGCACTTTGTTTGTACCAAGACATGAGGATGACAATGGAGTCGTTTGTGTTGTAGGGAGTAAAGTCTTAGTACCCACACACATGAGGAAAATATTTAGATTCCTGACAGTTTTGGTTTGTGTTAACAAAAAATGTTGCAAATCAAGATACAGAAATGAATAAGGTGTCATCAGTTATCTGAACTATGAGGAAAACACACATTTGAAAAGCAATACATTGAGAAACTGATTGATTGACAAACATAAATCCTGGAAATGTGAAGAAGAATTTATAGTTCATACTTATGGGCAGAATTCCAGACACACAGCAGTTATCGCTCATACCTTCAAAAGAAATGTAGGCTCTAGACTGTAGCATCTTAGATAGAGATTACTAATATATTAGCTCACATTTGTCACAGAAATTAATCTTAATCATGCAATGTCTCAATTCACATATTTATATTTTCAACAAACAATAGCACATAGCTACCCAAGCCTGCAGTTAGCAGGTCAGCAAAACAGCTGCTGATAAGAAACTTGATACATTTCCAGGGACCTCATCATTTTCTATTATTTGACATTTAAGACCTCACATTCTTTGTTTTTAAATTACTGTAATGGAAGTCCTTGATTTAAACGGGATAATGTGACCTTAGTTCTTTTCTGATGAAATTGATCCAAAAAAGGAACATCCATTTAAGAGAGGGTAACAATTAGTTCAAGGACTACAAGTTGGTCCAGTAAAATAAGAAATCTAATTTCATATTTTGCCGTGCCCCCAACTATGTAATGACACACATAAGCCACAACTGGAATTACTACAATAGTCATCCTCTGTGTTTCTACAGGCCATTATCCAAACCAGTTATTTCATGTGGTTTGTGTTGGAAAATCATCTCTAATTTGATGGTTTTACCTCATGGGACAAAATATATTCAGTGCAGTTCACATATCCATTAGCCAAAAAATTTCGGGAAAATTGTTCAGAGACTAGGCTGATAAATAATCACATAATCTGCGTACAGTCATTCTCACACAGTTCAGTGACCCTCAGACAACAACACATTTTATACAGCATTGAGAGTAATTAATTATTAGATACCATATTAAGAATCCAAATATACTCATTGCCATACTAACACAGTGAGTTCAGTGACCCTGAAGAGGTGCAGAGGTGCCCCTGCTGGCATTGCTGTGCTCACTGACTGGACTGGAGGGGTCAGGGGGCTCCAGCTGGCAGGCAGGGACACAGTGGGTCCTGGAGACGGGCCTTTCAGACACCAGTGTGGGGGAGACACATTCACCTGACTGAGCGCTGGACATGTGTTCCACCCCACGCTGCCTCTGGCCTCGACTGAAAGGGTCTTGAGATGAGGCACTAGAAGAACAGAGTGGGCGTTCAATTTGACTTATTGCTTTGCTTTTAGTGGTATTCTATTGCTCCCTTTCATGACAGACAAACAGTGAGCGCCTTTATTAACTCTAAGTTGATAAATCAAAGGGTAAGCAGTGCTTTACTTTGATGGATGTCATAATATTTAAACACATAGTAGCGCCCCCAATTTGGCAAGCCGTTTACTCATTCATTTATTAAAATCATCGATTATTGACTTAACGCAAAAGATATTTCCAAATGTGTTTATGTTGCTGAAAATGTATACTGGAATGAATTAATTCTTGTTCAGAAAACACCCCAAAGAGCATAATATAATTCAGGACAGCAGCCATTACTATAGCACTTAAAACACACATGCCTGTGCATAATCTGTCAACAGCATGAAAAATGGTCCCCACCGAAATTGCATATTTTTGTTTGCCAAAAACACAACGTGCATTTATCATTGATGGATTACAGGCACTGAAAATAATTTACATTCCGATGCTTAAGTGCAATGATGTTTCTTTCCAAGCAAATGTGTACATTGTGTAATGTGCGTGTGTTGATTGCATGCTCTCTGTAATCTACACAACTGAAGCCACTAGGGGATAGTTTTGCATACTTCTTTATATACTAGAGCATTTATATTATTAATAAAAATATCCATCTTTATTTATGTAGCATATTACATATGCAGTTCGAAATGCTTTAGAGGATGGAAAAAGATAACATTTACATTTATGTCATTTAGCAGACGCCCTTATCCAGAGTGACTTACAATACATACAATCTTGCAATCCAACCAATTGTGGGTTAAGGGCCTGGATCTTCTGGACCAGAGTTAGTACCTTAACCACTAGGTCACCACAGTAACAAATGGGAAAATAGACAAGAGTCAAGTGAAAAGAATGAAAATGATTAAAAGTATGAATGCAACTGACACTGACAGCATTGAAATTTAATCTACTCATGCTTTTCAGGGAAAACTGATTGATCATCTAGGGAACAGAATCCAAATTCATGGACACATTACCTAACACAAGCCATTATTCAGATTCTAAATGCATGTACACTTTCAGAGTACATGTACACAAGAGTGATCTTTAAACCCCCAAATATATGGACTGTTCATAAATACAGGGGTGCTTTTCAAGTAAAGTATAACTTACCTAATACCTGCTCCATACTGGAGGAAAGCTGCTCCCTGTAGGAGCAAAAATTCAGCTAGGAACAAAACCTCTAGGTTTGTGTCAGAAAAATGCTGATTTAGAATGCATTTTTCATAGATATAAAGTATGCATCAATAAAAGTATGCCTCAAGAATAGAATATAAAAGGAATTTAAATGGTAACTGAAGCTAAGTAAAATGTAGTAAAACAAAAATAAGAAGTAAAAGTAGTATAAGAAGTAAAAAAATAGGAATATAAAACAGTATAAGAATGGATATTCAATTAAAGCAAATAAAATGCTAGTTAAAACCATTTAAAGTCAAATAAAGTTAGCTGTAGAGTTAGAGTTAGAGTAGGACAGAATTCAGAAAACTAAATACATTTAAAATATCTGGATATATATAATTACTTATTACATATGAGTCTTGAACCTCTTTTTAAATGTGCCTCAATTATCAAGCGCTCTCAGACCTTCAGGAAGAGGAGTCCAACATTTGGGGTCAGAGTAAGAAAATGCTGGCTCACCATACTTTACCCACCTAAGGGAAATAACCAGCATGAATCTGTTTGAAGATCTGACAGATATTAATGGAACATATTTAACAAACAGGTCAGTGAGGTACACTGGAGTAAGATTACGATTCTTAAGGAGCCTGGCAGGCAGTGCAGCTTTTTAAAAACAGTTATATGGTCTCCCATTGTAGCGCGTGTTAGGATTTACACTATAATGAAATAAATGTAACTAGCAAAAGGATTCTTGCTTAAGCTATATAGAAGACCATTGCAGTGATCCAGATTCCAGATGTATTGATACAAAAACATATATGAGTTTCTGACTGTCAGCTGATGAGAGAACGTTGTGGAACTTTGATGAATCAATTTTTGAATGTCCCTATTTGCTATATTACTATACTAAATATAAGATGTTTTCTAATGAAGGTTACGTTAGCGCAAGAGGTTTTATAATTTTCTTTTAACTTTTTCAGAATCCTTTTTATCTTTTACTTTGAAAGAAGTCAGCCAAGTCCGATTAACAATGAGTCACTCATTTCATATCAATTATGTACTTGTCAGAGCCCTGAATGGAGTAATTATCTTAAAAGAAGCGTTCTCATCTCACTCTGACAGCCCAACGAGGGTCGTCCAGCCTGCCAGCTGTTGCTCTGCTGCCAAAACACAAAGCAGAAAATCCATAACAGACACAGGCCTTTCCCTTAGAGAAACAGTTTGGTAAAGTGCTAAGTGCTTGGTGTGGAGTTGAGGTTGGTTGTGTGGACAAACAGAGAGTTTAGATAAAAATCTTGCTACTCAGGTTTGCATTTAGGTAGCTACAGTTGTTCACAGTACATGGAGATGGCCTTCTTCAGTTCTTTGTGTTCATAAATACTACATGGTTAACTTGCAGTAACTTTCCTGAATAGGTCTGGTCCAGGAAGCAGTTTTGAGATCTGATCAGCTGGCCTTATGTATTGATCAACTGCATAAAAACACAATGGCTAATTAGTTCACTTGTGATGAACACAGCAGAAGTAGTAGTGCATAGACTAATATCATCTCCAGATTGAGAGTGCTGACAGTTTTGTTTAGTTCTCAGAATCACATGATAAGATTACAGCTTCAGCAGGTTCTCAGTCTAGTTATTAACTTTATACAAATATGTTATTGTTATAATATTCTTATTTCTAATGAGCAGCAAATTGGACAATGTTCCTCTGCATGTTAACACAACAATGACATTTATAACATTTTGCACATTTCTACAGGCATTTATTAGTACAGTACCAGGTTTAAGATTGGAGAAAATTGGCAGGTAGCTCAGCTGTTGTTGTACAGTTTGTGTTACTCATCCTTTAATCCTTCATCAGCGCTCACAGGATGCTGCTTACAGGATGCTGGTGGCTGGACATTTTTGGTTGATGGACAATGTTCAGTCCAGCAGTGGTACTGAGGTGTTTAAAAACTACAGTAGTACATCTGATACTCTCATACCTGCACAGCACACACTAACACACCACAACCACGTCAGTGTCACTGTAGTGCTGAGAATGATCCACCACCCAAATAGTACCTGATCTGTGGTGGTCCTGTGGGGTCCTGACTATTTGAGAACAGAGTAAAGGGGCTAACAAAGTACGTAAAGAAACAGATGGACCACAGTCTATAATTATACAACTACAAAGTGCTTCTATAATAAGTGTAGAATCAAGGAAGGGTACCTAATAAAGTGATCGGTGAGTGTCTTTTTGTTTACTTTTCTTATTATGAATATTGTCATTTAGTTTGCGTATTAGTTTTGAGCAAAAGCTTACTGTGTAGTTATTTGAAACAAGTGTATTCATTGTGCTATGTCGGGTAACCCCTAGCTTCCACACGTCCTGCAGACCCAGCATCCAGACACTCCAAAGTTCAGCCGATGGAGCCTCTGGCAAGGCAGAACAGAACACATAAGCGCAAAGCACTCATCTCAAATGGCAGGTGTCAAGGAATCTCAGAACGTGGCCTGAATGGTTGCCAGTAACTCAGAACCAGTTACCAGCTGAGCTACTCTGTCAAGTCAAGTCAGATTTATTTATATAGCGCTTTTTACAATGGAGCATTGTCTCAAAGCAACTTTACAAGTTTAGATTATCTCCTAATAACTATGTCCAATCCCAAATTGAGCAAGCCTAGGGCGACCCCTGGGTCATGTCCAGACTTTGATGAGGTGAGTTTTTATATTCAAATGCAATTTCTTTGAATCATTTTGTAGCAAATACCTGAATGACAGTTGAATTAACTTAATGAATGTTGGGTTGTAGGGTGACACTTGTAGAGATACACAGAGACACAGCATTGATAGATCTAGGGACATTTCACAGGCCTTTACAGGAGGGTCATAAGATTTAGGCTACATTGTCTTCATGTGATTTCTGAAGGTATTGGTGAGTTGTTTTTCTTAGTGGCTGTACATCTTTTTATTAAATTGGTAATGATGTGTATGTCCAACTGCAGATATCCAGCCTACTGCATAATGAATATTATAATAATGTAATGGCTCTCACACGAAACTGCAGTATGCTCATATATATTTTAGGTCTTATATTATTATGAACTCAGTTTCAGTTTCTTACTTACACTTAAGGCCTTTTTACACCGAGTCGATTTTTATGGACGAAAAGATGCAAGTTTTAAAAAAGAACATTTTTATTCAGAGTCTGTTCTAATTTTTGCGTTGTTCGGATGCGTTAAAATCAGGCTGACCAATCAGAGCTCGGTTGTCATGCAGAACAGCTCATACTGGTAGCAGCAGAGCACACGAGTTTACAGGACAAGCAATAAACTGGATGACAATAAAAACATGGATGTTAAAGAAAAGATCTGGTGGAATATAGCTGAAAGGCTGGAGAATAATGGTGATAAACCTCACAGTGACTGGATGGAACCGTTTTCTTGTTTATTTAAATGCATTCTAATCTGTTCATGCCCACAAAAACACAAACTATAGCTTCCTGCACTAATCTTCGCTCGTGTCTTTGTTTTTTTTTTTTAAGTTAACGATGTGAAAAAGACACATCGAGTGTTTAGACAAAGAATGCATGGCACTTGGTACTCGATGTGAAAAGGCCTTTATCCTGAGAGTGTACTGTGTAAGTGTACAATTACAGCATGATTTCTTTAGCCCATCTGTTGCTTTACACATTTCTTAGCTTTCTTATTCCCTGTCCATCAGTAGACCACAACATTACCGGTACTGGCCACATATTGTTTGCACAATGGACCATTCTCAGCACAACATTGGCACGGACACTGTTTATGAACACTTTCTGACCAGTTTTAAGGCCTTTTCAAGGACTTTTCACACACAGTCCGACTATTACGGACGAAAAAACGCACGTCAAGTTTTGAATAAGAACACACATATATTAATGCCGCCCTTCACACCGAGTCCGAAACTGAAAAACTGCGACGCTGCCTAAAATTTTTAATCGGACACTGTTATAATGTTCGGAAGCGTTGAACAGGCTGACCAATCAAAGCTCGGTTGTCAGGCAGAACAGCTCAACCTGCTCGTAGCAGAGCACAAGAGCTTATAGGACAAGCAACACCCTGACTATAAAAACATGGATATTAAAGAAAACATCTGGTGGAATATAGCTGAAATGCTGGGGAATGATGGTGAAAACCTCACTGTATGCAACTGTTTTCTTGTTTATCTAAATGCATTCTAATCTGTTGATGCATACAAAAACGCAAACTATAGCTTTCTGCACTTGCTCGTTACTTTGTTTTTTAAATTGACTATGTGAAAAAGACATGGCGAAATCTCCGTGACATATTAAGAGAAGAGAAATTAAAGAAATGTGTGCAGGTCCCGCACACATCATGTTGGTACAGCTTGTATGTTAAACTGTCTAAACCCATAGGAAATTTTATTCCATGCACAATGTGTGTCCTCCAGTCGCTCCCCAGTGTCGGTTTTTAATGACAGTACACTACTGGTTATATATCGTCTTGTCTGAGCAATGCATTGTGTGGCTCATGTTGGCCAGTGTCAAGTCAAGTCAAGTCAGATCTATTTATATAGCACTTTTTACAATGGAGCATTGTCTCAAAGCAACTTTACAATTTTAGATTATCTCCTAATATCTACGTCCAATCCCAAATTGAGCAAGCCTTGGGCGACAGTGGCAAGGAAAAAACTCCCTAAGTGTTATGAGGAAGAAACATTGGGAGGACAAGACTCAAAAAAGGGACCCAACCTCCTTGGGTGGCATAGATGATAAATCTAAAGAATGAAAACTAAAGTCATGGAGTCATAGTTCAAGTAGAATGTGAAATATGCACATCGGCATTAAGTGGCCTGGGTATGATGGGGCTGGAGCTGATGACGGAAGCAGCTTGAGTGGAGCTGCAGCGGATGAACATCATGTGTGGGGCAGGAACTGGTACTGGAACACAGCTCGGAGAGAAAACAGGAAAATGTAATTAGTTATTGATTAAGAGCACAGTGTCTATTAAACATCACTGATGCCATGTGTAGCATGAGACTCCGGCAGCATTAGCTATAGCAGCATAGCTAGAAAGAGGAGAACTGGTAGGTAAGACAGCCAGAGGGATCACATGAGACATCGGCAACCCCACGGTGCTAATGCTGCCGGGGTCTCATGCTACACTTGGCATCAGTGATTGACATGGCATCAGTGATTGTTAATAAACACTGTGCTCTTAATCAATAACTAATTACATTTTCTGTTTTCTCTCTGAGCTGTGTTCCGGCAGTTCCGGCCCCACACATGATGTTCATCTGATGGAGCTCCACTGTGCATAATTCACATTTTATTCGACCATGACTCCATGACTTTAGTTTCGCTCTTAGATTATCATCATACCCGGGCCACTTAATGTCGATGTGAATACTTCACATTTTATTCGACCATGACTCCATGACTTTAGTTTCGCTCTTAGATTTATCATCATACCCCGGCCACTTAATGTCTTTGACTCCATGACTTTAGTTCGCTCTTAGATTTATCATCTACGCCGCCCAAGGAGGTTGGGTCCCTTTTTGAGTCTTGGTCCTCCCAAGGTTTCTTCCTAGAACTAGGGAGTTTTTCCTTGCCACTGTCGCTCTAGGCTTGCTCAATTTGGGATTGGACATAGTTATTAGGAGATAATCTAAACTTGTAAAGTTGCTTTGAGACAATGCTCCATTGTAAAAAGCACTATATAAATAAATCTGACTTGACTTGACGGTAGGCAGAAGACAGCAACCCAACGTCTCTGATCACCGCACCAGTGTTTGCTAAGGGGTTAAGTAAGAGGTTGAGAACCCTTGAGGCCTTTTATAGAAATGCTCTAATAATGTATGCAGCAATGATCGTGTATTATAATAAAAGAAGATTTAATTAAAATAAAGTTATTTATGCATAAAGATTGAATTCTCTGAACTGAAGTGTGCCAGACGAACTTAACTGTGATGATAAGTTTATGAAAACACATGAGTAAGTGCCAAAACGATGTGAGGTGTAATAATTTCATTCTCTCTCTCTCACTCTCTCTCTCTCTAAGTATTCCAGCTGGAAGCATGCTTTGGCTGTGGAGCCTAGCTTTGTGTGTCCTATTAGAGGTTATAGGGCTCTGTGAGTGTGTAAAACCATAAAACAGGTCACAGTTGAATGTTTGAGTGTCCATTTTCACATTAGAGTAAGAGCGAACACATGTCCCGTTGTGCCTGTGCAGGGTCAGGTTTCGCAGTGGAGAGGCTGTTGGTGTTCGGCGCTTCAGCCTCGCTGCAGATGACAGAACTGCAGCTGACCTCAGTACTTCAGCCTGGCCAGCACTCACTGCTGTTTATTAAAACTGCATGAATCCAATTTATTCCACCACTGGGATTGTTGCTTTTGTCGTTACAGCTTGCCCAGAGTTGATAGCCTCACATCAGGATAATTATTGTTTGACTTTTTCCAATCCATAAGTGCATCACTTCACATGCAGATGCAACACTTAATGTTCTGAGTGCTGGCACAGCAATAATCTAATTCAGAAAAGATTAAAAGGTTTTTTTATGAAACATTAGCATTTGCAGACTGGAAAATGTGTTTAAATTAAAAGTACAGATCACAGTAAATAGCTATTAAAACCAATTTAAGTGTTACCATATGTTTATGAATGTGTTTGTGGGAGGGGAGGTATAGGTATGTGTGTGTGCGTGACAGAGATGTATAATTAAGCATTTTAAAAGAATGTAGTTAAAGCAACTGTAAAACAGGGCAGTTTGTGAATATGAGTAAAGCTTTTTATGTAAAAATGAACCAGTTTTTTCAAGATTGCCTTGTATTCGTGGTCACTTGTTACTTTGTCAGAAAGTAATTTGACATCCTTCTTGCTCACCCAAAACATGTTTTATCTTCGTCTTTAGTAAGGCATGTATAACGTCACTTCAACTTATATTGGCAGGTCACTGAGTTGTCAGTGCATATATAAGCGATTCTCATGAGTACAGCGGTCTTATTTAGCCGCATCGCACTATATAGACCAGTGAAGAAAGTTTTATGATAATGTTATAAACATATCATCAAGTACACTTCTCATGAAAGCGCAACCACTTTTACACTATGCTTTATGACCCACGGCAGAATTACTTCCCCAAGTCAATAGTTTCTGTCACATTAACATTTGCAGTAAAACGCTGCTAAGCAGTTGTAAATCAAATGACTGTCAGTGGACCGGCTGCCTCAGAGTGAATATGTGCTTTGGAGTGTAACTGGAAGTGTGCTGTCTGTGAGGGGAAGCCACAGACTGCCAATGCCTGTGCCAAGTGGTTCCAGCGACCCCGTTTTGCGCACACTAGCGGATCAGTCACATCTGCCTCGAATGAGGGAGGACAGAAAAGATCGAACCCAGTGCAGCTGTATGAGGCAAAAAAATTATGATCTCATAGGTGAACTCTGCCTACAACAACTAGCTGTGAACCCTGTTCAAACAAAAGAAACAACTAATTCAATCCCTGTTTCATTAATGTGGCCTGAAGGTTGATGGTATAATAAGCTATGAGTAATTTGGCCTGCCGTACAGCAGGCTGACGCACACGGGCCCCGATTCCAAATTACGTGACATCAATCAAAATATTTGGCATGGAGTTTAAAATTCAGTTCTAAAACTTATATGTGACCACAGCATGCTGGGCTGAAGCTCATTGTAAGTACAGCGTGGAAGTCAGCCATTGTTGCTAAGTCACTCATCGCATTAGCGACAGGAATAGTCTCATTCGCTTCCCTTTCTACTTTAAGCCCTATCATATTTAGTTTTTAAGCAGCTTAATGGCTGTATAGTGCAGAAATGGGTGTTGAGCTCTCTATTGGATATTATTAATGGATATTACATGGAGGGGGGTTTGTGGCATCTTTTTTTACCACAAACTGAGCTGTTAAGTGAAGAGGCAGATTATCTCAATCCACAATAGAGTCAATCATATTCCCCAAAGTATAAAATCTAAACCTCCCCAAAAAGAATAAAGCTCCTCCTATCTACAGGCCAAGCAGAGAGTGGACTCCTTTCATGACTTAATAGCCAAATATACTTTCCTAATTCAGCAGTTAGGGCAACCCCGAGTGCTTGGCCTTGCCATGTCTGTGAAGACAACAGGACTGAGAAGGCTTTGTTGGCCAGTATCGTTAATAGGTGAGTTGAACGAAGGCTGGTAATAACTTCCCTTCTCTATGCTGAAAAGGCTGTTCCCACGAACGAGAGCTCCAGAAGACAATGGTGCCCCTGGCTTCTCTCTCGGACATGTAATGCGCACACAACCCACACTCTTCACTCTCCACCGGCACTGAGCTCAGCTCAAAGTTACAGGCTCATTTAGTTCCATGACGATGGAGCATATAACAAGGCTCTGTAAAGCAGTCAGCTGATGCCTTTCATCGCCTCTGGTTTGTGTGCATTTCAGACTGTCCTCTCTCACTTTAATTACCCATCTTTTCCCTCATAGCGAGGCCCTCTCACAAATTATACTGCATTGTTGTGTGAAGATTGGCCTGTCATCGCAAGAGGAGGGGAGTGTTACAGCGTCGCCATTGTGGCCCCTGGTGCCCGGCTGCGGTCATACATAGCGCACCGTTGCCTGCCATTACAGCTGGTGCCAGGTGACTCATTGACCCAGACAGCATTCTGCCGTGTCAGCTTGGCGCCACAGAGTGGGGCTCGTTCCTGTGCTAGGACAAAGGGTATAGGCAAAAGCTCCTCTAAAGATGAGTTGGGGCTCTGAAAATTTACCCCCCACCCTACGCCCCTCATTCTTCCCATCTTCACTAGCCCCTTGGAGCTCAAAGCAATAACAGCCATTTGGGCATGCTGTACACTCTGATATACACCGATCAGGCATGACTTTAAAATCACTGAGAGGTGAAGTGAATGACTTTGACCCTTGGTAATGTTCTAGTGGGAGATCTTGGGGTCCTGACATTCACGATGATGTTATTGTTTCTGACCAAGTAACCCCTTCATGGCAACAGTGTTCCGTAATGACAGTAGCCTCTTTCAGCAGGCCTGGTACACTGCAAAAACCATCCTGGAAAGTTTTGTGTAACATGACAAAGAGTTCAAAGTGTTGACTTGGAATTCAAATTCCCCAGACCTCAGTCCAATCTGTGGGATGTGCTGGACAAACCAGTTCGATCCATGAAGGCCCAGCCACACAACTGCTAATGTCTTGGTGCCAGATTCCACAGGACACCTTTAGAGGTTTTGCAGAGTTCATGCCTTGATGGGACAGAACCTTGGCAGCACAAGGAGGAGCTATACAATAATGGTCTGGTGGTTTTATTGTTATGGCTGATTGGTGTAGAGTCTGTCCCATCTAATCACATGTTCTTACTGGTTTCTTCTGTGGAATGCTAGTAAGAAAACAGATCTGCTCAGCCGATGTGATGTGCCTCTGACATTTAGGCTGTTGTACGTACTATTACTAATTACATCTGTGTATGTGATTTTGTGTATGTGATTGAAAAATGACAAGATATAATGCTGAGCAGAAAGCTTATCCTTTAAGAACTAATTGAGACTACAAGTACAACAGCAGTGACATCTTTAGAAGCAGATGGTTTTTATGTGATGCTTGTACACGATAGTGCTTGTGGTAAATGTGAGCCAGTCATTTCTGCAACCTACATTCCTTTGTTTTACTCATTAAAGTTGTTTTACACCGCTGGACAAAGTTCTGCTGATATACTTGTTCCATTGGAAATATACGGGGGATTTATTGCCAAAACTGTAATGGCCTTTTCATCGTGATAGCATCTCAATTTGGCCTAAAGTTCTCATGGATGTCCAACTGAATAGCCCGGAGTTAATGTATTTTACATGCAGTTAAAATGCCTCCTGTATTTTTTTCCATGTTGACAAAGTTTCAGATTATGGTCATTATTGCCTGTTGACTTAATTGAAGAGCACCTCTAAAAAAATCCAGTAAAAGCTTGAATATGGAAAATTGCAGTAGGCTGCACTTGAAGAAAAATGAAAGTCACTAATCATTTTAATGTTATTTAAAGTGATTTAGAATTGGAGCTCCGTTATAAGAAAGCAAATGAAAAAATATGTACCTTAAATAATCCGAGTCAATGAGACCTGTGTAAAGCTAATCGTAAAAGGTGGTGAGGACAGTTGTGAGAAATTCTTTCATTTTGGCTTCACATTGATGGATAAGGAAATATATTCAAGGCATATTAAATACCATTATATTTATGTATAATTTCTACATGTTTAATGGTTGGTCAGTGTTCATCAGTGATGTGATTCATTTGCATTTCCCTTTAACAAACACAAGCACACAAGTAAATAATGCGCACTTCAGCGATCAGCCTGTGCTGATAGTTTTATTCTTTGTGTCATGCTTTAGTCATTATGCCCTTTAACAGTAAATGTACCAATTAATCTCCTGAGTACCCTGTAAGAAAGAGGTGCTCTAAAGATTCATTTAAAATCTGTTAAAGAATTTCAGTCAGATTGCAGCTTTAATCACTCATGGTTATTTCATTAAAAACACATTGTAAACTTTAATTATATGGCCAAGGGACTGTGGGCCAAGCACTACGCCCATATACTCACAATTACCATGCAGTCTGCCAAATGTGTTATTTGTAACATATGCCAAGTAAATGTGGAATTCTGTTGTGGTGTTGGTTGAAACTGGGAACCACACTTGTATGCTAACCACTAAACAATGGCATATTTGACAGCAAAATGCTATCCGTAGATTGGTTAAGTCAAATAAGATTTACGGTTTGTAACCTGATGTTTGAAAATAGTATTTCACCCTGTTCAAATAGTTGGTCAATACTATATTTTTCATCAGAATTTGAAAGATGCATAGTGCCATGGCTTTCATATTTTCAAAAGCAGCAGTTTGTGGACAATGCATTGTGGCTCAGCAAATGTTTCCCCCCATGATTTATCCCTGCCTGTTTTGGTCAGGATTGCGGGATTGGGTCCAGAGCCTACCACAGAGAACAGACAGAAGTACATCCTGGATGGCACCAGTCTAATGCAGGGCACAGCAGGGGTCACTCAAGCAGCACCAGGGAACAATTCCTGTGTCGCATATAAGCACCACTGTTGCATTCACAAACATCACTTATACTTATATATAGAAATGTACTGTCATTACCAGATTCAGAAAATAAATTTGTTGGTTTTTTTGGTTGCACTACTGTAATGCTTTGGTTTCTGGGTGCTCCAGTAAATGCTTAAGTAAACCCCAGTTAGTCCAGACTGTAGCCATTTGAAGTAGACAGTTAGATCATATAACTCCTGTTTTAACCTCAATTTATTTGCTGCCATTTACATTTTGCATTGACTATAAAATAAGACTACTAATGTATACACCCCTCCATCACAGCACTAAAACCGCTTGAAACACATGAAGTGAATAACATGGACAGTGTGATGCTCTGGGCAACGTTCTGCTGGGAAATCTTGGGTCTTGGCGTTCATGTGGATGTTACATTACAGTATATTTGGGTATAATTTATAAGTGTTTGATGGTTGGTCAGCGTTCATCAGTGTCCAATAACTGTTGTTATTCATTTGCATTTCTCTTTAGCAAACATAAGGACATGTACTGGGCAACGTTCTGCTGGGAAACCTTGTGTCTTGGCATTCATATGGATGTTACTTTGACGCGTATCATCTGCCTAAACATGGTTGTGGATCAAGTGCACCCCTTGATGCATTATTTTTCCCTAATGGCAGTTGGGTTCTTTCAACAGGGTAATGCTGAATGCCCTGCCACACTAAAAAAAACTTGTTTAGGTATGGTTTGAGGAACATGACAAAAAGTTCAAGGTTTTGACTTGACCTCCAAATTTCCCAGGTTTCAATCAAGCATCTGTGGGATCTGCTGGACAAACAAGTGTGATCCACAGAAGCCCCATCTCACAACTTATAGGACTTAAAGGATCTACTGCTAACGTTTTGGTGGCAGATAGCACAGGATACCTCCAGAGGTCATATGGAGTCCATTCCTTGATGAGTCTTTGCCAAGCTGCATGTGTACAACAGCGGTTCATCCTGATGCTGGTGAAGAACCATCTGACCCTGATTAAGTAACTGGACCAGATGCCTTCATTCTCATCAGTGACTATTAATTGTTACATTTCAACTAACAGGACTTTTATTCAAGTTGTTATATTGAAAATTTTCTGTATTCGACATGACTACAGCTTTTGCTAACTTTGTTTGTACTTACTACTGATTATTAATTAATTGTGATATCTGGTCTTATCCAGAGGAGGATGGGTTACCCATTTAAGCCAAGTTTCTCACAAGTTCTCCTCTTTATTGGTCTCAGAGAGTTCTTGCAATTGTCGTATATTCATTTGGGGTCTAGACTTGGCTTTTGTAAAGCTCCTTTGAGACAATGTTCGTTCTAAAACATGCTCTACAGCAAATTGAATGGAATTTAAATTAATGCTTGCTGTCCTTGTTCATTCATTCACTTATCTCCCAGTGTCACAGGGCTCAAGGCAGGAATAACCCTAGAAAGAATGCCAATCCATCATAGGGCACACATACTCATATATACACACTAAGGGTACTTTAGAAACCTCAATTAACCTAACATGCATGTCTTTGGACTGTGGGAGGAGACAGGATTTCCCAGAGTAAACATGCAGACTCCGCACAGGAAGGAAGCAGGTCGCTCCACCTGGGATCGAACCCAGGACCTTCTTGCTACCTACCAAGCCACCATGCTGCTTACAATTAACTTTTAGTTCTATTTAAAGTCTTTAAATTAGTATGACGATATTTCCACACATGGAAGTTACCATGATCTAGAGAGTAAGACAATAATCAGATATAAGCCTTTATTATAGATTTGACCAGTTGAAACTGGAAAATTTCATGGCTTGAAATGCAGGTAAACTTTCCGCAGCATTTCAGACTGTTTTTCCAGATGCTGTTACCGCACTAATGTGTAGTTGTAAAAGAGAGTGCAGAATCAGTGAAAAAGAACACTGTGTTTTTCACCTAAAACATCTAATCTGTTTCACAAGTGTGCAACTTCATAGCCACGTAACTTGTGTTTTTTGACAAGGTAAAAACATAATATTAGTCACATTTCTTTGGTACTGATTTTCTACACCTGCCCTTACCTTAAATAGTTCACTAGTCCTGTCAGGTAAGAATTCCACCAGAGATTTCAGTTCCTCTCAATTTAAGCCAACACTTTTACTAACCGTATGTGGAATTCAGTTTATGATTCCTTTCGCCACATTTCACCTGTAATTCCTTTAGTGTTTGATGGGCTTGAGTACCAGTAAAAATCCTTGTCAAATTGTCCCAGATTTGGTGACTTACTGAACATTTTACTGAACTTAGTAACTGCTGAACTTTTACAAAACTAAAGGCAATAATACCCTTTACCAATTTGTGATGTCCTCAGATCCTTTCTGTACTGAAAAAGCATTTGTGATCTTCAATACTGCTCCTCATGTGTTCTGCACACTTTTGAGAGTAAAAAGAAAACTTTAATTTGACATCTAAAGTATATACACAAGTCTTAATATAACAACTATGCTGGAAAATGCATCCAATAAAGGTAGGTAATGTAAAATTCAAAATGTATTCAATTAGATATATTACTTATTATGGCACAGCAGTTTGTTAAATGTTGAACATACTGTAAAATCTGTGAAACATTTTCTGTTAAGGGACCCCGAGTCCCTAGATAGAGCTAAGCATTTATCACTGTTCATTTGGGCCAAATTAATCCATATAAATATATCTATTTCAATATGGGAACATAGTCAAATAATTGTTTTGGTGGTTTTCCCCCATATAATTTAAATTGCTGCAAGCTGTTACACTTGGAAAATGTTCTGGCCCATAATATCAGTTTTCTGAGCACAAATCACACCATAATGCTGCCTTTAAATAGTTACAGACAGACAATTTATTCTTGGCGTTCTTTTCAACACAAAACCTGTGCCAGCATGAGTGTGTCACGCTTTGTTGCCAACAGTCATTATTTGCTGACAGCTCTAAGTCATTTTCCCCTTTATTGCTGCTTTTTACAGTTTTGAAAAGCGAGATTCACACACTCTAGGGCAACATGATTAGCCTGGGGCAAATGAAGTAGATTGTTGTAGAAAAAAACATAATACTTAACACATTGGAAAACATTAGGTTTTTGCAAACATTGCAAATATAAACAAGAAACACTATGTATGGATTTTTTAGCACTAAAACCTGCTCACACTCCTCCATTTTAATGTACTGGACATGTTTGTTTTGATGCCTTGTTGTTCTAAAATGCATGATTGGGGTTTTCATTATCCAGTCAGCTCACCAAACGCCATTCCACCATTAATTCACCATTGTGACGTTCCCCCATTCAGCGACACACATTAGTTCAAGATTCGGTTTTAGTGTCATGGCTCCATGGGAAACTGTTTGCTTACCCTCCCACCAGCAGCCGATCTGATTTATTCAGTCATGAGTTTAGTAAGTACAGACCCACATCAGCTGATTCCTAAGCGTGGCATGGTTTTGACAGAAATGTCTTCTACAAATCATGACTATTTGTTTGAACTCCACTCTGTGTGGAACTGATCCCGTGCTGAGGCTGGCTCAGAGTGCCCTGATAATTGCTCAATCATAACAGAAATCCCAATCCAACAGTGATCCCCACCCACCTGAGATTCAACAGGCACGGCCTTATCCAAATGGAGCTGGCAGTCATTTTCTCATCGTCTGGTTCACAATGAGAGTCTGCATGCTCTAAATTAAAGCAGTGTGTACCAGCTATTCACTCTGGCTTGACGCTAATGGAAACCAACTCCGCTCTTTTATAATTCATTTGTACCATTAGCATATTAGCCACAGTTTAATAACAGGATGTCATTTAAGGGATTTGGTCTAGAACTAATGACAATATTTGTGCTCCGGAATACGTCAAACAAAGACGACTCCCCTTATTACCATGATGAAAGCTAAACGTTAGCTGTGCTTACATTTGGATAAACTGTTTACTAATAAACTTCATGGCTTTTGAATCCTTTTCCTAAGCAACGTAACTGAACAAAAAAAATATATCCTACGAGTCAATTTAACGGTACATAAAGCCATGGAGAATTGTATTGTGTCTTGGGACATGAGAAAAGTACAGAATTACTCAGTCAGTTTGTGTTGTATATGCACACATTTATATGTTGAACTATAACTTCCACGATGCTAAGTCAGGATATGCAGCAGCTGCAAGAAACCACACAGTTATATAATATAATTAGTGGTTAGAATCTGTGGATTTAAGAACCTTGGTTAGCAGTTTGCTAACTGACAAACATATCATGGTTCTTCTGAATAAATGTTTCTTCTTGTTACTAGTCTGTGTGTAATATTTGTTTAAATTGGTCAAGCAAGACATGTCTTCATGGTCAGAAGGAAAGCATAGAATTTATTGACTTGGGGCTTGATGAAACAAAAAAACAATTTTTTTTGGCTAGTCAGTCCATATTATGAAGCATGAAGCATAAAGATGCCCTCTTTATTTTAGGCTCATTGAAATAAAACCACACTGCTCATGGGAGGAAAACTTAAGTACTGTTAAATCTCCCTCATTTTTGACATTCCCAAAGCCTAATGGCCTCTGGAGGGCAGCATGTATGGGAAGTGCTGCCTCCTCTAGAGGAATGCCAAAAAGCCGCCACACATGGATCCAATATTGGGGAACGTAGATACAGTAGATGCAGACGACATGGAGCCATCCTTAGTTCAGCGGAGGAAGTTAGTGGTATATGTGTCTGCCACTGGTTCTCATTTGCAGTCACGGAGCTTTTGGAAAAAGTTCAAACAGTTGTTTTCACACACAACTATGTGCTGCTAGCCCAAGCGATTTGTTAGCTGTAGTGACATTATTAACTCATGGCTAAACATACTAAATACTCTGATCTGACTTAAAACTCTGACTTTAAACCCACCATTTGCAGCAATATATCACTTGCTCAGAAATGTTTCAAATACATTGACATTTAGTCATTTTGCAGTCACTCTTATAAAGAATGACTTCCAACTGAAACAATCTTAAAATTCAAGCAATTGGGTCTTGCTCTAGGACCCAATAATGGCAGCTTGGCAGAGAATGGATTTGAACCTTAGACCTTCTGGTCTATAGTCCAGTAACTTAATTGCTAGGCTACCACGGTCAAATATGTGTAGTATGTGCTACATTCAGTGGTTTTCAGCCTGCAGCTTGTACAAGACAACAGTGGAACCTAATATTACTACACGTTAAAGAAATCACCTCTCACCAACTTAACAAATGTTAGTGACCTGTTGCACCTAATTGTTTTTGTTGGCCTAACTTAAGTTCTGTGAAAAGCCTATTTTAAGTTCTGCTGAGAACACTAGAATTTAGGACTAACTAAAACAACTCAGTCAGTCAATTGACACATCAAGTTGATCCAACAATATATTCTATGTCGTGCCAACTATTTGTTTAATTCGGTTTAACTAATAATGTCTAAATGTATAAAGTCAAGCCAACAATTTACTTGTTTACTGAACACAATATCTTAAGTTTACATTTACATTTACAGCATTTAGCAGACACCCTTATCCAGAGCGACTTACAACTGATACAATCTTACAATCCAAGCAATTGTGGATTAAGGGCCTTGCACAAGGACCCAATAGTGGTAGCTACGCAAAGGTGGGATTTGAAACCTGGACCTTCTGGTCCATAGTCCAGTACCTTACCTGCTAGGCTACCACAGTCACAGCATTTTCAGCATTCAAGTTGATTGATAAAAATGCTATAGCTGGTGCCACAATACATTAAGTATTCGGGGAACTATTTTCACATTTCATGTTCTGCCAGCATTTATTTGTACATTCTCAGAACATAACAAAACAAATGATTGTTTACTATCACACACAAATGAAATAGTGTTTGATATATGCAGCCAATTAAAACACATTGGGTAGAATTTGGTTCCGGTTACCAGGTAAACTACAAAACCATTGGAAAGGCTTGCTTGTCTCTTGACATCATATCCATCTATGTGCATTTATTTCAAGAACAAAAGTGGCTGGTGATGTACCAGTCTGGACCTGTGTCTATTCAGATGCTTTTCATGGGCGTATATAGCACACTTACTTTTTTAAATATTGTTTCAAAAACAACAAAATAACATGACCAGTGCACTATATTTCTTGGCCAAAGTTGCAGTGCAGATGCAACCACAGCTATACCTAAGAAATTAATGCTGTATTGTATTACAAATTGTACCTTTTGCACTAGTGGAACTGTCACCACTTGATAACATAGTCCAGAACAAATCAAAACAATTAGCTTCCAGCCTGCAGAACATGCAACTATAAAACACCAGACTATTCTAAATGGCACTAAGTAAGGAAGAGATGACGTTCTGGTGAGGTATGGTCATTTTCACAGCACTGCTTATATAAAAAGCAAACTCAGCTGGATAAATTGTAAAAAATCAGCCCTTCAAATATTTGACAGCCTCAGAATTAAAGGTTTCAGTTACAAAGTCTGAGTAATTAAACAGTATCCAGGCTTAAACGAACTGCAGGCTTTTTAAAGACAGGACAGCCTGTGCTGGTCAATATAATATACTACCACTTAACTGTTAATGTAGCCTTTGTATATTTAGTTAGGACAACTCGACACAATCTGTGGTTTCACAGATTTAAAGCAATGTGTCAAGATTGTCATCTAAATTAATTGGTGAGATGCCAAGCCGGTGCCGAACCAGTGATCAGGTGATATATGTAATTGTAAAGTGCTGCAATTTTCCAGAGGGTTGATCTATGAAAGAATGTAGACATAGGTAGGGTACGTTTCTCTTTCCAATGCCGCAGACTATTCTGTGACCAACTAAAACAAATAAGGTCAGGCTGCAACGGTGGGAAGGGAAAATAAACAAATTAAGCTCTTTTTAACTGTGCCCATTCCATATGATTCAGTGGAAATTAAAAATGTTCTGCTGTAAATGTACTGCCAACCATGCTTAAAATGGGGCCTCAGTGACTGTAAAACACACAAACACATACGTTTGGGCAAATCGGTGGTCTCCAAGCCTTTAACATTTTAAATGTTTCATGATATAGCATGGATAGCTTGTGGCATTTATTTAATTTAGACATATTGTACTTCATAACACATCAGTAATGAGGCAACGTATTACATCTATTGAAACAGTGAACATTAGCGCCCCTCTAGTGTGTGGTGTGTGTAAACTGTGTTAAACGTGTGGGTACATGGGGATTGTTTAAAAACCTGTTGGAACATTCTTAATTGTTTCAAAAAATGTACAATGGACATATATATAATATATAATTATATATATAATATATTTAGAGATAGATAGATAGATAGATAGATAGATAGATACGTATAGCATATATGTATATGGGTATGTATATATATATTATATATATATATATATAATATATATATATATACATACAAACATATTACATATATGGGCATATTACGTATCTATCAGAGCGAGGAGCGAGAAAGAGAGAGAGAGAGGAGAGAGAGAGAGAGAGAGAGAGAGAAGAGAGAGAAGAGAGAGATGAGAGATAGAAGAGAGAGACAGAGAGAGAGGGCACGGCACAGGGGAGAGAGGGGGGGGAACAGGGAAGAAGGGGCCAACAGGGGGAAACAAGCAACCCGCGACACACACAGAGCGAGAGAAAAGAAGAAAGGTGGAAGGGAAGGCGGAGCGGAAGGGGGGAGGGGGAAGAGGGGAGAGCGAGAGGAAGAGGGAGAGGAGAGAGAGAGGAGAAAGAGAGAGAGAGATGAGAGAGAGAGAGGAGAGAGAAAAGACACAGAGAGAGAGAGACACACACATATATATATATATATTTAGATATAGATATTACATATATATGTGAGAGTGGTATATATGCATGTATATAAAGATGGTGTAGAAGTATATATATATATATATAGATATATAGTAGATATATATATAGAGACGTATACACAGATGTATATACAGGCAGATATACAAATATACATATATATATATATATATATATATATATATATTATATGATTTATATATATATAGACACTGATAAAGTTTCTGTACATGTTTTGACTGGAGGAGATGGCTTGACAGAGCCCCTGCAGCATTACAGCATCAGTTATCCTGGTCAAGCGTCACACAAAAGCATATCTTGCTATGAGACATGAAGTGCTGAGTACCGGATGCACCTCTGGAAACATTCCTGCAGACGGCTCAAAAGAGAACTATACACAGTAGGATGATTGGAGCCAGAGAAACCACGAGAAAGAACAAGCAGCGTTTGCTCTTCTAGAATTAGTAAATCTGATCAAATAACCAACTCCCCCCCCCCACACCCTCACCGTGTCATTCGGTTAAAAAGGAAAGATATCAAAACAACATGTGCAAACCCTTAATAGTTTAAATTACATCTGGACAGGCAGTACTAGTGTGGTTTGTGATACCAGTAGTGTTTGGAATGTCTGGAATTTTTCTGCATGACTGCGATGACTGTTGTACTTGGTTCGATAATCTGGGTCAACACTGAGGGAAATATATACGGGTCCAAATAAACATTGACCTATCTATTATCAATCTTGCAAAGAAGGGGGTGTAAATCAATCTTATTCAGCCCACATCATTCTACAAGACCTCTTTTATATTACACATTTCAATCAACAAAAAAAAAATTGTATCTACAATCCTTTAAATCATCCAAACATCAGTCTAAGTATATACTGTTATTACAACAAACCTATATATAATGGTATTTGTAGCATTTTGTGTAATATAGTGTAGATAGTAGGTTTGGCAGGTTTAGTCCTAAAGCATATAAAAATTATGAGCAGACTTCTAAAGAGTGCCGCCGGTTCACTGAAGGGCAACCGTGGTTTTCAGGTCAAACATTCTTTTCATACACACTTAATCCAGGGGAGCAAGGGTGCAAGGGCGAAAAACCATCATCTAGGTCACACATGCACACCCACAGGGACACTTTAGAGAAACCAATGACTAACACGTCTTTGGAATGGGAAAGAGAATCGGGAGTAGCACAGTGACCGCACCACAGGCTGAATGGCGGAAAATGCATAACCTCCATTATATGTGAAAAACATTTTTAAGTCAAGATGGTTCGCCCATTCAATATTAAATAAATTGTTATATAACAGGCCTCAGTTATAAGGGCCCCCCCAACAGTGTGCTTATCTTGGTTTCTGTTATCTCTCTTCGCATTCCCTCCTCTCTGAACCCAGCGAGCGTCACATCCCCGATACCCTCCCCTGTCGCCCCTCCTCACACCAGTCAGCCCCCCCCCACCCACCCACCTCAAGCCAGACACCTCCCAACGCCTCGGTCGGAAATCCGTCTAATCCAACACATTTCTACCGAGCCTGACCTCCCCCATCCAATCTGTCTGTTACTAACGATGCGCCGCCTGATCTTTCAACCCCCCCTTATTTGGGTGAGACACCGCAAATGATTTTATTTTAAAATATTCCAGGCTGTTTCTTAACTTCCGCCTCTTAACCCCCCTTTTACCCTAACCTGCTTGTTCTCATAGCTTATGGTATTGTAGGAGCAACCGCTTTTTCCAGTAAAACTTTGTCACGGGTGTCAATAATTGCTTCTTTTCCCTTGTGATCTTATTGAAAAGTAGTTCAGAAGAATAACCATCTGACTGAATTAGACTGAACCGATTGTGAGTCATTGGTGATTGTCCCGCGTAACGGCCCATAATCTCCGGGTAACTCAAAAAGTTATATAAAGAAATACAGATGAAGAGATTGGACTTCGTGCAGGGACAAAACACAGCTCAATGAATTTCTTTAGGGCGTGCAGGAATCCTTTTCATACCGGCAGGGTGCCAAAACACACACACACACCACCATTTACTCATCCACAGTTCAGACACTTTAGGAACGGCTGAAGTGGGGGCCATAGTCGCATGTCTTTGGAATATGCGGAGTCGAAACCGGGAGTACCCAGGAGGACGCCCACACAAGAACACGGACCCCGAGAACAGAAACTTCACACAGGCAGTGGCCGGGCCAGGACCTCAAACCCTGGGTCTCTGGAGCTGTGGATAGGAGAAGAATAATAATAATAATAATAATAATAATAATAATAATTAATAATAGTTGAGGTAAATCTTAGCTTAATTTGTTAGTTAGGGGGGGAGCGTTCGGGGGGTTAGGTTGCGGGGGGGGATGCAATAAAGAGAGAGGGCATGCAGCAGATGCCGTGAGGGTTAGGTACTGATGCATTAAATATAGACAGTAGCGTCATGCAGCAGATTTCCTTTACTTAATATTAACCCACCATACGTGCTATAAAAATAAGTTGGTTTGAAAACATATTGTGTGACATAGATAAGCAAAACCGACTTTATTTATATAGCACATTTAAAAGACATAAGGTGTCAACCAAAGTGCTGCACAGTAAAATAAACCAATTAGGAAATATTCAAAGTTAGAAACCTCGATAACAAATTTCCCTATTCTAAGATTGATCTTGAAAAATATAACTAATATAAGAAATCAATAAAATGAACAACATCGATAAAAACAATACAATACATAATCTCTAAGAGGATTCAAGCTCCATGGCAAATAAATAAGTTTTTAAATTTGCCTCAAAAATTTCTAAGATGGAAGAAGACTTTATAAAAGATGGGAGGCTGTTCCAAAGTTTAGGTGCAGCAATAGAAAATGCCCAATCACCCTTAAACTTCAGCCGAGAACGTGGGACGGCTAAAAGCATCTCATTTGACAAATTCAATGACAGAGAGGAGAAGTGAAAACAGAGCAGGACAGATACATAACTAGGTGCCATACAATGAAAAGCCTTATAAACAAACAATAAAACCTTAAATTCAATCCAGAATCTCACAGGTAACCACTGCATGGAGGTGAGTACATGAGTAATCTCTCCCTTTCCTTTGTCCCTGTCTTCACTGTTCTTTGAACCGGCTGACATACAGTGTCATTACAATAATAATAAAGGACTTTTTATGCAAGCAAACAAAATATTAGATTCATATGGTTGTGCTTTAAAGTAAGAGGATACAGTTTGATTAAAAACGACTGCAACATGCATGTGTTACACTTTGACAAAACAATCTGTCTGACATGTTCCTGTTTGGAAATTAAATGCATTACATGAAATAGTTGATGCATGATGGATTGTTTGGACACAAGCATGAAAACTCTAAACTGAGAGTTTCCTTTGCCACCCACTTCTGTTAATTAATCGCATTTGTGATACACTGTCTGCAATCAATTAGCGAATTATTTTGCTTAAATTCCCTCCACCCAGGCACTCTCTAAAACACCCAACCTAACCCCCCTCTGCTGCAGTGGTGTTTGGCAGCAGTCAGACTGGAGCATAGGGGCTCGATCATGCATGAGGTCTGTATTACTGGCACCAATAAATACTTTGTAGCACTTTATTTAGTTCCATGCCGTGGGCCATTTGTTCCCACAGTCCGTCACTCAGCAGCTCCGTGGCTGACGGCGAGGAGAGCTATGCCAGGCCTGTAATAATTGGAAGCAGCCTGGTCTGGTGTAGGTATGGATCAGTTCCTTGCACAAGTCTCACAGGTTTGTCCATCACCTGGTCATGAGCTGAGGTGCGTGAGTTCAGCAGAAATCAGTCTGGACAGAGTGGAATCACAGCTGTGTTCCTGCACAGTGCTGGAACGTCATCTCTCTGAACTCCTTTTTGTGCATGAAAAATGAAGGGAGAAATATCGTTTGTTATTATAATAGGGATTTATTACTTACACAGTGACCAAGCCGTCAGTGTTGTCAACCGCTTTGCTTGTGAAATAATGTTTCATACACAAGCATACACATGGCTTCAATACTTTAATACAAATTTCATTCATTCATCCATTCAGTAATTGTCTTAGCCGCTTAATCCTAGTCAGGGTCGCGGGAAAACCAGTAGATAGCCGGTGACGCAGGGCGCAAAGCAGGAACAACCCTAGACAGAGCACCAATCCATGATAGGGAACATACAGTCACACACTCATACACACACTCACACAATAAGGGGCACTTTGGAAACACCAACTAACCTAACACACACGTGGAATGTGGGAGGAAACCAGAGTACCTGGAGTAAAGCCAGGGTAGAACATGCAAACTCCACATAGGCAGTGCCTGGGGTCGGGATCGGGATCAGACCAGGGTTCTCGTAGCTGTGAGGCAACAGTGCTAACCACTGCAAAACCGTGCACAAAATATACTGGAACCTCTTAATCCTCCTGTCATCTTTTGGGGTCAGATTCAGTGTTTAGTGTATTTAAATATATGACTGACATAATATTTATTGCTCTGCATTCAGTGATTATGTAAACCATATTTAACCATACATTTAAGCAACATTGGACATTATAAACACGTTATATAAACAAAATTATTATTATTAGTAGTAGTAGTAGTAGTAGTAGTAGTAATAATAAATGTTTTCAATGTCCTGTACACATTTATAGGTGTTTGTGTTCTCGAAGGTCCATTTGACCCCAGGATGTTATAGCTGTATAGAACATAAGAAATATCACCATTTTATAAACATTTGGATGATAGTGAGGTCAAAAAAACACTACAACCATTCTATAATCTTCAAGAAGACTATATAACTCTCTACTTTAGGTCGCTATCCTAACAAAACCATACTGTATTACTGCAAGAACAAATAAACAAAGTACCTGACACACAAACTTTGAAAATAATTTTAATTATAAGGTTCAATTGTCTGTGTTGAAATTGACACCATTGATAAAATTTTAAAGTAACAGGAAGTTTATCAAAACAACCTGATGTGTCATGTCATACTGTTACATACAGTCTTAAGATAAAGTTTGGACACCCCTGGACAAATTATAATTTATTGATTGGTCAATAAATTCGGTTCAACTCAATACTTTGTAACCTTTCTTGGCAATGACAGAAGTCAAATGTTTCCTGTAAGTCTTCAGCAGGTTTGCACACACTGTAGCTGGTATGTTGGCTCATTCCTCCATGCAGATCTCCTCTAGAGCAGTGATGTTTTGGGGCAACGTGAACTTTGAACTCCCTCCACAAATTTTCTATGGGGATGAGGTCTGGAGACTGGCTAGGCCACTCCAGGGACCGTGAAATGCTTTTTACGGAGCCCACTCTTTGTTGCGCGAAAGCGGTGTGTTTGGGATCATTGTCATGCTGGAAGACCCAGCCCACGTTCCATCTTCAATTGCTTCTCACTGATGGAAGGAGGTTTTGGCTTAAAATCTCACGATACATGGCCCTGTTCATTCTTCCCTTAACACGGATCAGTCATCCTGTCCCCTTTGCAGAAAAACAGCCCCCAAAGCATGATGTTTCCACCCCCATGCTTCACAGTATGCATGGTGTTCTTGGGATGCAACTCAGCCATTCTTCTTCCTCCAAACACGGCAAGTTGGAGTTTTTACCAAAAAGTTCTATTTTGGTTTCATCTGGACCACATGATATTCTCCCAATCCTCTTCTCGGATCCATCCATATGCTCTCTGGCAAACTTCAGACGGGCCTGGGGACATTGTACTGGCTTAAGCCATTGGGACACGCTTGGCACTGCAGAATCTGCGTGACACCCATCCACTCTTGACCCCCCCCACAAAGTCAACCGACTGTGCTTCATCACTTGGCCTCTTGTTACGTTGGTTCCCAAGCTCTCTGCAGGTCATTCATCAGGTCCCTCCGTTTTGTAGTTTCTGGTATTTTTGCTCACGTTTCGCATAAATCATTTTGACCCCACGGGATGAGATCTTGCCTGGGGCCCTGGATCGAGGGGAGCATTACCAATAGTCTTGTATGGCTTCCATTTTCTTACAATGGGGGCACCCCCACAGTTGATTTATTCCACACCAACCTGCTTTGCCTATTTGTAAGATTCACTCTTCCCAGCCTGGTGCAAAGCTCTCTCTACAATTTTCGTCCTGGTGTCCTTCGACAGCTCTTTGGGTCTTGTGTTTGGAGTCTGACTGTTTGAGGCTGTGGACAGGTGTCTTTTATACAGACTACAAGGTCAAACAGGTTCCGTTAATAACAGGTAATGAGTGGAGGACCCCCAGAAGAGCTTCTTAAAAAAAGACCACGTTACAGGTCTGTGAGAGCCAGAAATCTTGCTTGTTTGTGGGTGACCAAATACTTATTTTCCACCATGATTTACAATAATTTGGTTTTATCCTCAATGTGATTTCTGGATTTTTTTTTTTCATTTGTCTCTCATAGTTGAAGTGTACCTATGATGAAAAAATTACAAGACCTCTCTCTCATTTTTCCAAGTAGGAGAACTTGCACAATCAGTGGCTGACTAAATACTTTTTTGCCCCCACTGTATGGATATATATATATATATATATATATATATATATTATATAATATTATAATATATATATATATATATATATATATATATATATTTGCACAGCTTGACTTGCTTATTTTGTTTTTGTATATACTTTTAGATGTAATGGTGCACTGCTACAGGATGTTAAACTGTCTCAAGAGCTATTGTGGCTACTTTAAACACACACTGTTTTAGATGTGTTTTACTCTAAAATAACAAACCAGTTCTGACAATTTACTGTACAATACCATATACTAATGACTGCTGTTCACTGAACATCAAAGAGATGCAGAGAACCAAGGCTACATTAAAATCAAAACCACTCTAATTACAAGCATATGCAGGTTGCATGTCAGTAAGAAACAATAAAAAAAGAGTATAAAGTGATGCCTGTGAGTCTGATCCTTCAGTTCCCAGGTGTCTGACCAAGCTGAGATTACCCCATTAATTTAGTTCAGCTAAAGAGGACATAGCAATTATATGCTGAAATTGCTAATAATTAAGATACAAAAATTTCTTATTTGTCTATTACAAATGAAAATATTCATAATAAACAGTAAAAATAAAAACTAGGATGCAGGAGAGGTGAATCGTATACTTAGTTTAGCTTGTACATATTTATAATAACATTTAATGATCAGCATTATTGAATTCTTAGATTATAACATATTGAGATTTACTATAAACAGAGCTCCAAAATGTAATTTCTGACAGCTGGCAACCCATTCAGTCACTACCCTGAAACGTTCTTCCATTCAGCCAGTAAACAAGGCCTACAGGTGAGGTTGAGTCAATACCATTACCCAACTTACTGAGTAAACATTGTCCTGTTATTGAGTCTGCTTAAGCTAATGAGGCCAAGTACTTGGCAGTGAGATCACAGCACACTCATCTGTCTTCAATCTCCCCCACACAGCTCTGTGGGAGGTGGGTGTGGACCGTATGGTTCTTAGTCCCTCTAGTTCACCAAATCCAGCTATTATAAGTCTTTCTCTAGAAAATAAACATTAAAGTAATAAAATTGCCTTTCAGATAAAGTTAGGGTTGATTAATAACATTATCTATACTCCTACTTAAACAGAACAGATTACAGATTGCAAAGACTGTATATGGCTTCGAGCAGCTCCTGTGACTCAAGAGTCAGCTGCCTGAAATGGCAGTTCTTTAGGGCCTGGGTACGACTGCCAGGTGGAGCTTTCAGCGCAAAGGTAGGGTGGTGTGTTTATGGAACTGATGGACTAGTTCTCTGTCCAAGGTGTACTTCTGCATGAAGCCAGTGAATTCCAAGTTAGGCTAAAAACCCTCCCCACAGCCCTAACCAGGACAAGCAGAGGTAAAACAGGATACTTTGCATTTGCATTATATATGGCCTCTATACTGAAACCTACAGTGGTGCTTGAAAGTTTGTGAACCCTTTAGAATTTTCTATATTTCTGCATAAATATGGCCTAAAACATCATCAGATTTTTACACAAGCCCTAAAAGTAGATAAATAGAACCCAGTTAAACAAATGAGACAAAATATTACACTTGGTCATTTATTTATTAAGGAAAATGATTCAATATTACATATTAGTGAGTGGCAAAAGTATCTGAACCTCTAGGATTATCACTTAATTTGATGGTAAAATTAGAGTCATCCCATTCAATCAATGGGATGACAATCAGGAGTGAGTGGGCACCCTGTTTTATTTAAAGAACAGGGATCTATCAAAGTCTGCTCTTCACAACACGTTTGTGGAAGTGTATCATGGCACAAACAAAGGAGATTTCTGAGGACCTCAAAAAAAAGAGTTGTTGATGCTCATCCGGCTGGAAAAGGTTACAAAACCATCTCTAAAGAGTTTGGAGTCCACCAATCCACAGACTGACAGATTGTGTACAAATGAAGGAAATTCAAGACCATTGTTACCCTCCCCAGGAGTGGTCGACCAACAAAGATCACTCCAAGAGCAAGGCGTGTAATAGTTGGCGAGGTCACAAAGGACCCCAGGGTAACTTCTAAGCAACTGAAGGCCTCTCTCACATGGGCTAATGTAAATGTTCATGAGTCACCTTCAGAAAGAAACCATGAAACAACAATGGTGTGCATAGGAGGGTTGCAAGGAGAAGCTCACTGCTCTCCAACAAGAATATTGTGCTCATCTGCAGTTTGTTAAAGATCACGTGGACAAGCAGAAGGCTATTGGAAAAAAATGTTCTGTGGAAGGAGAGACAAAATAGAACTTTTTGGTTTTTAAAAGCAAAGCGTTTTATGTTTGGAGAAGGAAAAACATGCAGTCCAGCAATAAGAAACCTTATCCCCCTGTACACATGGTGGGTGGTAGTATCATGGTTTGCGGGCCTGTTTTGCTGCCTCTGGGGACAGGAAAGCTTGCCATCATGAGGGAACAATGGAACTCTGAATTATATCAGAGGCATTTCTAAAGGAAAATGTCAGGACATCTGTCCATGAAAACTGAAGAGAAGGTGGGTAATGCAGCAAGGACAACGGACCCTAAGCACCCAAGTCATTCTACCAAAGAATGGTTAAAGCAAGAATAAAGTTTCATGTTTGGAATGGTCAAGTCACGTCCTGACCTCCTTATCCAATAAAACTGTTGTGGAAGGAACCTGACGTGAGCAGAGGTTAATGTGAGGAAACCCCACCAACATCAGAGTGAGCTGTACGGAGGGAATGGGCTTACAATTCCTAAAGCGGTGTGCAGACATGATCAACAGTTTTCAGGGAAACGTTAATTGCAGTTATTGCTGACACAGGGGGGTCACACCAAGATTACTGAAAGCAAAGGTGTCACATACTTTTGCCATTCACTAATATGTAATATTGGATCATTTTCCTTAAGAAATAAATGTCCAAGTATAATATTTTTGTCTCATTTGTTTAACTGGGTTCTGTTTATCTACTTTTAGGGCTTGTGTGAAAATCTGATGATGTTTTAGGTCATATTTATGCAGAAATATAGAAAATTCTAAAGGGTTCATAAACTTTCAAACACCACTGTATGACACACATTAATACTGTATAATGCAATCATGCAGTACAAAACAAATGCTATTCTAATGGTGCCCTAAGACATTTGCACAGTACTGTATATTATGTTTTATTTGATAGTATACTCTAAGTACTTAACAGCGCAAAATGGTTTATTTAAAACACAGTAAACTACTTTTGTTATTAGAGAAAAAAAATCATGATCGGACAAAAGGCCTACATTAAAACACACACACAGTCAAATCATCCACCACATAAAGATACAACTGAAAATGCCTTGGGCAGATAATCTTTCATCAATTTCCATTTGCATACAGGGATTTAAATAGTGTCAAACACAGCACCCGTGTTGATTTGCTTTAGTGCAGTGGTATGGACCACAGGTTCAGTCTGTGCATCAAAATGGAGACAGTATAACCTAAAGTTTTGTAAGATTTAATGTTCAAGAATAGTATCTCGTTATAAGCTAATAATCGTGTGTAATTTGTGCTCCAAACTAACAAACTTATTTATTTATTAACGTCATGTCAGCATTGGCCATATCCATGACTGGTGCAAGGTTTCAACACCACTTATCAAACACACTCGCACTGGGGCAGTTTAGAGAGAGACCAATTAACGCATGAAAATCTTATTACAGGTTAGGTGCTGAATACTCTTCCCGATACAATCCTCCCTTTTTAATCAAGACTTGGGACCGGACCTAGAATTGTTTTTCCATAAACGTACTTCTCAACTTTCACGTTGCAAGCCCCACCTAGGTTTGAACCCAAGCCCTCTGACTCTGCCGTTTCAGGCAGCTGGCTCCACTGAGCATTATATAGTTTATATCATATGATGAGCCTCAAAATTATGACCTCCTGGTCTGCAACAATGTTTGGGTTGGTGGTATGTGTCAAACTGACGTTCACATGAATGCCCAGACCCAGGAATTCCCAGCAGAACATTCCCCAGAGTGTCATACTTTCTCCACTGGCTTGTCTGGCATCCTGGTGCCAACACTTACCAGCTAAATGACGCACATTACCGTCCATGTGATACAAAAGCAAACAGGACTCATGAGACCAGACAATATTCTTACACTGCTCCAGTTCTGACACTCACCTTTCCATTGTAAAATTTTCAATAGTGGAAAAGGGTTAGCATGGCTGGCACTCTGACTGCTCTGCAGCTACTTACATTACATTTACAGCATTTAGCAGACGCCCTTATCCAGATAGACTTACAATTGATACAGTCTTACAATCCAAGCAATTGTGGGTTAAGGGCTTTGCTCAAGGACCCAACAGTGGCAGCTTGGCAGAAGTGGGATTTGAACCCTGGACCTTCTGGTCCATAGTCCAGTACCTTAACCACTATGCCACCACAGTCCCTAAAATTTATGTCATTTAGCAGACGCCCTTATCCAGAGCGACTTACAATTGATACAGTCTTACAATCCAAGCAATTATGGGTTAAGGACCTTGCTCAAGGACTCAACAGTGGCAGCCTGACAGAGCTGGGTTTTGTACCCTGGACCTTCTAGTCCATAGTCCAGTACCTTAACCACTAGGCTACCACAGTCCCTGCTACTGCTATGCAGGCTGTGTGTCTCTTTCTTTCCATTTCCAAACACCCTGTCACTGATTGTTGGATGATTGTTGGACCACTGTCAGAATGCACTCACTACTGCAGATTGGGAGCACCCCAAAAGGCTTTACTTTTCTGAGATGCTCCGATCCAGTGGTCTGGCCAGAATGATTTGGCATTTGTCAAAACTGATCAGGTCTTTACGCCTACCAGTTTGTCAAGTACAAGTACAACAATGTCAAGTACAAGAAACAATGTTCACTTACAGTCCAGTATTGCATATCTAGACCTTGACATGCACACATGTAACAAGAAAATTAAATATATATAAACTTGTTATTCGATCTGTCAGTGATTGTAATATTTTTGCTCATCAATGTATATTATATAGATTCACAGTAAGATAGAGAAAGAGCAGTAATCAGTGCTACACTGCTACTCATTCATTAATATAGTTATAACTGCTTGATATCAAATGTTCCCATCTAAGGAATGCAAGCAGTTTGTAGAGACGTGACTAAATGAAATCAAATTACTCACTGACTCAGAGTTGTCCAACTGTCATATTACTAAATTGCCTATAACTTTACAGTGTTGCACAAATTTTAAAAACTCCCTGTAGACTGACCATTGATGCAATAGTTCTAGCCTTTATGTGACAGTATACCTATCTCATTAACTGTCTCGCTATTACAATGAGCCAGGCATGGATTGACTATGTATTCACTTTGTGTCTGTTACTATTAAATAGCAACAAGTTTTCATAAGAAATGTGTGTCATAAATTATGTAAGCTTTCATAAGGAATGTGTGTCATAAATGATGTCAGAGATCAGCCGAGGACTGTGGAGGTTTACAAGCAAGAGAGCTTATATATCTGTATTACATGTTTGTTTGCCTTGTTCATACACACCTAGGTAAGTGATATTTGTTGAATGGATATATACACCAATCAGCCATAACCTTAAAACCACCTGCCTAATATTATGTAGGTCTCCCTCCTGCCGATCAAGGCTCTGACCCATTGAGGCATAAACTCTACAATACCTCTGAAGGAGTCCTGTAGTATTTGGCACCACGACGTTAGCAGCAGATCCTTTAAGTCCTGTGTTGCAAGGTGGGGTCTCAATGGATTGGACTCGTTTGTACCGCAGATGTTCGATCATACTGAGATCTGGGGAATTTGAAGGCCATGTCACAACGGTTTGAAACTTGTTTTATGTTCCGCAAAACATTCCAGAAGAATTTTTGCAGTGTGGCAGGATACACTATACTGCTGAAAGAAGCCACTGCCATTAGAGAATATCATTGCCATGAAAGGGTGTACGTGGTCTGGAAATTTGACACGCAACACCTCCTTAAACAATTTAACATCCAGAGCATCATAATATTACTTTCACCTGTCAGTGGTTTTAAAGTTATGGCTGATTGGTTTATATATTCATATATACAGTGTATGTGCACTTGTGTGTTTAGAAAACAATGCATTGAAAAACGCACTAGATAATCATTCAAAGAGGTCCAAAGATCATTTGCAGTCACTTAACAATGACCTTTACTCTTTTTATGGTTATTCTATTATGCTACATTAACAGCTGAATGATAAACCAGCTTGTTACTCTTCACTAAGGCATCAGGAGGCACAATGTTCAGGTAAGTTTACCTGAATACTAACATAAGTATTCCTTTATAACCATCATGTTGTATTGTTTGAATGGGGAGTGTGAATATACGATATTGTGGTCAGTATTTCTTTTTTTTTTACTTAAAGGTACTCCCTTCTTATCTGCTTATCAGTGGTGCTTTCTGGCACAACAGCGAGACCAAACAAATTATGGGTAGGTATAAATCAGCAGATTTGTATCTTTTTTTTACTTTCATGTAATGGCCTTTACTGTGTTTAAACAGCATGGATAATTTCAGCATGGAGTTTCCTAAAGCCCAACGCATTTAGTGAAACATAGAGTTCTGTGTACAACACCTCCTAATGGAGTCTACGCCGCCCAAGGAGGTTGGGTCCCTTTTTGAGTCTTGGTCCTCCCAAGGTTTCTTCCTAGAACTAGGGAGTTTTTCCTTGCCACTGTCGCCCTAGGCTTGCTCAATTTGGGATTGGACGTAGTTATTAGGAGGTATGTAAACTTGTAAAGTTGCTTTGATGAGACAATGCTCCATTGTAAAAAGCGCTATATAAATTAAATCTGGGGGGGGACTTGACTTGACTTGCTTCTTGATGGAACTACCATGTTAATATGCAATCATGATTGAATAATTATATTTTTTTGACAGCTCTCACAAAGGGGGCATCCTAGGTCTGTATTGCAAGACCACAGACCCAACCCCTACCTAATTAGCACAGAGACCTAGGACCCTCTGGCCAGTATAATATATATGTACAGTTTATACATATTTCTATTCACATTCATATACAGTGGTACCTCGGTTCTCGACCACCTCGGAACTCGTCAAATTCGGCTCTTGAACCATTATGACTACAAAAATTTGTCTTGGTTCTCGTCATTTGCTCAGTACTCTCGCACTAGCTTCAACTTGTATGAGTGAAGCCACGTGACTCGTTTCAGCCGAAACTTGACTACATAGTGATTAAAGTTCACAATAGCCCTCAAAGAAGATCGCCGCTATTTTTATCTGTTTTTCATTATTTTTAAAGTACTACAGTACTGTATTCGTACTGCAAATACGTCTCCATGGACCTTAAAAAGGTTAGGTTATAAGAGCCAACCAAAATGGAGGAATGCTCCAGGAGTTGAATGCTCCAGAACACAGGCTGCAGTTAGCTTAGCAGCTATGCTTGTGTCAGGAGTCCATCAATAGAGCAAGAGTTTTCACTTTCAATCCATTATCCACTAAATTACACGAGATTTTTCAATACTTTATTATAAAATAAGCTTTGTCTTAATTATTTTTGCCAATGGTAGGTTAATGTAAGTGTTTTAAACATGAACTTACTTATCATTACTTATCATAGTATACTTTACATATGGAGAAAGTTACAAAACATTCTGCTGCACTGAACGTTCCCAAGAGCACAGTGACCTCCATAATTCTTAAATGCAAAAAGTTTGTAACAACCAGGACTCTTCCTACGGCTGGTCACCCCACCAAACTAAGTAATCAGGGGAGAAAGTCCTTGGTAAGAAAGGTGACCAAGAACCTAAACAATCACTCTGCCTGAGCTCCAAAGATATTGTGTGCAGATGGGAGAAACTTCCAGAAGGTCAACTATCACTGCAGAACTCTACCAATCTGGGCTTTATGGTGAAGTGGCCAGACAGAAGCCTCTCCGCAGTAAAAGACACATGAAAGACTGCCTGTAGTTTGCAAAAAAAAGCTTGCATTGCTGGGGTGCTTGCTTTAGGAAGAGTTGTGGTTGTTCCAAATTCCTCCATTTAAAGAATTATGGAGGCCACTGCACTTGGGAAATTTCAGTGCAGCAGATCTTTTGGTAGTCTCCAGATTTGTGCCTCCACACACATAGATAGGTCTTTTTCTTTTTCTGTCTTTTTCCAACCAACTGAATTTACGACCGGTAGACTCCAATCAAAGTGAAGACGTATCTCAAAGATGATCAAGAGAAATCAAGGCCACAACATAACAAAATAAGAAAAAAGTGAAAGGGTCTGAACACTTTCCGAATGCACTGTATGGGCGTTCCACCTCAGCAGAGGTCCCAGTAGTCCCTGCGCTCCTCTGAGCGGGGGGAGAGGCATGGTCTGCAGTGACGTACCAACTACACTGTTAAGAATATACCTAAAGGAACTGAATCCAAAATGACATGCATTATATACTTGTCTGCATCAGACTATAAACTGCCATATTGGTCTCTGCTAAGGAGTAAAGTCCAGAACATAAACTGAAGTACAGCTGATAAGGCTGATAATGCAGCAAAAATACTGTAGTCTGCTCTAAACATCTCAAAAGTAGTAATGAAACTCTTGATTTTTTATTCTCTCTTCTTCTTCTTTTTTTTCCATAGGGAATGAATGAAGCAGTTCAGGACACAAGGTTTGATCTGTCTCAGATTAAGATTTCAAACATAATAATCATTAATTAAAGTTAGGATATTAATAGATAATTAATATCCTAACTTTAATTAATGAGACATTTGCTTATTATGTTTTTATATGTATATTATACTTACAATAAAAAAAAAAATCATGTCTTGACGTCTTGTAACTTGCAACTAGGTACGATGATTTAATGAGAAGAGGGGGTTGTGTTGGGACTAAAGGAGGTTGAAGCCCTTTAGAAAACCTGGATGTTTCTGACAGAGGCTGACTTGAGCCCAGCATGCTCTTATGGAAAGCTGTGAAAAGGGCCTAACCAGCAGAGATACAATAAGCCTGAGGCGGAAAAGACCAACTCTAAAGTCATTTGAAGGCACAGAACCACAGCTGGAAAGAAACAGTCGACGCCGACCCCATGCCTCAGTACGTTAAAGCACGACTGATGAGAGGCCTGAGAAAGACCTGGATGATCTATATCAGAACAAAAAAGTCTGGTGTGTAATGCTGACCCTCAAGAGCTCACTAATGGAGATGTCGAGCTGAGAAACCACAAGGAAAGGGAAAGTGGTTGTACCTAAGCCCCGAAGAAGACAAAGATGACCTGTATCATGGAAAATTTGCGGCCCAAGAGTTTGAACCAGCCATGTTAGATCCTCTCAATGAGCCCAGGAGGGTTTACACTGAGCCAGAAGAGGACCTAGATGCATTCTACCACAAGTAAACAAAAAAATGATTATGTTATGAAATTATGTTCAGCATGTGTAAAATCAGATGTGATATTGTTTAATCATCTGAAATTATTAGGAGAACAATACACACACAGGCCTCGTTCTGGTTACTTGCATATAAAGTTTCATTGTGTGAGGGCATCTGTAACTCAGCAGCGAAGTCACAGCATTAATGCTTGGAGGATTGTAGTCCAAATCCCGGGATTGCAAGAAAACCACTGCCAGGCTCATAAGTAAGGCGCCGTAGTGTCAGCTGCTCTTCTGTGTGCTTGGGTAGTATGCCGAGTCAAAAGTCACTTGCATTAAAGCATCGAGTGAATGTTTCATCAGTCCTCAGCATGTGGAATTTTTTTTTTATCTTTAACTTGATGTAATTATTAAATAAGTGATATCAATATTAAATAAATGTGTTGCATACAAACTTTATGGCGATTTTGTTTACTCAGAAGATATACTTTTTATACCTTTTTCCACAGCCTTTTTCTGCAGCCTTTTATACCTTTTTCCGCGTATGCCGGAATTCACAGATTGCAAGCAGGCATGTATCCTGGGTGCCAGTCTATTGAAAAACTGGGTAGGGGATGAACCCCCAACCCCCGTATGGTCACCCCACAGACAGCCAATTATGACTGCATAATGCATGACCAGGACAGAAAGAACAACCAAAACCCAGGTCAACTCAGTGATGATTTATAAAAGCAATGCTAATACACAGTGTAATTGTAAATAACATACATGTTTATTTAACATTAACTGAAAAAATTACAGACCAGAAGAAACAAATTGTTTGTTTCTGCGCTGATTTATGTAATTAGGCAAAACAGCACTTAAATCAGTTCTGTAGCACCAACTGAGAGGCTACTTTAAGAAAACAACTATTAACTAATCAATTCTGGCTTTTGTGTTGAAAAAATGTAATTCATCCATCCATCCAACAGAACCGTGCCAGTGAGATTTACCAACTCAACTGTGTCTAAACAGTCACAATCGGAACATTTAAACCCACTTGCAACCATTAAGTGTGCAAAGTACAGCACACTATGAACTGTATACTTCATAATGCTCAACAAATGTATGTGGTCCAGTACTTTTGGTATTGGGAACTGATCTCAGCTCACACGTCAGCATAACATTTCAGGAGGAATGACTCCTTTCTTGATGATGAGGTTCCCATACAGAGCCGTCTCCCTGTTGCAGAGGTAACGATTTTATTATATGAAAACTACATCTAAATATGTGATCATCTATAACATCCATAACGGCTGAAAGTGTTACTGTACCCAGTTGCCACAACAGCAAAAGCTTTCTTTGAGCGCTCGTAGAAGGCAAACCGCTCAACTTTGTCCAAATCACCCTACAACGACAAGTGAAAAGCAAATGTTACTAATTGCAGCGTTACGACTATAATCCTAATCAAACATTAAACTAATAACACACCAGCAATTCAACTTTTCATGTCTTTTAATGAAATTAATGGGACACACAGATGTATCATTTACTGTTCAGGGTGGAAAATCTCTGTGAATTTAACTACATGTAGAACCAGATTTAAGAGCAATTTTGAAATGCCGTTGTAATGTTTGAATTCCTCTAACTGCTGATCAGTCTTGCACAACAATGACGGCCCTACTCAGGTCACGGTACAGCATTTTTAAATGGGTCGGATGTGGCCACTCCAAAACACTGATTTTGTATCATTATCTTTTACATCCTCCAAATTGTGTTAGGGTTTAGGTCATGGCATTCTATCTGGACACTGTCCTGTAAGATGTGTAGATCATTTTAAGTCAGTTACAGCTTCAACTACTGTGGAACTAGGTGGATGCTCAGCCCAAGACAGCAAAGTCCAGGACAACAGGGCTGTGTTTTGTATTTCAAGGGTTGGTTTTTCAGGCTTTGGACTCTTGTGTCTGTATTTGGCTCTGTTCACTGAAAACACACATGGGAGTAGATGATATATAAATCAGGTTAAAAACGAACAAGATACCACACAGAGGCAATTCATTAATTCCTCAGAATATTATATCTCCTTGACTCCCCAATTTACAATTCTCCTACAGACTGAAGCATGGCTCTAAAAATCTTGAGGCAGCAAAGCAGCTCCAAACCATAATGCAGCCTCCACCCTGCTTTACAGTTGAGATGAGCTTCCAGAAGGACTGTGGATTCTGACAAAATCAGTAATCTTTATTGAAACATTACTGTACTGTTCTTCCAATAATACAATTGGACCTCTAAAGTTATTTTGATGTAGGCATGGATGTAAACAGATATCTCTTGAGATGAGCCATACACATAGAGGTCTTCATAAGACACAACACATCTGCAACCCACACCTAAAATTTTACCACGATAATTAAAACACCTCACTTTTTCAAGAATTTGTTAGCCTAGAGTTCCACATACATATTCCAGCCTGGACAGTGAAGAACAGTTTTTTAAACCTTTTCCTGAAACTGTATTTATACATAATGCATTAACATATACAATTTTAAAGATTTAAAACATTCAAAGTTATACAGTAAATGACTAATAGAACAAGTACTGCAGTTTTTTTTTTGAGTAACTGTGAAAAAACACTTTCCAAGTCAAATCGATTTGTTACTCTAAACATATGGTCATTATAAGCATGGACGTTCACAGTAACCTACATGCGATCCTGCTTCTTTCAGAAGTTCAGAGAAGCACTCCCACACAGGCACTTGCAGACCCCGCTGCTTGTCACTGTCCACAAGTTCCATGACAGCTGCCTGATGAGACAGGATTTATTTAGTGCCTGCTATACTGATTCGTTTTCCTTAGCTCCTCATTTGTCTTTATGATGTGAACATATGATGATATACAAATAAGTACATAATATGGGTGCTGAGATGAGAGAAACAGAAATGTAATAACTGAATGTTTTATGCAGACGACACAATGGAAATGTTGAATCCTGAGTTCTAGAATAGCAAGGCTCTGATCAAAGTTTTTATAATACATAACATTTACTGTCAAATAATTAAAATATTAAAATTGCATTCATCACATTAACTTCATCACTTTATTTAGGTTTAAATAGCATTTTTACTTTCTGAAATTTGACACTAGCTTTTTTCCTTTTAAAAGCACTATCTAGCTTTTCAAGTGGACAATATTAACTTCAACAGAATTAATTTATTATTTTTTCATCATTATTAAAAAAATACGACAACACAGTAGCGATCACTTAAATTATACCTTTTAAATGCAGAATAATAATTTATAGTTGCCACTGACAGTTAACATAAAACTATATGACTCACTGGATAAAGGACATAAGTATCAAGAGGAAATAGTTTCAATATTGCTTTCAATAGCTCTGGAATCTTCACACCTAAAAAAGTAAAATAATATAAATTGTGGACCAACTTATTAGCAATATGTTAGATATGAATATATACACTCACTGGCCACTTCATTAGGTACACCAGTTCCACTGCTCTTTAATGGAAATATTTTTAATTTGTCTATCTTTAGGCTTATGTAACATGGCGTACGAAACAACTGCTGAAGTTAAACAGAGCATCCGATGGAGGAGGTGGTGATTTAATTGACTTGAATGCGTCATTGTTGTTGGTGCTAAATGGGCTGGTCATTATTTCTACTGATTTACTGGGATTCTCATGCACAGCCATCTCTAGGGTTTACAGATAATGGTTAGAAAATGGGAAAATGTTCTCTGGGCAAAAATGCCTTCTTGATGAGGTCAGAGAATAATGGCCAGACTGGATTAAGCTGATAGAAGGGCAATAATATCTCAAATAACCCCTCTTTACAACCAAAGTATGAAGAAAAGCATCTCATAATGCACGTCAAATATGGCAAAGACTAGAAGAAGACCACAACGGGTGCCACTGCTGTCAGCGAAGAACAACTGAAGCTACAATTTAGAGAGGCTCACCAAAATTGGACAACAGCAGATTGGAAAAACATTGCATTGTCTCGAATTCTGCTGTGATATTTGGATGGAAAGTTCAAAATTTGCCAATTTGCATGAAAGCATAAGGCTGCTGCTGGAGGTGTAATAATGTGCAGGATTTTTTTTGGCACACTTTGGGTCCCTTAATACTAACTAAGCATTGCTTAAATGCCACAGCCCACTTGAGGATCATTGCTGACCATGTCCATCCCTTTATGACCCATCTTCTGATGGCTACTTCCAGGAGGATATTGCGCTATGTCACAAAATACAAAACATCTCAAACTGGTTTCTTGAACATGACAACGAGTTCACTGTACTCAAATGGCCTCCACAGTCTCCAGATCTCAATTCAATAGAGCACCTTTGGGAGGTGTATTCGCATAATGGATGTGCAGCCAACAAATATGCAGCAACTGTCTGATGCTATCATGTCAATATGGAAAAAAAACTCTGACAAATGTTTCCAATGCTTTGTTGAATCCATGCCACCAACAGTTAAGGCTGTTCAGAAGGCAAAAGGAGGTCCAACTCGATACTAGCAAGGTGCACTTAATAAAGTGGCCAGTGAGTGTATACTCAACAATTACAGATCTATAATGTTCTTCTCTGAAGAATTATGCCATCTCTAAGTGTATGCTTTAAGGTTTGTAAAACGGAGCGATTCTTACCATCTGCACGAATCTCCACAGGGCCGCATTTACAAACAGAAGAGACAGGAAAATTTGCGTCTGCAAAAACTAAGAAGTAGAAATTTTCTTTACAAACATTTCCCAGTCCTGGGCTATGTCTCAAATTGTACACCATATTCCCTGTGAGTATGCTGCATACTCAATCATACTTGGATTTTCTGTTGGGTATGTGTTAAATCAAATGCTCTTTGGCACTAAACCAAAATGACAATTTACTGCACATACCTCACGTCACTGCACTGCACCAGTTCAGCCTCCAAATGAATGAATTTAAAGTTAACCATAATTTCATTTGAAGACCATAAGTCTATGTCTACATCTGACAATAAGTGGCAGCTCCATGAAAATATCATTAGACATCAGGGAAAATACAGGAGACATGCTAAAACCGGCCCTGGACAGGGTATCAGTTCTTTGCAGGGCACACGCACATGCACACACTCCCTGTGGAACCCATACCCAGAAAAAACCCACACAGACAAGGGGAGAACATGCAAATGGGGACAACACAGTCAGGGTCGCAGGGTCACCGGCACCTATCCCTGGAGAACACAGCACAAGTGTGCCTTTGAAGGGACACCAGTCCATGTGATTACACCACACATTTGGTGCTAATGAAGCATTTAGCAGACACCCTTATCCAGAGCGACTTACAACTGATACAATCTTACAATCCAAGCAATTAAGGGCCTTGCTCAAGGACCCAACAGTGGCAGCTTGGCAAAGGTGGGATTTGAATCTGGACCTTTTGGTCCATAGTCCAGTATCTTAACCACTTGGCTACCACAGTCCTAAAAATACACTTACATTTTATGTCATTTCAGAGACACCCTCATCCAGAGCAACTTACAACTGATGCAATCCTACAATCCTAAGCCTTCATCAAGGACCCAACAGTGGCACAGGTGGGATTTGAACCCTAGACCTTCTAGTCTGTAGTCCAGTACCTTAACCACTAGGCTACCACAGCCACATTTTAAGCTTTTCTGTTCAGAGTAACCATGCTCCAGAAGGTAGAGTAATCCATAAACATCTGCATCATTTTAATAAAACTGGCCACAACTGACCCCAAAGGATATTTGAAAGCAAATAATATTCTTCCCAGTGTTTTATGCCATTGGCTCAGTTACTGTGTCATCACTGAGTGCAGGGCACAGTGAACGCAAAATATTAATAAATAAATGAACCTCATTAATTTAGTTAAACCACATACTGGCATGTTTCTGGGGAATATGGTATGTGGGAAGAAACCCAAGCACGAGATAAACCGCGGGAGAACCTGTTAAACTCCACACAAACAGTAGCTGGAGACAGGGCCCGAACTTGGGTGACCAAAACTGTGCACCAACAGCAGCACAACCACTGTGCCGCTTCATATTATAGCACGTGTAATAATATCAGTGCAGAGTATACCCTTTGTTCAAAAATTAGATACAGTTTCAGGTTAATTAATTCACAATTCCACTATAACCAGCTCGCTTTTCAAATGTAAACAGTATGTGGAAGCGATCAGCGGCTGATACCCTAACCGCTTTTCATGTATCATTAAATTAACTAACGCTTTCGACTACGAAACACTTACCCAGTTCGTCTCCGTGGCCCATTTGTGCCAGAGCATACAGCAGCTCAGGAGTTAGTATCGCTGGTATTCCCTTTAGCACCACCATGACAGCAGTTGACAGTTTACTTCAGAGAAGAACAGGTCATGTGACCGAGTAACGTCACTCGACTGGTCAGACTGCGTGCGCGCTCACGACACTGAAGCCTGTCGAATATAAAGTCTCTCAACATAAACTTTAAGACGATAGTGCACTTATTTTAGCGCACCACCTATGTTATGGCATTACTCATGTCAGTGCATTTTTTTGTAGCAGACTAAGACATTTTGAGTTTGAACGAAGACTAGGATGAGGCAGCATGACTGCATTAGGCTATGTACAAAATCACAGTGCACTGACTGAGGACTTTTTTCTGTTTTTGCTCACAGGAAAGGTTATTCAATGCTTCTTTGGAGTATCTATATCTATAAACAAGCTACTTATTATGATGAACCTTCTGAAGATATAAAGATTTATTGCTGCTTCACTGTTTAGTGGTTCTACCCTCTGACCTAGCGCATCTGTCTGTCTGTTTTAAGAATAGATGGGAAGTTCGGCTTCCCTTTAATTTCATTAAAACAAGGTACTGAAATCTTGAACAAAGGGACTATATTATTATTTAATGTAGTCAGAATTCAATATTTTAGTGAATGAAAATGATCACGCCGTTCATTACATCCAAACTCCTCCCGGTGTCAGAAGGGGAGCGTGCAAAAGATCTGCTACGAAACCCCAAACACCAGACAGTCGTTGACGCCCGTGCGTCTCTGGGAATCTGGGTTCCTGTAGCTGCTCTATTGAATGGGAATAAATATTGAGCTTATTTTTAACTGGACGAATGGTTTTGAGCACATCATTTTGAGCCACAGAGGGATGCAGGAGCTTCGCTGACAGTGAATGAAATGTGGGCAGGTGAGAAAAGTCTTGGCCAATTATCTGTCTTGGCCTGGCTTATCTTGATTGATGATTGGTCAACTTCTCAACGTACTGCTGACATTTCAAACTTCAATACATCAGGAAATCTTTATTTATTTATTTATTTACAATATTTAAAATTTAAAAGATAAAATAACAAGAGGTTTATGTAATAATAACAAAATGTTTATGTAAATATTATATATTACTGTATAATATAAAATCACCTAGATTACCACTTACAGTGTAGCTTACATGCAACATGTTTGCGTGTTGTTTCATTAAGCCAGCTGCCCATTATTATTTTTGTTGAACATTTTACATGTTTTTATATATACTTTACGTTTCTCTCTGTTCGGGTTGCCACGGCAGGTCACCACATAGTAGAATAGGCCCAGTACGCCCTACCTGACGCAGCATTCCCCATTTATCCAGGCTTGGGACCGTAGTAAGAGTGCACCCCCAGTGGTTTTTCTACAAACGCCCCATTCCACCTTCACGTTGAAAGTCCCACCTGGAACTGAAAGCGGGATCCCTGACACTGCCGTTTCCAGCAGCTGGCTATAGGCTACCAACTGAGCCACCGAGACAGCTGACTTTTTTTAACCATCCTTTAATCCTAGTTATTAAAAACAATAATACCATATTGAGGTGAAATGTACCAGTAACAAATACATCATTCTAAACGAGGCAAAATGCATTATTATTCATTCACTCACTTATCCGCTTATCCTAGACAGGGTCGCGGGAAAGCCGGTGCCACAGGGCTCAAGGCAGAAACAACCCTAGACAGGGCGCCAATCCATCATAGGGCACATACACTCACACACTAAGGGGCACTTTAGAAACACCAATTAACCTAACCGGAGGAAACCGCAGTACTTGGAGAAAACCCACGCAAACATGGGAAGAACATGCAAACTCCAAACAGGGGGAGCCCAAGGTCAGGATCGAACCGCGGATCTCAGATATGTGAGGCGACAGTGCTAACCACTGCACCGCCCTAAAATGCATTATCAGGTCTACTTCATTTTTCGGCAGACACCAATAGTACATTTACGTTTTATTCCAATATGTAGGCTAACACTTGGTATATTTTGGGTGTTCCAATTAAACAAATTATTTCCACCAATAAATTCTAGGCGCTGCATTATTTAGTTTTCTGTAAACAATAATATACCAATTTTCAGACATTATTTGGACGGACATTATGGAATTATTTATTATTACTATTTCCATAGTGCTAAGTGGAATATCTGCGCATTTAGGTTGGAACATAAACTATATACCTAAGATGTTACAGGACAGTCTATGCATAATGCAGAATAGTTTAGCACAAAGCGCTTGTGGACTGCAGAAGTGCCGAGATCATGCTTCTACCTCATTTTATACATCTGATTTAACTCATTTGCTTTAGGTCTTCAAGGCCTAGATTTGGTGAGAATGGAAAAAGACTAATTTCTCTGCGCTGTGGCCTTCCCGGATTATCACCTAGCCTACAGTGGGTTTTTTAACCACCAGAATGGAAAACACTTGAGGACATTTTCTTGCTTTTACGAACTGACTACTACAGTGCGCGTTATTTAGGACATACCAATATAAATAATACACATTATACATACGCACATATACACATAGATTTTATTCAGCTATAAAATACTTTAGAATAGCACATAAGATGAGTACTAGCTGTAAGTTTATCGATCAAGTAGCATACATAGCACAATTAATAATTAGTAGATTAAGTTGCTACATTTGTGGTGTTCTTTTCTTTAATGTAAACCGACATATAAAGCATCAGATCTGTCAGCAGTATCGTGGTTCGTGTTGGATTTTCTCCTGTTGTATACACACTCACATATGATCATATGATATACATGACAGTTAACTCTGAAAAATTTTGTTCATTCCATTATTCCCAATTCTTGTATACTAAAAAGACATGGAAAGAGTTTTATGTTTGTGTTTATTTGATTGAAATACCTTCAGGTAATTCGCTTCTGCGACGCATCACAAAATAGTCATTACCCATACATTTAAAAATGTCCAATTTGTAACGCAATTGAAGCAAACGGAATAAAAATATTCGGAACAAAATTAACATCGCTAAAGTTTCTATACCAAATGGTGCCATATGGAGTTTGGTGTAAAATAATGCAATCAGCAAAGCAATTTCATGAAAAAGAAAGAAACAAATCCCAGCGCTTCTTACGGACATGTTTCCAGTGTGTGATGGAAGTGCGGAGGCGAAGTGCAGAAAGACAGAGTGAAAGACTTATGGAAGGAGGAAAAGCCATCCGGAGCCAAGAGCGTCTGATCAGTTTGAAGGCTCTTTTCTTTAAGCGCGGCACCACGCTGCTCCTCTTTGGTTCTGCTTTTTTAATGAGTTTATCACGCTATGAGGGGTTTGCCTATGCCAAAATGTAACGTTTTGCCTCTTTTGTCTGAGTCGAGCGCCTCAATTGGGTCTACATTTATTATTTTGACCTTTCGTTAGCAGGGGACAGACTTCAAAGCGCAATTGCGGCTCTGCTCGCTTTCTGGAGACCTTTGTGCCTCTTCGATGTGGAGAAAGTTTTTTCTTCTTTCAGCTCTTTCAAAAGTTTTGTTCCAGGGCCAGAGAAGAAAGTCGACTTGAGGGTAATGTTGAATGAAAATTAAAATCAATTAGACTATGGACTTTTTCAGAATATACGGGATGCCTTCGCGTGAAGAAAACCCTGAGATCCGAGGAGTGAGAAAGTGTTCTCAGCTGATGCAGTGGAAATAAAAGGCTCGTTTCATAATTCAATTCGCCGTGCTCCTTTGTAGCTCTTACTTTAGATGTGAAAACAATTAAACAAAAGCACTGTCAAAATCCCTGTCAAAACGGACCTATATGCTTAAAAGTGGTTTGTACAGTAATTTATTTAGGTCCCCAAGCAGCTTTGTCATTTTTTTTTTTTATTAACCCACAGTGACGCCTTAATGCATGCTTTTTTTAGCATATATATGTGTGTTTTTAAATACACATATATATAAGCCCATATATATCTTCAATTATTGCAGAATCAAATCCAAGCAAACGCACTGCACAAATACGCACTGCTACTTATAATACGCGACACATCTGCGACTTCATCAAGTTTTGTTTTTGGAGTGCATTAAAACCAAATGCTTTATTTGTTGCCTAAAGAGGCATTCTGAAAATAACAAAGCGTTTGCGCAGTTAAACCTTTTAAACATCTCACTCTTTCCCAAGTACGGTGTTATACTAGCCTATATTCTCAAAGAAAATCAAAACATCCAAATTTTTCAAAAGTAAAAATCATATATCGACACTTTTCAGCCCCAATCTTCTGGTAAATAGTCGAATTGTATTTATTTATTTATTTTTTGCTTCTCTCGTTATTATATTAGGTTACCTGTTTATTCGCCCTTTTAAAATAATACCCACCCCAAATTTGTATTTACAGATCATACATGCTACTGAATGCAACACTTAGGCCTAAATGTTTACCGAGAATAAATTTACAATAGGGTCAAAACTGGTAAGAGACCAACTTCGAGATAAATGAGCTTCCTATCATACCAACCTCCAGTGACATTTCCCTTCCATCAGTCAGTCTACGAGACACAGAGGAACACACAGGATTGCGCTGTGCTATCGCCACCTAGTGTGTAGAAACTGTAACTGTATGCTGACCCACATCCGCAGGTCACTGGTATCTATTGGCTTTAGTATTAATACATCTTTCAACAAATCTAGAACGAACGAATACCTTACATTTTCCAGCTAAGAAATTTTAATTCGAAACACCAACCTAAAATGTTACAAACAAGCAACAGATTTATGATCTCCTCACCAGAGTAATGGCACTTGATAACATCTACAAGGTGCTTGAGATTAAACTACAGATCACACATTGAGTTCTTTTTGATAAAAGAAATTGAACATTAATCTGAATAGCCTGCTGCTCAATGCACGTGAACAGGTGTTTTATTAGAAAGAACGAGCAAACGTCTGGAGACGGTTTTCTCACGTGAAAAACAGGTCAAGGCAAAACCCAGTCTCTTAGTAACAGCACTGAATCACAAGGCAAAAGCGTATTTGTGTATTTAAACACACACTCTTCTGAAATGCATCTTTACTTGTCCTGAAAATTAGCTTTCCTCTTCTCAACAAATGCAGTCATGCCCTCTTTTCTGTCCTCCTGTTTAAAAACAGAGTTCAATTGTTATATTTTCTTCATACAAAAGTAAACAATACAGTAAGTTTTTTTTTTTAGAATCAAAAACTTACTGTAGCAAACGTGGCATGGAACAGCCTCTTCTCAAATCGATTGCCTTCATTCAGTGTCAGTTCAAAAGCTGAAAGGAAAGGACAGCTGTTACAGAAACATGTCAGGTATTTACCAGATTGCTCAGTATATCTTCTCTCTGGATAAGGTTTTGTGAAAGCGGGGAGCTTCAGATAAGGCAACCTTGTCACTAAAAGTACTGCATGAAAGCATTTCAAAGCTTTCCAGAGTGGTCCAAAGATGGAACTGATAATGATGCTTATTGAAAGTTAAAGATTAGACATACAGTCATTACTGTGGCAACGCTTTCTAAACATCTAACAAAAGCTAATTAAGTCAGGTGCCACATGACAGTTTGTTCACTGGGAGAGAACAACTACAGAACAGCACAATCACCTGCATTGACAGCTTCCTTTGCCATAGCTGACACCAGCTTAGAATTGCCTGCGATTTTCTCCCCGCATTTGATTGCTTCAGAAACCAGCTGGTCCACAGGGAATATTTTACTCACAAGACCTACAGAGGTAACAGAACATTACATATGGTAAATATGCATGGGCAACTCAGTTTTGAACATGATTTTTATAGCCTTTTTAATTGTTACATTTAATGGATGGAAACACATTTAAATGTTAGTTTGTAGTGATAAGGTCTAAGATTTCAGAATTATCTTTAGTTTACTTTATTTTAGTTTCCCAGACAAATTGAATGTTGAGTTTTTGTGTTTTTAAAAATGTGACTATAAACTACATCTCATGTAACATCTGTACAAAGGCTACATTAATACATTTCCATATTAAACTAGAAGCAAATGTACATGATGAAAGAAATGTGTCCGTTTTATTTCAGTCTAGTTTTAAAGGGAGTATTCCTACTCTTCTTTTAGTTGTCGTTATTGATTTGAATATATTAGTTTTAGCTTAGTTATGTTTCCAATAATCCTAACCACCATTGTCTGAAACAACCACCTGTGACCTACTGAAGTGTGAAGCACATACCAGACTGTTTAGCCTCTTGGGCTGAGATTCTGTCTCCTGTAAGGACCATTTCCATGGCAAGTGATTTCCCCACTGCCCGAGTGAGCCTCTGAGTACCCCCAGCACCTGTGCATGAGACCATCAATACAAAAAGGTCCACTTAGTTCACTGATAAATCAACTGATAATCACCACAACAGCAGTTCCATGGACCCAAACATAACATACTCTGCATACCTGGAATTGTTCCCAGTAAGATTTCAGGCTGTCCAAACTGCGCTTTTTCCCCAGCATAGATGACGTCACACATCATTGCCAGCTCACAACCTCCACCAAGCTACAAGATGTTGACACATACGTCCATTTGAAAGTGAAGTAAACTTGAAAATACATCTACAATAAGCCTAAGAAGGTCAATGTAAATTAAAGAATGTGTTTACTCACTGCAAATCCATTTACAGCAGCTATTACAGGCTTTCTAACTGTTGAAACTCTGTTCCAGTGAGCCAAAAAATTGCCACCGTAGCACTCCTGAAAAGATCTGTTCTGCATCTCTTTAATATCAGCACCAGCTAAAAAAGGACATATGGGATTGAAACCTGAACATATTCACTACAACAAACACGATGACTGTTTTTAAATACCACGTTGAATACCTGCAAAAGCTTTTTCGCTGCCTGTGATGACTATTGATCCAACATCGTTGTCCTGTTCAAAGGTGTCCAAGGCTTTACCCATCTCCAACATTAGACCATCACAGAGGGCATTTAGGGCCTTTGGTCTGTTTAGCTGGATGAACCCGACATTGTTCTTTTCACCTTTTTTGTCAACCAGAATATACTGGTACTGACCTATAAAGGAAAATTCATACAGGAGTAAGATGTCCATATCCAGAAACCACCTAGTAGAAACTTCAAAGTCGCCATGCATAGAGTTCAAGAAATGGTGCTTTCACCAATTTAACAAGATTTTACTAACCACATTATGTGAAAGCCTATAAATCTTGGTCTAGTTCTACGACAGACTGTGCAAGTTTACATGTAAAACATGTCAGGTCATACAATATAGATTCTCTATAAATAGACCCCCGCTACCGGTAGATGACGTCCCATAAATCAACAGAATCAAGTGTTGCTCTAAAAATGTGTTTCTATAAACAGAAACAAGTTCATTGCCTAACTGTACAATTGTTATGCCTTGAAAAACAGAAAATAAGAATATGGAGAGTAGATAACACGTCCAGAAAAAGTTCATGTAATACAGACATTGTTGTCACTGCATATTTACTACAAATGTCATTTCAGGTCAAGTTATACCCTTTAAGCATCAAGCATGTCTTGACGGGACTGAGCCCTCAATTAACAAAGAACACAAGTGTCAAGGCACTTTTTTCTGTACAGAGCGGCACAGTGGCGCATGCAGTTAGCACAGTCACCTCACAGCTCCGTTACCAACCCCAGACTCTGGAGTTTGCATGTCCTCCCACGGTTTCCTCACACATTCCAAAGACATGCATTAGATTGATTGGTCACTCTAAATTGGCAAATGACTTTGGTGTTGATATATCCCAGTGTCTGTCGTGAATATGCCCATTGATGCTGATCTGATGTTAAATAAAACTAAAACAAATCAACAATCTTTTCTGTACTGGCACCCAGGTAGTCGAATAAACATCCCCTGGCTGGTGGAAAGGCTGACTCTATCAATGTCTACAAATGACTGAAGACCACTTGTTCATTTAGCAGTTAAGCGAATGCTAACACTGCATTCACTCCTTGTTTCTCAGCTACTTGCACATTTATTACCTGGCCCTGTTATTTGTGCTAAAATGAGGAAAGTAACTCTGGATAAGATCGTCAGCTAATTCCTGTAAATGTATGTCAATAGAAGAAGGCTTCTGGAATAACATGCGAAGGAACATTAAGTAATTCATGTGAATAATTAGATCAGTATTTTATTTCTCCTCGCTCAAGCATAATGAGCCCTCACATTGGTGGCTTTTATCTGAGCATTGTAGCAGTGGTCACGCTCCGAGATTTCTTCCAAATTTTATGACAGTGTCAGAATTGTACAGACAGCTTTCTTTGGTTACAGTGGCATTAAATCAGCCACAGACACAGTGAAATAACATAGTGACATTGAAACAGTTGCAGGAGTTCTCGTCTTGTCGTGCATTCCGCAGACCCTAATTCAGTAAATTAACTTTAAAAATCTTTAACAATGTGTGATTCTTTCTGTGATGGCAAAATCGTTCCATAAATCGCACAGCATAAATCCAGCTTAATCTGGTGTTTAAAGTTACTTGGACTTGATCCACAGCTAAGGGTAAGCCTGTTAAGCTGGCACTTAGACGGCAGATTTTACATTAGAAAATGAGTAAACAAAGTAGTTTAGCTAAAGACCTCAAAGGATAATAAACTGAGGTAACAAAGTGAAATAATATGCATAAGAACATAAAAATTAACAAATATGAACATTTTCAAATGGCGATAAGTGAACAAATACACAAGCAAAATTTGACATGAACCAAGCTTACATGGCTGATAGACAGCAGTGGTTTTAGAAAACAACATGTGGTGAAAGGTGAGAAACCTGACAATATTTCTTTTCAAAAGTCTGAAAAACACCCTCACCAGAAGTAAGCCATTTTTACTGTTTTACTGACAATTAAAGACTGAAAAGTAGCTCATATTTTTTTACTAAGCAGATATGGGGACAAAAAGTTCTCTTTTGACAAATCTCTTAAATCCGAATTACAGGTTCAAATCACAAACCATGTCAAAACTTAAGAACAAATAGCATGCCACACTACTATGTCAAAGGCAAATCAACGTTTTGTTCACATTTGCAAGGGTCTATACCCTACATTTATGTCAGAGTCAAATATACTAGCAATTTTCCATGAAAGAAAAAAGAAGATTCTGAACAAGCACTATACAGGAGGTTTTTTTGTTGTCGTTGTTTTAACTACATTCTACTGGTAAGGGCCATGGGAGTTCTGGCACCTATCACCTGGCAGCACAGGTTGCAGATATAATGCTAGTACATCACAGGGCTTTGTCGCCTTTGCAAAAGACACATCCAGTAACAAGGTGGGCATGATCAATGAGAATGTACAAAAGAAGTGTACTTTATAACTGTTGACTGTACAAGCTAGCTCAAGAATCCAATAATCTAAATCATAACGGAGAAAGTAAAATTGGGAAAATGATGAGAAAGGACTGTGTTAGCCTAGCGATTAAGGTACAGGACTATGGACCAAAAGATCTGGGTTCAAATCCCACCTCTGCCAAGCTGCCGCTGTTGGGTCCTTGAGCAAGGCCCTTAACCCACAACTGCTTGGATTGTAAGACTGTATCAATTGTAAGTTGCTCTGGATAAGGGCGTCTGCTAAATGCTGTAAATGTAAACAGCAGGATAGACTGAATATATGCAATGTGTACGCTGAACGTTTAATACTGTATCCCACATGAGTCTGATTTTAACCTGAAAAATTACATATTGTCCCGAATGAGCATTTATGAGTGCAGAACAATGGACATAGATAAGCTGCTGACTGAATGTTCACTATCTGAACCATTTCCCAAAGCAAAGTACGTTCATATAATGGGGTCAGGCTGTACAGCAGCCTGTTCCATAGGTTTTGTTATATTCAGTTGCTGTAGCAAATTGTACGTCCTGTCCTCATTCTGTCAAAAAGGACGTGTTTCTCAGTGCTATGTACAATCTGCATTGCATACAATAAATGTGTTTCGTAAAAGTGCGTTATATCCAGAGTAATATAACAAATACAACTGTAAGCTGTAACTCATTATATTTATTTTTTACCAAATGAAACACTGCCTTTTTCTCTGTGTAAAGCGAGTACTTACTGAAACAAAGTAGAAAAACTAGGGATGCACCGATATTGAATTCCTTGGGCCGATACGATAACTGATTTTTAGCACATTATTGTGGCCGAATCCGATGTTGAAAACCGATAATTTAACCTTTCTGCATTTCACATACAGTAAAATATTTTTCAATAAAATAAAATAATAATAAACAAAACAGTTAAATCAGGAAAAATGGTTTACTTCCATTTGATTTTTTAACCTTCCTTGAAAAAGGTAGGAAACCTTTTTTTTGTCTTGAACTGGTACAGTCAGAAACAAGAACAAAGTGTGTAAGAAATCTTATGACTGAGAAGCTCCAAGAAAGAATAGAACTGCATCCATAACTACACAGTCAGCATCATCAGATATTCTGTTTAATGAATAACAGCCAAAAGAAAAATCAAAGAAATATGCACATGTAAATAGATTATAAACATCGATTATAATATCGGCTAAAATTCTTATATCGTACCGATGCCGATATCTAAAAAAAGTCCATATATCGGCAAATAATATATCGGCCGCCGATATATCGTGCATCACTAATAAAAACCGTAAGAGAGACATTTCAATTATGGCGAGACCTTCTGTTTGAATGAAGATTGGGTTGCTGTTGTGATTTCCTGTTAAAATCGCCAGCAGTCCATACATACAGTGAGTATCCGATTTAATTTTAACTAAACAAATGACTCTTTAAATGCAGGTAATCACTTCAAAGTGACAATTACTTAAGGTGCCGTTGTGATACTGACATGTAACTTGTGTGTTTTCTACTCTGCAAAAAGACCTTGACCTTACGTTAATTAATACAAAACTAAGATAAAAGTTTAACACAAGACAGTAGTACGACAAAAACACAGCGTGTCTAGAGATATAAATTTTATTTTTCAAATGCAGACGCTCGCTTGCTAATAAGTATACCAGGTATAGTCAACATTTAGCGTGAACTTGCAGGTAAACGCATTCAAAAGCATGAAGGTAAGTAAGCTGGATAAGTTAAACTTAAGCTAAAGTGCAGTTAGCAAAGCTAACACAGCTAGCATTACTAAATGAGGAGATAAGCAGCAAACAAACAGCTGCAGGTTGTGGTTAAGGAAGTTTAAACTGTCATATTATTACTACATCCGCAGAACGTATTAGTCAGCTAACGCCGTTAGTAGGTTTAACTACCTAGTTGCTGGCAACATGTCTTCTTTCAGAATCAGTGATCTACAGGACGCACATAAAGCCTGCTCACAGTGACATTGAACTACGGACAAATGCAATTTGAGAATCCATTTTCGTCTTTTACCTGAGCTGCAGTGTCGCACGGCAGCCGGTAATAACCGTACTGGTTTCAAAATAGAAAGAGACGATCTGCAAAATAGTGCCATTTTCTCACGTTCAAGGTTTCTTCTCCTGCAAGTGCTTCCCAGTGAGCTGACGCTTACGGAGGGTTGCCAAATACCAACCAACAAAATCCTCGTATTCGTACTTGGAGTCGATCGCCGAAAGAATCGATTCTCTGATTCCGAGACATTGGGAGGAAGGGACTTTGCTGTACGAAAGTTTTACATTAACTACACAAAGCTTTTACACTGCTAGCATTTTTACTCGTAGTTAATCAAATGTGAAGAATGTGACATTTGTTTGGTGGAACAAATGAGACAGGCAACAGATTAAGCGGAATTCATCTTTAACTCTTATGTAAAAGTGGAATGAATCTTTAAAACGTGTGTAATTTGACATTTATGATATTTATTCAGGTTTATTAAGATGTATGTTGATATCAGATGCTATACTGAGGGAAAAACTCAGCTGGACCTCATCTTATCCTGGTAAGTCAAGTCAAGTCAAGTCAGATGTTATATAGCGCCTTTTACAATGGAGCATTGTCTCAAAGCAACTTTACTATTTTAGATTATCTCCTAATATCTACGTCCAATCCCAATTTGAGCAAGCCTAGGGCGACAGTGGCAAGGAAAAACTCCCTAAGTGTTGTGAGGAAGAAACCTTGGGAGGACCAAAACTCAAAAAGGGACCCAACGTACGGGCGGCGTAGATAATAAATCTAAGAATGAAACTAAAGTCATGGAGTCATACTTCAAATAACGTAAAATATGCACATCGGCATTAAGTGGCCTGGGTAAGCCTTTATGTGATGAATTCCACTTTACTGTCTTTTGTGATTGAGGCCAGAAGTACAATGACATGAGTGGTCACATAAAGTAAAATTACTTCCACAATATTAAATCCAGATACAAAGCTATTTCCTAGGAAACCAGCGAGTGCTTGAGGAAGTGGAAATATTGTGACACATTTAACCCATATAACCTTTTGTTTGTACGTTTTTAATGTTGTAGTGGGTGGCATGATTTGGCAAGTGGTTAATGCAGTCGCTTCACAGCTCCAGAGTTTGCATGTTCTCCCTGTGGGTTTACTCCAGGTACTCTGGTATCCTCCCACATCCCAGTGACATGCATTAGGTTACTTGGTCTCTCTAAATTGGCCCACTGTGAATGTGTATGGCTAGATTAATGTAACCTTGTTCCTGTTGTGAATATTAATTGATGCTGATGTCATGTTAAATAAACTAACAAACAAATTTTTCATGTTGTACCACTGGCCGGTATTCTACTCTAGTGCAGGTCACGGGTCAGTGGTGCATAACAGCTAAAAAAACAAGAAATGTGAATGTGAAATTGAATATGAACATGGTAATTAATGAGTATATGATGGAAACGTTCATTGCATTTTCTTACATTTCTGATGGAAGTACAACTCAGGATAAGAATCCACCAGTGCCTTGGAACATTGGCCAATACACTTTTGCCACCTCATGATTGTGTGGGTGTTTTACTGCTCTTAAAGCATCCCAGAGGGCATGTGTTGAATGACATTTAATGGAAAGTGCCTTGTGGTTAGCACTTAAGTAGGTGTGCGCAATTACTTCATCTGCTTAATGTGTCAGACTGTTTCTACTGTTTCCCTCTACTTTTATAGGTTTGTAATGTTCATGTTCACTTCCACCACTTCGAGTAAAAAAAACCACATAATAACAAAATATGTCTAATAATTAATTAAATACTGCATTTATCTTCTTCACTGTTGTTGACCCACGGGACTGTGGTGGCACAGTGGGAAAAGTACTGATCTGTGGAATGGAAGGTATAGGGTTAAAATCTTACCTCTTCCAAGCCACCATTGTTGGGCACTTGTGCAAGGCCCTTAATCTCCTGTTGCTTGGATTGTAAATTGTTTCATTTGTAAGTCGCTCTGGATAAGGGTGTCTGCTATAAGCCTAAATGCTGCTGCTGCTGTAACGTGAATTTCCTGCGGGGATAACTGAAGTGATCAGTTTTTTAATCTATCTTTCTGTCTGACTGACTATCTATCTGTAAAAAATATTTTACAGAAATGGCTGTAATCATGCATAGTCTTGGTTATTTTCTAGCTTCAGTCCTAGAATATATATTCTTAGCTTATTACAATATGTAATTTTCTGATGGCTAAACAAAGGTTACGTTTGGGAAAAAATTCAAACACTGCATGAATTCAGCCAGTGCCCTTCTCTGCATATAGGGCTCCCTCTACTGGCCACAGTTCAGTAGTGCCATCAGTGGGTGTGTTTGCCGTGTTGACCAATGCTTTTGTTAGACCAGAATATGCAAACTGCACAATTTAAAAAGATGGTTTATTCTTCTCAAACTGCTTCTGTCTCACACTGAACTCTGTCACTTTCAGCTTTTACCCATTTGTTGATTTGTTGCCATCGTTATGTTTTATGTTTGTTGTTGTGATGGGGATGTGATATAGGGTTGCACTGTTGTATTTGAGTGAGTATGTACTCTTATGCAGTGTCTCCAGGAGTATACTGCTAATGTTGTTATGTTACATACTGTCAAGTTATGTTTTCTTTGAGAGTGTGGTTGTGTTGTGCACAGGTATAAGTGGTAAATATTTAGGAAAATCCTCATGAAAATGACTCTCGATTCCTGTTCTTGGTAAAGCTCAGCCAGTCAGTGTGTAAGGTGTGACAAAGCACTTTGCTAATACTCAGTAAGGAAGCACATGCATAACAATGCAAACAACAAGAGCACTATAATCAAAGTAAACACTGTTTCTTCACAAAGACAAAACAAAGGCCCCTTTGTTTAGCCAATGCTAAGTTGACAAGCTGATTTTGAACTGAATGCTTACATAGTGAGAAAGAGTGTAACCAGCTTTAAGGGAGATACATATTGTTTATGTTTTGCAAATGTTTTTTAAATACCTTCCTTTTGGGGATGTTCGGGTGTACATAAATCTCCTTAATGTTTCTCATGTAGAGGAATTAAATAAAGTGATGGTATATAACCATAAAGAAATATAAAATAGAGTTAATGTTATGCTATACCAATATACATCACAAAAAGTGATTTTGAAACATTATTTCAGCCTCAATGTGCTATGATTTTTACAGCAGCACACTGACTAACATATCAGACAAACATTGGGCTATTTCCCATTGAGCAACACTCTACAGTAGTTTTAAAAATATAATTGCCAGTTTCTCTAACCTAAGAATTAAATACTGCAGTTTAAGACCATTCTCTTTGAAAACTAATATAAGGAGTTTGATAATAATCATACTATTTCACCCCATGCACTGAAACTAGGGCTGGACAATTAATCGAAAATTAATTCAGAATGATTACCTGACGTAATATGGGGAGTAAATACCCTCCCCGATGTGTGTTTACAATGCTACACAATACGAAAAAGATTCAAGAAACTGGAAAGAAATAACCAATGCCACATCCTACCAAATCACACAGGATTTTCAATATTCAGTAAATAACCATAAACAGTTCATCTGTGTGTTTCCTTCAGTTGTTTTAAAATCACAATGATATGCACTTTTTCATTATTAACTATAACACAGTTTTAATAGCTGAGCTTATTTACAGTACAAACCTTGTCAATGAACTACGAGGGCAAAAAGCAACACCAAAAAATAATCGTTCATTGATTGTAATCGAGGTAAAATGTTCAATTAATCATGATACTGATTTGAGGTCATATTGCCCAGCACTAACTGGAAACACCTTTTATTAATCTGTACAAACAAATCAAACAGATGCTATTGTTTAAACGACTAAAACACATCTATTTGTAATGACTACAAAGACACAGCACATATGTATTGCTTGAACCGGTGATTTGTGGGGTTTTATTGATGTTTTACAACGGCTACATGTAGTCAACACATACGTTATATAAAAAAGTGCTTTTACATCACAGAAGTTCAGTGTAAATCCTTGCACATCATAAGCGCAGCTTGGAAAGTGCTATAAAAAGTCAACTGATGCAAGTTTGGAACAGATTTCAAATCCCATATCTCAAAGCCATTGTTCCATAGGCACGTCTGTAATTAAAATGAAGCCGCAGCAACACACAGAGCCAATGTCTATACTTCAGGCATCCAATTAACTTTTTCAGTCGACTATGCAACCACACTTGCCATGTTTGAACGCACAAACTACCTCTATACAATTGGCCACAGTTATACGTGTAAAATAACCCCTGAAAACAAATAACTGATACTTCAGACCAGTGATTCTCAACCTTTTTATCACATGGGACTTGACGGTGGCCAAAAGCTGCACACATGAATGTAGAGTAAGAGTGGGCCTCAATTACTGAAGTGCATGCCACACTTCCTAAGTGGCAGGTTGAGAACCCCTGCTTTAGAGTTTTAAATGCAGCAGTGAAGTACCAAAAACATCACAGTTACCATGCTATGCAATAAAGAAAGGTATGCAACTAGAAGCATAATGACATAAGCTAGTAACAGTTTGATTAAATATAAACACACACACATACACAGACAATCAATGACTCTTTTAATGTCATAAAATAGAAAATGAAGTCAATTTCACCCTGATTAAAATGATCAATTTAAAGTTAAAATTATACATCCAAAGTCAGAAACAATCAGAGACAATGACATCCAGTTCAAATCCATGTCAGTCTGTTCAACTCAACTCTTCTACATATGTGGACCTTAGAGAACAGTCAGGATCACAGGGAGCAAGATTTTAAGTACAGCTTTACATCCAAACTTTCTCTGGGTTTATTATATGAAGGTCAGTTAGAGATAAGTGGGTCAGTTGTAAACAGGACCAATACATAAGTGTGGATTGCACTCCAAGAGCTGACTGTGTTTACTCACTCTCATTGGCTATCCATAAGACATAGTCATGAATGTGGGTTCTAAGGACAGGTTGCTCCCTCCCCATTACTCTAGGGACTCTAATGTTCAGTCTCACACAGCAGACACACACCACTCATTGTACTAAGATAATCTACTGGTTTAAGAATCATTTCCAAACAGCACCAAATGGAATGCAGCAACAAAACAGCCCATGGAAACAACACTGAGGACCCTAGTGGTTTAGATCCATGCCATTGGTCCAGAAATGTGATTAAATTTGTGTTAATACTGGAGTGGCTTCTATCAGGCACTGAGTAAACAGTGTTTCTCATCCACAGCTGATCAGTAACTTCAGAAATGACGTGTCACTACTTCGAATGTGTTTGAATTTGGAAGACTTGCTATTTGTATACTGTTAAAATAAACTCCGAACAAAGGTTTGGCCCTTTACAATCATATCAATATTCTCCTACTCCAAAATGGTAAGTGGTGCTGTTAAATACTTTCTTTAAGCAGAAATGTATGGCACAATTTAGATAACTGCTACATTACACTTTAGAAGAGCATCTCATATAAGCTCCTGTAAAGACTACAAATAAACCATAGCTTTCTAGTGGGGTTCAGGTGGATGATGGTTAGTACTTGTGAAATATCTAGAATCTGGGTTTACAATGGTGCTTGAAAGTTTGTAACCCTTTAGACTTTCTTCTGTATAAGAAGGTGCAGTTTAAATAAAACACACACATAATGATGAAGTCCCTTTACAAATAAATATCCATACATCAATATATGTACTTGTACAGCCATAAACACTGTACTTCTATAGATCTGCTTGATACTCAGTGGATGCCCTGGGTAACACAAACTGTTTAGCAATGGCTCTCAAATTATGCTAATAATAAGTACCATACAGATCCAACCTATGTTAATGTTGAAGGTAGTAACGTAACCTTTGTCTGTCGATCTACGGAAACATGAAGTTTGACTGTCTGGAAACAGCAGTGTATAATAATGACATCTTTAATATATATTAAGATAGAAATCACACAAATCCTTGGCAATGTAGTCCACATAGCAGCTGTGTTTTTCAGAAAGATAAATACATGTTGCCATTCCATAGCTGGGTTTGCATTTTCCCTATTAGCCGTGTTATCATTAAGCATGGTACATTCCAGAAAAACACCTATTTTAAGTCAGTATTCAAATTGATCAAGTTCAAACCAATTAGTCTGTAAACATGAAGGTAATTATTTAAAATATTGTTGTACAATGAATGGTATGTTACTCTGGAAAAACTTCCAGTGCATTCTAGTCTTGGTCCCTTGAAGTAGGGAATCCAACCGATCATTTTGCTTTTCAGTGGCTTGTTGTAGACTTGTCTACTGATGGTAAACAACAACCCAACCAACCTAAAAATGTATTAACTACATTCTTGATTAAGTTAGTGCAATATATCACCAGAAAATGAATGGTTGCAATGAACAGCACTTTGTCAAACAAGCTAAGGTATTTATAAGCTGTTAATCTTCATTGCTTCAATATGATGTAGACATCGCACAGTTGTCCTTGTTACCAAAAATAATAGTCTAATTCTTTCCACAGAAACAGGCAACACACCAAATCTGGCAATCCCCAAATATTTGATGCTGACGGAAGGTGTTGGCATTAGTTCTATTTATGCTTTATGTTACCTGAGTTTCTGGAAGTTTCTGAAGGTAATTTAACACTACACAGAACCATGAGTAGGAAGTACTTTTTTTCTGGAGCAGCAAGATTTTCCTGGTGCAGCCTAGATCTGCAGGCTTCACACAATTACACAAGGTCCCTGAAAAGAAGTTACATCCATCAACACAAATAGCTGACATTGCAACCATTCGCATGTTATGTCTCAACCTACAAAAGATTGGAGACTGAATAAGGAAAACAGAATGAATAAACTGATTCAAGATGTCTTTGATAGAGCAGAAACTCTGAGGCCTTAAATGTTGTACCATCACAAGACACAGGTGTTTTTGGTCACCTGTCAGAAGTCCTCACTGAAATGTGCTCTGGTGTGCTTTATTAGCCCAGTTTAGTGATCTGCAGACTTCCATCTATCCTAATCATGTCAATGGTCAGCAATGACTTCACTTTGTGATAAAAGTCAAACAGCTGATGTCCATCGACAAAGATCCTGAAGCGCTGGTGCTCACAGTGGATCTCAATCTGCATGAATAGAAGGCAAAATGCAGGAAGATCAGATATTTAGGTGAGTGTGGAAGTGACAGACATGTTTTATTTCCTGAATGGTACACTGTGGCTTCAGAAGTTTGAAAGGAAGCACTTGTCTGGTTTTGCATGCTTATCTCAGCTCTGTATTGGCTCACTGATTGATCAGGAAGTGGATTGACCTGTTTACTCCAGTCCCATAAATGAGCTTCATTATCTCAGACATATATACATTCATCCATCTGTACAGATCACTGACCTGTACAGTGGCAAATGGTCTGTCTAAGCCAGCTTGAGCCTGTCCGCCATGTATGCATGCCCTCACGGAACCAACACCGCCTAACAACTGGGTCAGAACGTCAAAACGTCCATCCTGCTACTCTCAGTCCAATGATGCGCCCCCTTTCAAAGTCTGACAACTGGGCAAAATGTCTACGAGTCTGTTGTAGAGGGATGTCTAGCAGTTAACAGTTTCTCACCAAGAGGTACACTACCCAAAAGTAACCTCTGAGAGCCTTTATATAGAGCAGCAGAGGAAGAACTTTTGCACCCTCTTGTGGCAAGACCCAGTGTCTAATAAGACCACACCTGTAATCATTTACATATCTGCCTGAGATTACATACAGGTATCTATCTTGTGTTTCATCTTGTGTTTAACATCTCAATATTAAGCACATAGTTTACTTCATAATTAACCACTCAGGCTCTCAGGTTGCCCAGCAGTCTAAGATGCAAGCCCACCACCCCGGTCATACCCCTGCTCTGCAACAGCAACCCAGCCCCTGCAATGGACAGGGTCACTGGACTGGCACCCTGTGTAAGATACATGGTAGCTAGAGCCATGTGAATTTTCAATAAAAGGCTCCAGAACTCCCTGTTAAACCTCAAACATTCAAGATATCTATCAAATCTTTACCCACTTGAGTATTAGTAAATATTTTACTGATGGAGATGTTTCTAATAAATTGGTAAAGCCCAGAGAAAAGTTTGTAAATCTGATAATTACCCTGAAAGGCTGGTCCTGGATGAAGGGAAAATATGGAATGGCTGCCTCCTCTTCACTCCATTTCCCAGAGATCCTTGCATTTCTCAGGAACTGCCGTTCAGAAAACTTGGCGCTAAGTTTTAGGGCCACATCTGTGATCTCCTGTTCATCCTTTCCTTTATTGCAGCTACAGGCCAGACTTACATCAAAGCTGAACAATGAATAGACATTTAAAATGGGAAGACAGGGTATATTTATATAGCAGTACTTTTATGATGCAGTGTTGTATTTAACGTATATAGCATGTCCAGTGTAATTAGCATATGCCATGCAATAAACAACATGTCATATTACATATAATAAAAGCCCATAGTATTGAATTCACTTTTGTTTAATAGAAGATTTGTATGAATTATGAACTGTACTATCGTGAAGTAAACTAGAGCGCTTTTTGAGGAAGTATTGATGTAGTATGGTTATTGTTTTTAGCTGATGCTAATAGTTTTGAGCTGCAACAGCAAAACAAACCAGACCCTTGATGTGATCCATCCATAAGGCACATAAAATTCACAATTCCAACATTATTGACAGATAAGTAGGAGGAGGATTGTGCTTTTTGGTTGAACTTTTTGCATGATCACCTCCATTTGTTGTTTTTCTTGGGTAGATTTTTGTTAGTATACAGTTTATTGTCAACTCCTGGAACATAAAGAGAGGTTTGCCAAATATCCAAAAAAGGGGAAAAAGAAAAGAAATATAATATAAAAACAATTCATAAAACTAAATAGAAAAACAAACTGCTCTCTCTCCATCATTCACACTCTCACACACACTTTCTTACACCTGAGATGTGGTCAAAAACTAAGTAAGTAGAGACAACACGTGCAATAGCAATTATTGAAAGACAGAGGGCAAATCCAAAATACTGGTGATCTACTTGGCATCTATTCCATAAACCAACAAGGCGTGACCATATATGGGTATTCCTGTATCAGCAATTGGCCATTTTCAGAAAAACACACACTGTACTTTGAGAAACAAAAGTTGTTTGTTCTTGTGACATGATGTTTCTGCTTATGGCTCCGCATTAGACAAAAAAACCCAACATACTTAGAAATGTGCATTAAAAACATAAGGTAAACAAGCATGATCAACAAAACCAAACTAGGATCAAGGAGAGCAGCTTATCAGCATGGCCAAAGCAAAAATAGATTTTCTACAGACTGACTTTCAGGGACACACCCCAGAAACTGTAACTGCTGTAAGAGCTCTCTGTGTGCCGTTTGGATCACGCCTGTTGGCACACACACAGGCCATTTATCCATGCAGCTCTGAATGTGCACAGTGGATGAGAGCAGCATAACATGGACAAAATATGTTGAGTTTTATGCAACACATTACATCTATATGAAGGCATTTAGCAGATGCCCTTATCCAGGGCGACTTACAGCTAATACAATCTTATCAATTACAACCGTTACAGTCCAAGCAACTGTGGGTTAAGGGTCTTGCTCAAGGACCCAACAGCGGTTTCTCAGCAGAGGTTGGATTTGAACACTTGACTTTCTGGGCTATAGCCCAGTACCTTAACCGTTAGGCAACCCTTATAACCATTAGTGAACCCTTATATATGAATTCATGTGACATGGTTAAAGACTGCCCTACATGCCCTTTTAATCAAGAATACCTCCAACCAATTTTCACGTCAGCTTGCAAAAGTTATTGCCTGGAGCACTTGCGGTTAGTCAGGATGCTCCAAGGGCATAATAAAATTTTAGGATTTATCATATGGGCTATTTGAATATTGCAGGTTGGCATATCAGTATTGCAAAGGTCATTAACCCTTCTATTTAGAGCATGTTACTGCTATTCCTTTAGCACTATTAGTGAGCTTGAAGCAATGTGAGAAATCAGTTTAACAAAAGGCTCAATAGTGGTCCTGTGCACCTTAATAATAAGTACGGATGATCTGCGACCTCGTTTTTTGAGCTTGCATGGGACAGCAGTGGGTAACAGATGCTTAGCTTTGTGCACATGCTTTAGGCTCATTTTGATACTCGTTTTGGATGCTAGCTTGCTTTGACATTCACATTAAATATTGCTTTAGACACTTAGTCATTTTGCTTCAGCCCACGTTCGCTTATGTACTAATGTGTTTATTTGTGATTCTCTGTGCAGACTTCTGTCTGTTCGAACCCTGATCATCACTTTTTCCCATTGGATTTTAAACACTGTATAGACATTGTGTGTGATCTCCAGTGCTGATGGGTATTTTTGGCTGATTTCCCCCTTTCCTTTTACGCCTTTCCTATTCTTATGTCTCAACCCTACAATGGGATGTAACAAGACAGTATCTTGCAATCCGAAGCACTCATACTGGGGTACCTTTCTGGCTCTGCATCCACAATGCCCAGAATAATGATCTTCTTCCCTGGTCTCATCCCTCCTCTGATTCGCCCTTTGAACGGCACTGTCTGGGATTAGAATAGAAGGGTGGATTAGGTAAAGACCAGTCCAGGCATGAGCAGGACAATAGCCCATGCATTTATACTCATAGTCTATGTGCAGCTTCACTACCAGAATCCGTGAGATATCTTCTTTGTCAGGGGAGATCAAGCCGGAGTCTCCCAATGAATTGTTGAGATGTTCATGTTCAGTTGGCTTCAGGTTTATTCCATGTAGAAAAAACACGTATTTAGGGCACTGTCTCAAAAACGGAACACGTCGTTTACTATATGTTGTATATTATGATGTAGAATGAAATGTAAGCAGGAACAATAATCATTTGACCATGGTGACAGCTCTCTTGTTATCAAAGGACACTTCGCTGAGACCATATGCAACACGACGCACTTGTTCTTCAGGGTGGTATCACTAAATCTGCTACACTAAACAAACACTCGTGCAATAACAATGGAAGTATACGAAAATTCGAAGAGCATTTTTATACTCACTATCGCGTCCTTTTCCGTGCTGGGCTCCGCCATCTTGTACAGACCATAGGATGCTTACAGGAGCACTGGAATGTGACAGCGCTGTGCGTCTGGACCACAGTGAATTCTATAAAATCCAGCACGATCAGCGGCTCAACCTCACACAAGAAGCATAACGAGAGAGAGGAGACAAAAAAGCTAAGTCTCATTCAGATCAGGCAGGGAAATGATGCTGACGTGGGAGAACAGGGACGGGGCTTAATCCAGTCTCTACATCCAATCCAGGCAGCGCCCCAACCCGCATCTAACCTGCGACACAGCAGCCTAAATCAAATAGTGGGCGACTACGGGTTAATTCAGTAGAACAGTAAAAGCAGATCTGAAAGTGATCTGCAAAGACATCATCTTCTTATGATAACCTGCACAGGTATGAGAACCCTAAGTAAATTCGCACGTTATTGTTGCAACATATAGGACGTATAGCCTATACTTCTGCAAAGGCTACATTAGTCCATGCATTCATGAAGCATATAAAAAGAAGGTAGCAGGGGCGTCATCAGACCCCAGATCAAATGTTGCTGTGCTCACTAAAATTAGGATGGTAAAAATTCAGTTTTATATGGGTTGCTGAGCAGAACTAAAGGACATGCCACTAAATTCACTACAGGCACTACATTTCCCATAATGCCCCAGTATCTTTCCAAACGCTTGAAAAGCTAACCGTTTCAGTCAGAAACAGTTCTATTGTTGTTGCTGTTTTTCTAATGGAATAATGAACATCTGCAAATATTTAAAAGAATGGCAGCCACACTGCAGACAAGTAATGGTAGCTCATAGCTCAACTTGTTATCTGTATTAATGGCAGCTGTTTGACCTCGTTATCTGAATAAAAGACACCTGTCCACAGCCTCAAACAGTCAGACTCCAAACTCAACCGTGGCCAAGACAAAAGAGCTGTCGAAGGACACCAGGAAGAAAATTGTAGACCTGCAACAGGCTGGGAAGAGTGAATGTACAATAGGCAAGCAGGTTGGTGTGAATAAATCAACTGTGGAAGCAATTGTAAGAAAATGGAAGACATACAAGACCACTGATAATCTCCCTCGATCTGGGACCCCACTCAAGATCTCATCCTGTGGGGTCAAAATGATTATGAGAACGGTGAGGAAAATTCCAGGAACTACAGGAGGGCCATGATGAATGACCTGCAGAGTGATGGAAGCAAAGTAACAAAGGCTACCATAGTAACACACTATGCAGAGAGGGGGGACTCAGATCTGCAGTGCCAGGTGTGTCCCCTGCTTAAGACAGATATGTGCAAGGCCCGTCTGAAGTTTGCCAGAGAGCATATGGAATGATCCAGAAGAGGATTGGAGAATATTCATGAGGTGAGATGGAAACCAAAATAGAACTTTTGGGTAAAAAGATACTATGTATATCTGCTCTGCTTCCCATTCTTGTTTGACATATTGTGCTGTAAACACACGGAATTTCCATCTGGGATTACTAAAGTGATCTATCTATCTATCTATCTATATAAAAAAAATCAACTCATCGTGTTTGGAGGAAGAGAATGTGAGTTGCATCCCAAGAACACCATACCTACTGTTGAAGCATGGGGGTGGAATCTTCATGCTTTGGGGCGGTTTTCTGCAAAGGGGAAAGGATGATGATCCGTATTAAAGGGAAGAATGAACGGGGCCATGTATAATGAGATTTTAAGCCAAAACCTCCTTCATCAGTGCGAGCATTGAAAAGATGGAACGTGGCTGGGTCTTCCATCATGACATGATCCCAAACCACCACGACTCAGGCAAGAAGGGTGGTCCGTAAAAGCATTTCAAGGTCTGGAGTTGCATAGCCAGTCTCAGACTTTAAACAATAGAAAAAGCTGGGGAGGGAGTTGAAAGTTCCGTGTGCCCAAAAACATTAACTGCTCTAGAGGAGATCTGCATGGGGAATGGGCCAAAAATACCAGCTACAGTGTGTGGCAAAACCTGGTGAAGACTTACAGGAAGTGTTTGACCTCTGTCATTGCAACAAAGATTATGTTACAAATATTTAGTTGAACTTTTGTTATGAACCAAAACTTATTTCCACCATAATTACAATTAAATTCTTTAAAAAATCTTAGAATGTGATTTCCTGGATTTTTTTCTTATTTTGTTTCTCATAGTTGAAGTGTACTTATGATGAAAATTACAGATCTCTCTCGTCTTTCTAAGTAGGAGAACTTGCACAATCAGTGGCTGACTAAATACTTTTTTGCCCCACTGTATCTAATCTGCTACACCTAATACACTCATTCCGGCACCACTCTCCCATACCAGTCTCACTTATTTACTGAGAATTTTCTACTGAAATATCTGGTCAGTGGTAATCCTGTGGTGGTCCCATTCCCCTGGAGCCCCTGCTCTGTGTGAGGTCTTCCACACCAAACTCATCCAACGATGCCTTTATGGACATTGCTTTGTGTACTGGGGCACAGTCATGCTGGAACAGAAAGGTCCTTCCCCAAACTGTTCCCACAAAAGTTGGAAGCATACAAAATGTCTTGGTATGGTTAGATTTCCCTTCAGTGGAATTAAGGGCCCTAGGCCAACCCCTTAAAACAACCCACTATCCTTCCTCCAAAAAACTTTACAGTTGGCACTGTGCTGTCAGGCAGGTAAGGTAGATGTAAAGCTTACATGCAGCAGCTCGTCCATGGAAGCCCGTGCCTTGAAGCTCCCACACACAGTTTATGTGCTGATGTTAATGCCAGAGGAGGTTTGGAACTCTGCAATTATTGAGACAGCAGAACATTGGTGACTTTTATGCACTATGTGCCTTGCTGCTATGGACTCACAGTTGATCGTGGAAGATCTAGAAGGGAGAATATTTGAAAGCTTAAAGTTTGTGAACCCTTTAGAATTTTCTATATTTCTGCATAAATATGACCAGAAACGTCATCAGATTTTCTAAACGTAGATAAAGAGAACCCAGTAAAACAAATGAGACAAAAATACTATACTTGGTCATTTATTTTTTGCGGAAGATGATCCAATATTATATATTAATGAGTTTCAAAAGTATGTGAACCTTTGCTTTCAGTATCTGGTGTGACCCCCCCTGTGCAGCAATAATTGCAACTAAACGATTCCTGTAACTGCTGATCAGTCCTGCTCACCGGCTTGGAGGAATTTTATCCCATTTCTCCATACAGAACAGCTTCAACTCTGGGATGTTGGTGGGTTTCCTCACATTAACTGCTCGCTTCAGGTCCCTACAGCATTTAGATCGGATTACGGTCAGGACTTTGACGTGACCATTCCAAAACATTAACTTTATTCTTCTTTAACCATTCTTTGGATGAACGACTTGTGTCCTTAGGGTCGTTGTCTTGCTGCATGACCCACCTTCTCTTGAGATTCAGTTCATGGACAGATGTCCTGACATTTTCCTTTAGAATTCTCTGATATAATTCAGAATTCATTGTTCCATCAATGATGGCAAGCCGTCCTGGCCCAGATGCAGCAAAACAGGCCCAAACCATGACACTACCACCACCATGTTTCACAGATGGGTGGAGGTTCTTATGCTGGAATGCAGTGTTTTCTTTTCTCCAAACATAACGCTTTTCTTTTAAACCAAGAAGTTCTATTTTGGTCTCATCCGTCCACAAAACATTCCTCCAATAGCCTTCTGGCTTGTCCACGTGATCTTTAGCAAACTGCAGATGAGCAGCAATGTTCTTTTTGGAGAGCAGTGGCTTTCCTTTCTCAATCCTGCCATGCACACCATTGTTGTTCAGTGTTCTTCTGATGGTGGACTCATGAACATTAACATTAGCCAATGTGAGAGAGGCCTTCAGTTGCTTAGAAGTTACCCTGGGGTCCTTTGTGACCACGCCAACTATTACACGCCTTGCTCTTGGAGTAATCTTTGTTGATTGACCACTCCTGGGGAGAGTAACTATGGTCTTGAATTTCCTCCATTTGTACACAATCTGTCTGACTGTGGATTGGTGGAGTCTAAACCCTTTAGAGATGGTTTTGTAACCTTTCCCAGCCTGATGAGCATCAACAACTCAGAAATCTCCTTTGTTCGTGCCATGATACACTTCCACAAACATGTGTTGTGAAGAGCAGACTTTGATAGATCCCTGTTCTTTAAATAAAACAGGGTGCCCACTCGCATCTGATTTTCATCCTTTTGATTGAAAAAAACTTGACTCTAATTTCACCTTCAAATTAACTGGTAATTCTAGAAGTTCACATACTTTTGCCACTCACTAATATGTAATATTGGATCATTTTCCTCAATAAATAAATGACCAAGTATAATATTTTGGTCTCATTTGTTTAACTGGGTTTTCTTTATCTACTTTTTAATACGTGAGAAAATCTGATGATGTTTTCGGTCATATTTATGCAGAAATATAGAAAATTCTGAAGGGTTCACAAACTTTCAAGCACCACTGTACATGGTGTTACAACTGCTGCTTCTGAAATATTGCTGGGGTGGCAGTGGCTATCATCCAAATAACATCTAGTCAGTGGTGGTCCCATGGTGGACTGGATAGTGCGGGGTTCAAAATGCCCAGTGATTGTAGCTAGTATGACAATGCATGTGTACTGGCAAGTCGATTGTAATGGTTTAGGTTGCACACATGGGGGCAGTCTTGTGCAGTAAACTAGCAAAATATGACGAGCAATCTATAGCGATTAGAACATTTGCACTGCATTTACTTGGCAATAAAGGTTTAATGATCATAATTTACTATGTTATTTGCTAAACGTCTTTGATTATTATTAGTCTCCTGCTACTTTTCAGTTACGTTATATTTTCTAAACTCTTTATATATATTTAAAATAATCTATTTTTAGAATTGAGGTCCAGTGTTGTACACCAGAACATCCGTTTAACTTTTCAAAAGCACAAGTAATTCAATAAAAACTACGGATTGTTGTTTTTTCCATGAATGACAGAGAAGAGCATGACACAGTCACCCAGTCCACTCATAAGTGTATCTGAGCATGCAAATTTAATAAGTGTTTATTTAGTGCACCCAGGCTGTAATTAGGTTAATGCTGCAGTAGCACAAGCCTGCTCTCCTACTGCTCTATTCTCCTCATCTGCTCAGGCGGAAAGTCCTGCCACAGACAGGCCAGACACTGGTCACATCACTCTGACCGTGTCCACCTGGACCTGTAACAGCTCTCGCGTGCTCACTGTCCAGCCCGTTAACTGTCACCAGCTGTCAACTATAAGCATGACTCTGCTCAAAAATTGAGCTGTCATGGTGACTATTGAAACATATCTCTTTGCTTTCTAAAAAAGTGTTAAGAAATTACACTGAGCTCTACTTCTGCAAGAGTAAATGCCTTCTGCACTGATGATTTAAGCTAATAGAGTGTTTAAGAAGTATATTTGGGTTCCATTGTTTAAATCACTTTTTATGCAAAGGAGTCTTACCTCTTATTTCAGAGTTATTAATCAAATATATCTCAAATGTAAGTAATTCACAGTATGAAGGGCTGATTATGATTCTTTACCTACACTGATGCAATTTGTCTCTCTCTATTTTCTCTGTCTGTCTCTGTCCTTGTTTATGTGTTTTTTAATGTCACACTCCCACACACTTCCTCACACCCACTGCTTCCATGCTGCAACTGTGTGTGGTCTGCCTCACACTTCCTGTTCTGGCTCCTCACTCTGGGTCTTTCCCTTTCATACTCACACACTGGAAATCACACGAACATGTATGCAATCACATGTATTCACTCAACACTTCAAACGCAATCATGGATTATATGTGTTACACCGTACTTGTGAACGGATGTCTTTTTGTAAATGGCCTTAACTACATCCAGTATCACAAATTTGTGAAAAATATGACTTCATTGTTGTTTCTAAGAACTTTGCATAAACTACAAGCCAGTGACCTAAAAACACTTAAATGGATTCAGTTTTAGGAATATTATAATCCTGGTTCCCTGTCAAGGGGTACCTCTGCCTGCACCCAGATTCTGGATTAGACTTCAGACCGTCTCCCACAACACTGACCAGGATGCAGTCAAATATGTTGTGCTGAAATGTTATAAAGTATCTACATTTTTTATTATTAATTGTTTGAGTTACCATGAAATATTATGAATGATAAATAATATAAAATTTAAATATTGTAATATAGGATTTGTATAAAGTATGTAGGTAACTTTGTTTATACTTTAAAGACATTTGAATACATCTATGACATATTTAAGCAAGTTTAATGCATACATTTTTAAATCTATTACACAAAATGAATAATATCTTATGTAAGCTCTTAAAACTAAACAGACTTTTTACTGATGTATTAAAATTTGCAGAAATATGTCAGATTTACATTTGCTAATTGCATAGCATATTTTGACCTATACTCATTTGAAAATCAACAAAATATATACTTTGAATAGAGGTGAGACCGTATTTATTCATTCATTCATTGTCTTATCCACTTCTCCTAGTCAGGGTTGCAGGAGAGCCGGTGCCCAGTTGGCAAGACAGGGTGCAAGGCAGGAACAACCCTAGACAGAACGCCAATCCATCTTAGGGCACATACACTCACACACTCATACACACATTCACACTCTACAATTAACCTAACATACATGTCTTTGGAATGTGGGAGGAAACCGGAGTACCCGGAGAAAACCCACCCGAACACGGGGAGAACATGCAAACTCCACACAGGCGGAGCCTGGGGTCGGGATCGAACCATTGATCTTGGAGCTGAGGCAGGAGTGATAAAAATATTTATTTTATTTTATATAATAAAATTTTTTATTATATTTTATATAATTATTTTTGAATTATTATATATATATATATATATATATATATATATATATATATATATATATATATATAGCTCTGGGTTAAGGAAAGAACCTATTTCAAGATCAGTCCATGTATTTTAGCATTAAATATGGCTTTTTCTGTATTAATTAATATTGTATTACATTTAATATTCATTTATTATACTCTGTTTTATTATATTTTATTTATTATATTTTCTTTTAAATATGTTCTCTATTTTAATTATATCATTTTGATTCTGTGTATCTAAACAATTATTAAACATTTATTATTTAATTTAATTCTTACATAAAATTTCCAGACTGCCCAAAGGAGGTTGGGTCCCTTTTTCAGTCTTGGTCCTCCCAAATTTTCTTGCTCATCACATTTAGGAAGATTTTCCTTGCCACTGAAAACTTAGGCTTGCAGATTTGGGGCTGTTGGTCTATGTACAGTATTTGTAAAGCTTCTTTTAGTCAGTGCTCTTTTGTAAAAAGTGCTATATAAAACAAATCTGACTTAATTCTGATATGCATGCTATACAAAGTACTTCAGGTACTTGTGCCACATTAACTGAATCAGGTCTTGCTCATTATCCAAAGTCTCGCACACCTCAAAGTCCTACAAAACTACACTTTGGTATATCTATTCTATCTTTCATAATCAACTCCCAGAGATCTTTGGCACTCAGTGGACCATAATAAGCCATTTTTCACAAGAGAAACTGCAAAGCATAGATGAGACTTAAACATATTAAAAAAATATATATATTTTTTCCTGAAGGTACATGTATTTATAGCTTAGTGCAAATACCCACACCCCAACTGACCCCCCAAACTTCGAATTGACATGACATTTGTTGCTTTTCTGTAAAAGTATGTTCTGCAGAGAACAAACTTAAGATAATACATGCACTGTATGGCCAAAAGTCCATAACAATTTCAGCCACACCCACTGCTACACGTTCATAATATTAAGCAAACAAGCATGACATGTACAAAGACAAACAGTGGCACTAGAATGGGTTATACTGAACACCTCAGTGACATATGACATTCGGTTCATCAATTGTCTGCACTGCCCTCCAAACAGAGTCCGTAAAAATGTTTGCCAACTTTGACGGAGAACTTCATGGGTTTGTACAGAGCTCTGACCATAATACCGTTAAACACCTTTGAGGTGAATTGGAATCACACCTGTTAGTCAGGGTTTCCTGTCATCATCAGTGGCCAACTGCACTATCATGTTCTAGAGTTGTACTCGAATCTAGTGGACAGCCTTCCCAGAGGTGTGATGGCTGTTGTATCAGCAAATGAGATGCAAACTCCATTCTAATATCTCTGTTTTTGAATGTAATTACAGTGGAACCTTGGAATTCAAACCCCTGTTCACTCGAACAATTCGGACATCTAACAGTCCATTTGTTTTTTAGTTTGCCCCCAGATTTGAACAAAAATTCCAACTTCGAACATGGGTACCCTATTATAAAACCAATCTTTCAAGCACGAAGCACGTAATACAATCCAGTCAGTGGTGATAATGCATATGCCAATCGCCGTAGAACCCACAAGAAGAAGAAGAGTGCGATCATAGGCATTTTATGTATACTATATTAATTTATCATATTATTATAGTATGTATGTATATGTATGTCAGTGTATGAGTGCGAAGAAACTCCCTCGGTCAGAAACTCCCTCAGTTTCGGCGCCGCTGTCACAGTGATAAGACGTGCCACAACTGCAGTTGCATCAGTGGCTATAAAGATTCGCTTTATTTTCACTTATTTTATGTCTTTATTGATTATTATTGTATGACATCCCTTTGCTTTATTCATGCTTTTAATCATTAATTACATACAAATATAGGCATAAAAGTAATTTGGGGATTAATCCTAAATTGATACATTTGATTCCGACATCGAAACAAATCGGAGTTCGAACAGCCTTCTGGAACCAGTTAAGTTCGAATTCTGAGGTTCTACTGTATTATTTGTCCCCAACTTTGGGCTATATAGTGTATTTCTGCATATTTTAATAAGCCATTAACAAGTCAATTAAGACCTTACAAAACACTAGTGAATCATCTAGACAGACACTCATCCGAATTTCTTATTGTAATATGTTTAATAATTCATGAATTACATTTATATTGTTTTCATTTAGAATGTCATTTGACCACAGATACCTGGACAGTTGCTTGTGACAGTTGCTTGTGATCTCTTAATGACATGCTAATGTGATTTTTTTAAAACTCTATGTATTTGTATGGTTAAAAATTAAGTTCCAAAAAGTGACATTAATCTCTAGTCCCTGGGCATGTTCCACAGAGGGTGTAGAACACAGACGTGGGGCCTCCACACTATGTACTCTACATTCCAGCCAGTGGAGGCAACGCTGCACTGACACAGGCCTTGTATAAACATGTGTGGCTGCATGTGTGTGTGCATGTGCCTGTGTGTGTGCTGAGCTGGGCTTGTGGTTGGCGGAGAGCAGGCGTGGCTCCGTTCCCTCCACAGGCCGAGCGGAACAGGATCATTCAGATAGTCTCACAAAGCCAACCTGACAGGGGAGAGGTGGAGAGGGAGGTGGAGGAAGGGAGGGAAGGAGGGCAGAGCAGAGCGAAAGTCTGCTGCAGTCTCTCTCTCTCTCTCTCTCTCTCTCTCTCTCTCTCTCTCTGCACTTTTGCAGAAACGAGGGAGGCTGTATATGCCCTCTGTGAACTGAGCAGAATCCAATTATAAATGCAGCTGCTTAGGCAGTTTGTTCCAGCTATGTTCACTGTTCTAACAGCTGACCAGCCCTGTGTATCATTCTGTCATTTTAGTTGAAATATTTAAGGAATAATCAACAAGCCAACTTGCTGCTTAAGAAATTCCCAGTTCCCACCATGTCATAAACAACACACAAATCTACACATAAAAAAAGTCAAAAATGAGAGATGGAGAGAGAATGAAGCAAACATCTGGCCCTCTGGACATTTTACTTGTCTTTAGTCAGAGCAAGGAAGAATCAAAAATGCTCAATCCTACATCCAAGAAGCATGCAGATATGTTAGAATTAGAATCTTATTACTTAGTACTTTTACACAAATGTCACCACAAAGCATGTAATCAATAAGGTACGACATATTCCAGCTCTACAGCACTGCTCCTAAAGACACAAAAGCAGAACAGAGGGAAAGACATTGCACTGCATAACTTGGCAAGTATGAAAAAAAAATGAATGCACATAAATATATCTTACTATTATGATTATCATAGCATTAAAGAATGGTATAACCTACAGTATATCTTAACATTTATTTTTAGTTCAGTTATCTCACTGTAGTGGCAGATCTAATGATAAATGTAGTTCTACAGTATTTGGATCTACAATTTTGCATATAACCATATGCAGAGTACTTGAAGATCAAGACTCAGAATGGCTGTTTTATGATCAGAGATAACTGTATGTATAACTAATACACAGTTATGTATCATAGTGAGTTCTTCTTCTTTCGGCTTCTCCCTTTATCAGGGGTCGCCACACCGAGTTAAACGTTTCCACCTCACCCTGTCCTCCACGTCCTCTACTGTCACCCCAACTCCCTGCATATCATCATTTACCACAACCAAATAACTCGTTAAATCCATTAAAAACATTTTGTGTCTTTTACCAAGTGATCTAACTGTTACTTGTTTCAGTAAATAAATGCTTTATATAAGTAAAACTGTCAATCACAACTGAGTGAGATTTCAATAACAGCTGTTTAGAAGGGTGTCATAGTGATGCAGGAGGTAACGGTGTTGTCTCACACCTCCAGAGAGCCAGCCACTCTCTGTGGGGCTGTTCATTTTCACCCTGTGTTTGTGTGGGTTTCCTCAAACTACTTTCCATTACACATGTTCGGTTAGCTGGCACCTCTAAAGTGTCCCAGGGCGTGTGTGTGTGTGTGTGTGTGTGCGTGTGTGTGTGTGTGTGTGTGTGTGTGCTTACGTGACTGGTTACCTGTCCAGGGTTGGTTCCCATCTGGAAAGACCCCAACCCCCACGACCCTGAACTGGACTAAGCAGATATAGAACATGAATGAATTAACTGCCAAGAAGCAATTCACTAGCCCACAACTGCGGGGCGCTGGGTTTGAGTCCAGACTGTGGCTTCTGGCATGTTGGGTATCACTAGGGCTGTCTGAGGGGAGGCTGAACATAGGAGATCACCCCCAGTGATCAGTATCTCATTTGAGCTGCAATAACGTGCTTGAACGTTTGTAACCCCTTTAAAATATTTTCTATATTTCTGCAAACATTTTACTTGAAACATCAGATTTTCACACAAGTCCTAAAAGTAGATCAAACAACTCAATTAAACAAATAAGACAAAATATTGTACCTGGTCATTTATTTATTGAGGAAAATGATCTAATATTTCATATATGTGACTAGCAAAAGTATGTGAACCTTTTCAGCTTTCAGACACCATTGTGAATCAATAAATGCAACTAGACATTTCCGGTTACTGATCCGGTTATCAGTCCTGCACATTAGACTGCAAGAATTTCATCCCATTCCTCCAAACATAACAGTTTCAACTCTGGAATGTTTGTGGGTGTCCTCATAATAACTGCTTACACAACATTTCTAATGGATTAAGGTTAGTACTTTAAAACATGAATTTATTCTTCTTTAACCATTCTTGGTTGGACAACTTGTGTGCTTAAAGTTGCTGCATGACCCCATTCTATTAAGATTCAGTTCATGGACAGTTGTCAAGACATTTTCCTTTATTTTTTGCTGGTATAATTTGCTATTCATTGTTCTATCAATGATACTACCACCACCATGTTTTACAGATGGGATGAGGGTCTTATGCTAGAATGCAACATTCAGACATAATGCTTGTCATTAAACTAAAATGTTCTATTTTGGTCTCCTCCAATCACAAAACATTTTCCCAATAGTATTGTCTTATCATTCCAGAAGGCTAGTCGAGAACTGAAAACGATGACTACCGTGCAAATTTTTCCCATAAGGAATAATATAAATTGAATTAATCTGTGCCAGATCCCCAGATAATCCACACTGCATAAGCATTATATGCATTAATGGAGTTGTAGTGTACATGTGCTCTCTGATTTACAAAGTATCATGTATCATGAACTGAGGAGTTGAACAAGTGTTTGGTAGAGCAGTCTATACTGTATCATTGTGGAGCCTATGATAAGTAATGATAAGTAAGCTAATATTTAAAGCACATTAACCTACAGTTGGTCAATATCATTAACACAAAGCTTATTTTATTATAACGTGTTGAAAAATCTCATGTAATTTAGTGAGTAATGGATTGAAAGTGAAAACTGGAAGCAAAACACTTACTCTATTGGTGAATTCAAGGTGCTAACAGCTGCTAAGCTAACCGCAGCCTGTGTTTCCTTTCGGCTTCCTTTTGGTTAGCTTTTAGACTAACCCTTTTAGGACCCATGGAGACTTATTTGCACGAAGAATACAGTACTGGAGCAGTTTTTGTGAATCTGAATCAAGAATCTGAATCAAGGTTTGGCTGAAATGAGTCGTGCGACTCAACTCATACAAGTTAAATCTAGTTTATCGAGCACTAAGCAAATTTTTCTTGTCAAAATGCGTCGAAAATTGAATTTGACGAGTTCCAAGGTGGTCAAGAACGGAGAAACCACTGTAAATTATAATAGGAAATACAAATCTGTCTTTTAACTCCGGATGTTGTGGATATAAACAGATTCAAAATGGCAAAGACACTGTACAGTGCTGTCCTACATCTGACATTACAGTATACAGTAGGTGTTACAGTGTACAGTACCGAAATAAACTCTACAATATTTTACTTAATAACTGCTTATGTATGTACATTATGGTATTTTCAATAATTATAATGGATTTCCTTAAATTTAAAAGGCAAGTGTTCCACTCGTGTTTGTCAGAGTGTCTCTGACACAATTAGTATTACCTGCACACAGTTTTCTTGTGAAAATGCCCTTTATATTTACATCATGCCTCCACAATGCACCCAAAAGTGACATTAGCAGCAAAAAAGTGACGAAGAAGCATCCAGCTTGACTTCAGAGACCAGGCTCGAGCAAGAAATGTTACTATACAGTATTGTACTGTACTAAAAGTTTTCATTTTGTGTTTTAATGTTATTGTGCAAAGAATCTAAACTACAGTACTTTGTAACTGAATGCATCTGTATGTAGCCTAAATACACTTTGTGACTACCTCACTACGTCTGGTCAGTGTCCCGTTTTACAGAACGTAATGCAGACGTTAACTGGTGCATACCAATAACATTTTTTTCCCATTTGTTTAACTGGATTCTCTTTTAGGACATCTGTTAAAATGTGATGTGAAAATCTGATGTTTTGGTCATATGTATGCAGAAATATTGAAAAGGGTTCACAGACTTTCAAGCACCACTATAACTGAGTTTGTATGCACATATGTTATGTGAAAGTCAAGCTTCTGTAGTAGACACCGGATTTAAAATACATATATACACTCACCAAGGACTTTATTATTACTGGGTAGGGCCAACCTTAGTTCTTCATGGCATACACTCCACAAGATGCTGGAAACATTCCTTTGAGATTCTTCTCCACGCTGTCATGATTGCATCACAACTCCTGCAGATTTATCGGGTTCATTTTTGTGCCTACTGATGCCTCATCTTTCTGTTTTTTGCTGAGTGGAGTTGGACCAGACGTGGTCTTCTGCTACTGTAACCCATTGTGCTAAATAATATAACGCTAATTGACTCACCTATCTATTATTGGGTGTAATTGTTTGTAACAATAGGTTAATGTTATAAATGACACCATTAGATAAAACAGTAACATAGACAGCTTAAGAGATCTACATGATGAGTAATTGTGTGCTGCCATGGTTGCTGCGTGAGTGACTCACTCCTCCCCATAAAGCCCAGGCTCTACGCAAGGGGAAAAACATGCTCACTGCCCTGAATGGGCAACTGGGCCACACTCCTGTTCAGTTTCCCCTTCCTACTGCCTCACGCATACACAAACGAGACACAGCCATGAGCTGGGAACTAAAAGTGTCTCTGCTCTCCACAGCTGTGTGGCCCTGATGCTAGAAATAGGCTCACAGTAACAGCTCATGAGTCACGGATACAAAATGGTGGCAACTGTTGATGCCCGATGCTTGCTTTCAGATGGAGAAAGTGAAATTTTTAGCCCAGGGAGTCTCGGACCTGTGGAACGCATTAGACATGACGTAATATACGCAATCAGCCCTACATACATGTCAAGTGAAAGTGTGTCAATGTGCAAGTGAAAAAAGTCAAATGCAGATTCATTTCAACAGTTTTATTGTATAATATAAAACTACAAAAGTAAGACTGTTTCAAATTCATAGACATCTGTCCATATATACTGTATATTCTACAGTCCAAACCTTGTTGCAAATACAGTGATCATTAGTTAATGGGTTCATTTTTCTCAAAATGAATATGTTGGTAATTGCATAGAAAAAGGCACAGCTCCAAGGTCTGTGAAAAATACAGCCTCTCTAACTGAGCAGAAGAGGTAACCCCTACCCACCCTCACCCTATATCACACTAACAACTGGCGGTCTCCCTCTCAGACAGCACATAACTACTTGTATTTCTCCAAACAGGTTGCTTGGGTACAGGGTGAAGACAGTGAGACACCATGATAAACTACCAGTGACCGGAGTCACAAAGCATCCAGTTCTGCTCTTTATGCATTTTGGCATTGAGGGTTAAATAGATATTAAAAAATAAGCTCTGGAGTCCAACCTCCAAAGTTTGTAGAGAATAAAGTATTGCTTCACAAACAATTCTCTTGCACACTATGAAATACATAGACATCAAATACTCCAATTTAAATAGGGGTAGGGAGTGTAGACCTAACAACTGTCACAAACACCACCCCAAAATTATAATAAAGGAAACAGAACAAAAAGAAATGGCTTTCAACCCAATTCATTAATTATGATACATTCCTATATGCAGAGTACATTCCTACCATACATTCTGTACACATTACAATCCAGATGGCAGAATCACATCAAAATAAATATATTTACACTGGAAATGAAGAATAAATAATTCAACAAATCACTCCAAATCCAAACTTAAAATAATCAGCAATTATAATTACGAATGAATAACATTGCCCGCTTGGCTCGTATACGTCCTGTTCACTTTTAATTCTTAAATAATCTCTTCAGCACAGGATGTGACCTGTTACTCCCACTGAAGACTTCTCTGTAAACAGAAAATTCTGATCTCGCACAAAAAATCTTCGCCCCTGAAGTACAGTTCACTGTCTAATAATGTCTCTGTGATTCTATTCTATGAAGAAAAGATGCTCTGTGATGGGAGATGATATTTATCAGGAAGTCATCAGTATTCTCCAGTGAACAGGTCTATAATACTAAGCAGCTGATATGAGAAATGGTCCCATGGCATGACATGTGTGACATGATTGTTCAGAACTATACTGAAAACACAAAGTCCAAAGCTTCTAGGTCGAGTCTGATTGCATTCAGTGGTTTGTAGTAGCTTTCAGAGCTTAAGGTATGCATTGCCTATTGTTGTGCACAGGGTTTTTAACCATGGAATAAAGGCTGGTGATGCAAAAGGTTCTAAACCTAAATGTAATCAGGGGCTGTATTACAGAAACTTCTTCTGAAATGCTATTTGTGGAAATACCATGAGAACTTCGAGTAGAGCAGAAGCTAGGGGTGTGCGATATGTATCGTCTACATCTTAATTGTTGTTAAGATGTGCGAGCTGACATTATCGAGTATGTCACTCGCTTTGCAAAAAACGGTCAAAAACATGGCTTAAGCGTTCACATATTCACTGTGTCATGTAGCCAGGTAGAATAGACTACTGCGCATGAGTGCATGCAGCGTGCTAGTGCCACAAATCAAGCTCGCATTCTACCTTAAAGCACATGACTGAAGTTAAAAATGAGTGTACGAAATCCGGCACGAGACAAAATACAGACACCAACCGTTGGAGGTGGTCTGGCTTGAAACAATGTATGTTGCTCAAAGACAAAAAGGTGTGGTGGAAAGTCACCTGTTAAATTCAGAGACAAAAGAATTTAAGATAAAAGAATTTCTACCACAACAGCAATCTGCAAAACTATGTAGCAAAGTGGTTGCATTTAAACCCAGCTCGACAACTAACTTATTTCACCATCTGTGTTCTAACCAGCATGCAGAATATGAAGACTATGACAATCTTCGGGAGTCAGCTGTCCACAACAGGTAGTTGAGAGAGATGGGTTCAAACAACTTTTGAGTACATTAGACCAAAGATATACACTGCCAAATAACCGTATAATTATCGTTAATAATTATATTAAAATCCCAGAAAATATTGGGGTACCATATGTTTTCATTGTCACACACCCATAACAGGAGATATTAAATAATTACACATTATCTTAACTTCAGATAAGTAAACATCTGAAATACTTTATAATATCCCCAGTGCTGGTACCTTCTACCGTTTCTGTTTAGAAGAAAATAGAATGATATCCTTCATTGATAGCAAGTTAGCATTTGACAGTGTATTAGCATTACCTCTATTCATACATGATGACAGATCCAAAAAAAAGTTGTTTTCAAGCCAAAATGCTGATAAGGCCATGATACTACAGTTAGGCAAACAGTTGCGATCGACACTGGACAGGCCAATAAAGTTCCACCAGGCTGATACTGCAGGCACTTGCTCTGCAGTTTGCTCTAATTCCCTGTCCTGGAGCGTTAATGCGGACAAAAATGTTCTGAATAAAACAAGTTGAGCATTTTTAACCATCAACTTCCAGCTCCAGCTTAAAGCCCTTCTGTTTTGTTTTTCCATTATACGTTGCTTTCTTGCGCTATACAATGTTATTGGGATACAATTGTAGATGGGATAAAATTTCTAAGTTAAGTTAGGACTGTGGTAGCCTAGCGGGTAAGGTGCTGGACTATGGACCAGAAGGTCCAGGGTTCAAATCCCACCTCTGTCAAGCTGCCACTGTTGGGTCCTTGAGCAAGGCCCTTAACCTACAATTGCTTGGATTGTAAGACTGTACCAATTGTAAGTCGCTCTGGATAAGGGTGTCTGCTAAATGCTGTAAATGTAAATGTAAAGAGTTCATGAAAAATCTTATCTTGACTTGATCAGGTCTTAAATTCAGACTAAACAGAGAGTAAGTTTCTGTAATACTGGTCCCAGAACCATAGCTGTGCATGAACATCACATGCATGCTGTAAATTCTACATCGGTAATACTCTTGCCCTCTCATGACCATCTCTACTGGGTAAATACCATCAAAAAAATCCCAGCTGAGTGCGGCAAGACAGGACTGTCAGTAAAGTCACGCAATGGTATAAATAAAATGGGGGGAAAAACACCCCAACTCACACAAACATCTACAGCTTTTGTTGTACAGTCATTATGCAATCATGCATGCGATAATATGTATACCGTACCATCGGTGAGTAGACAATGCAAAGGAAAGATGCTGTGAAAAAAATTTGAGGCTGCCTATGATGTGGGAAATTGTCGATTTGGTGAAATTGCATGAGCAGACACATGCAGACCCTTACTTCTCATTAGTGTCATTTTTTTTACATTAAATTGCTTCTCAAAATGTATATGAAAATTAACAGCTGAAAGCCTGAAAAACAAAGAAGGACAAAGTTATAGGCACAGAGGTTAGAAGGTAGGTAATCAATCGGGAGATTACACTGGAGCGGACAAATAATTCTTTCAGTATAAGAACAATAACACTAAACAAGCACAAAAACCAAGTTCCTCTTTTTAAATTCTTGTGCTTAGTGAAAATGAAAGTAATACGAAAATATACCCGCAGCACATTCTTGCACCTGTATGTTGAGGAGGGAAAGAGGGCTGCTACTCCTTCTCTTCTTAACTGATAAATAAAATACAGACAATAGCAAATGGACAGGAATTTACCAAGTGGTCATTGTTGATGAAGGCACTCGAATCTGACAGAAGTCAAGTGTGTTCCTTCATGTTTCTTTTTGGAAAGGCGAGCACAGTGCATGCACAGTGTTGAGAAGTAGTACTGGGTGAAATCACCACTGAGTATTACAATTGCTTTGCCTTAAAAAAACTGTACAAAATACTCAAAAAGTCTTCAGTTTTTTTACACTTTTAAATCTTTAAAAAATTCTTTTTGCATCCTGCCTAAACGTGGTCACGATCCTACCAGCACCTCCATGATGTGGTCCAGCTCCGTGAGGTCCATTTTAAAAGGCTGGTTGGGGGATAAAGTTTTGATTAGGTCATCAGCTGTCACCACAGGAGATAGTTTAGCTGTAGAGGACGCAGTAGCTGACGTGCATGGGTCAAAGTCATACATGGAGGTGTCGATATCGGCAAAGAGGATATCGTCCAGGGCCAGATCTGTGAAAAAGCCTGAGGAAGAGGAGGAGGGTGAAGTGCTCATGTCCAAGCTACTTGGAGGGAGTGTATCCATCACTCTGGGCTCAGTAGCTGGTGTACCAGCTGTACCTGGTGCCTGGCGTTCGGCAGCCAGCGGACTTGAGCCCTCTGGCTTTGGGCTGTTCGATTTGCTGCAGTTTTTGGAGTTTGGTGCTGTGGTGGGATGGTTAGAAGGCTGGAGGGGCAAAGGAAGGGGCAGTGGGAGTGAGGAGTAGGAGGTAGTGGTAGGTCCTGCTTCTGTAGATGATGGACAGAGTTCCTCAATTTCATCCAAGGCAGATGAGAAACTGTCAGTGGCTGTGGCGGGGCGGATTCTGGATGGAGAATGATTAAGGGGAGGGGGAGAAGTGCATAACACAGCGCTGTCCTCTTCCAGCAAAGACGCTGGGGTGAGGCAAGCGTCCAGTGGTGTGGGGTCACCCAAAGCCAGGGACAGGGAGGGTGCCGGGGGCTGCTGGGCTAACACAGGAGATGGTTGGGATAACACAGGAGGCGTGGCCACCACCGAAAGCACTCCAAAAGCGGGCTGAGCCTCAAGAAAGCCTTCGTCCATGGAGTGCTCCGGAGGAGGCGAGGGGGGGAAGAAGAGCGGCCGCAGACTGCCCTCTTGCTTTAGTTCATCCTGAATGCGACGCAGCATATTGTTGATAAGCACGCGCTTCTCCAGGCTGGGTTCGGTCAGTGCCCGCTGACTGTACAGCTTCATCAGTGAGATGTTGAAGATGGTCTGCCTCTGCAGTGTGTACGAGACCTTCGAGAGGCCGTCAGCTGTCGCCAGCGCTTTGCCTTCCACGCCCTCGTCATCCTCATCCAGCTTTCGTTTTGCTCCTTTACCCAACATATATCTGGACCAGAAAAGAGAGAGAAAACATCAGATGCAGAGCTGAACTCTCCTCCCTTACTGCTCATCTCTCGGCTTCTAATACTATGAACTATTTAGTACATAAACCATTTTCAAATACAGATTCCATAGCACGTCCACTAATTTAAAGAATATCTAGCCCAACTGAATATCTAACAGTATATAACATGTGTAATTGTTTTATCATCCATAATAAAGATGTTAAATGACAACGATGACCGTTAATGATTTATAAAAACTTAACAAGATTGATCCATGAAACTCAAAGACGAAATAGCACAGTACAAGAAATGTTCCTTTGACAGGAAGCACATAGTGTTAGGTTGATGAGATGATATGTAAAACTTGTTAGGTACACAAACCTAAACTTTTTTAACCATAAATAATGTCACTGAACGGGAATATGGTATGTTAGACAAAATGTACAACCAATAAAACAAAGACCCAAACCAAACAGCAGCTGGCTTGAGTATCAACAAGTAGACTTATGTTAAAATAAAAGACCATTTCTGTTACCAGATTGTAGCTTTGTTGCCATGACATTGGCCCGCAAGCTGTCATCATATTAGCATTCTGAGCCTCCACTGGGGTGAGAGTCACTACAATATCTGTACGGCCGCCGCAGAGAAGAAAGAGCACACAGCGACTCATGTTACAACTGTGCCGAACAGATAAGGTAACATAACATGGGGAAAGGACTCCAAAGCGATACAAACTGCCATGAATCACTCAAACCATTGATCACCAGAAGATTTCACACTTTTCACTGTGCGTACTGAGAGGGGGACAGAAATAGGATGATTACAGGAATCCTGTTCTGACTACTGCTTCCTGAGACCTGCTGCAATGAGAGGGAGGCAAGTGTGTGTCAGAATTCGAGTACGTGCTCAGTGCGAGTGTGTCATATGAAAATTCAGCGCTGTGAGACAGTGAACAACCTATAGAAAGAGATCTGTGGGAAAGGCTGTAGGACAGTACGCTGGCCAAACGACAGCAGCAGCAAGACTGTTGCTCTCATTTCCCATGTTGGGTAACAGCTACTGTACCAGAGCACTCATACTTGAGATTTATAACCCTTGTCAGGGACCGCCATGTTGTTACAGTACAGTTAGTTACCACAGTGCTGCAGAGAGGGAGGTAAGAGTCAGAGAGAGACACACAGAACTGCTGGGGAGAGAGAAAGAATAGGGGAACGTCCCAGTGAAACAGTGTAGATGTATTGAGATTTGACGATCTTGGCACACTCCAATAATTTCAACACTGGATATGACTGGCTCAAAGTTTGCTTAAAGAGTGCTGTCACACTTATGGTGAAATTTTTAATACATTTTATGAGTAATCATCGAGGCAAATAAAGGTGTGGGCCAACGCTCGCTTTACCACTCAAGCTATAAGGCACATTTTATGGGACGAGTATGGAGATTTACCAGGTTGGCACTGTGCAAACTAAATTAAGAAATCATCACATACTCCTCCAAATTCACTGCTTTTTAAGTAATACTATTTGTCCGTGTTTCTTCATCAGTTGCTTTTTTATCAATTGGGATACATTAGTAGCCAACAGCAAGTAAGCTGAAAACATTAATCACCACCTCACTGCAGTTACAAACCAATCAGTTTTGAGAACCAATATCCAATACACATCCAATATCCAATTAACGTACGCAGTTCTATAAAAAAGAAGCAAAATACATCTGCATTAAAAGATAAGTACACAAAAACTATCATCATCTGTATCACTTCAAATAAAACATCACCTTTAATGTGGACTGTGGTGGCCTAGCGGTTAAGGTACTGGACTATGGACCAAAAGGTCCAGGGTTCAAATCCCATCTCTGCCAAGCTGCCACTGTTGGGTCCTTGAGCAAGGGTCTTGGGTCTTGGGTCCTTAACCCACAATTGCTTGGATTGTAAGACTGTATCAATTGTAAGTCGCTCTGGATAAGGGTGTCTGCTAAATGCTGTAAATGTAAATGTTTGATGCGTGAACAGAGGAACAGCAAACTGTGCTGTGAAAGGTATTCTAATCCCAGAGCTATCTATCAATTGTGTACATGCCTTATTTTCTTAAGTTCTACAAAGCAAGTCCACTTGTGTAACTATCACATATGCTTTATGGCACGTGTCATAATCTAAGCATGCACAATGCTAAGACTGCCTTGATGCCGCACTGCTCTTAAAACCTGGCGCACACTATGTGATATTCAGCCTGACTTTCCAGTCACCACCAACGTTTGGACCAGAGCACCTGTTTAGTATGATATCATATAAACAGATAAAGATACCTATTAAGTCACTTTTTTAAAGTGGTAATTGGTAAACAGTGGATTTACTTACAATTTATCCTGGACACCATCATAACGTAGGTTTAATTTGCCTATAAAAACGTTGTGTCTCAGGTTGCATACCACCATATTAAATACTGCAGCAGGTTTGATTTAGCAATGGAACTAGTGGTGGTGTACTAATTAAATGTGGTATTTAGTATACTATATGTGATTTGAGAGAGAGAAAGAGAGAGAGAGAACAATGACAAGGTTAGAATGGTGCTCTATCTACTTTAATAAGAAGGAATAAATTGAAAGTGAGAATCAATCACACAGAGCCATCCAGACACAGGACCTTAAGCTCAGAACAGCCCATACCAACTGGACAACAGACCAGGTGATCTGACCCAAAGTCTGACACATGGTAACTCTATTAGGCCCAGTTTTCCCAGTCATTGAGTGCATTTACATGCATGTAATAATCCGATAAGTGTGGGAAATCATATTTTGTCAGTAATCTGATCAACATACATATATACATTTACTTGTGTAATCAGATAAACCTCCAGGTGTACATGACTCAGGCAATAATCGTATTTCTACTTTGCAACCAGCCAATAATCTCACTGAAATACTTGACTTCAAACTTAAAACTTTAATTTTCTTGATTACATGCTGTGTTTCAGAATCTCCACAAAGTGTTCGACATCTGTTTCGCTGCATTTAATTACATGGCATATTTATTTTCAGGGTTGCCAAATCCCATGAGCAAAAAAAAGGTCATGGTCAATGGAAAAACAGGCCAAATAAAGCCAAGTCTTTAGAATAGGAGGACCTGGCAACCACGTCAGGTTAGGATCGTGCACATTAAGCTCAGACTAAAAAACAAAAATGGATAACTGGTATACATGCTATGAATAATCAGAGTAAAATCTATCTCTCCTTATTGGATTTCTTTATCTGATTTCTAGATCGGAGTTTGCTGTTTACATGAATACTTGAATTATCAGATAACTGCAGAAATCTGACTATGATCGCGGATTATTAATTGCATGTAAATGCACTCATTGATCACATAATAGGGCTGCAAATACTGGAAGCTAGGGGCAATCCGTCAATTCAATTCAATTTAGTTTAACTCCAGATGTAAAAGCTGAAGCTGACCAAAGTGCTGTACAGTAGATACAAAAATTAGATTAATACAGTGAAACAGTATGAGCTCTGAAAACACATTTAGTGTTCTATCTTCAATATAAGATGACTACTATAGTACCCCAAAGCAGGCACTTACTCCAAAAGGCACACTAATGAAATTGCCATTACATTGTACTAAGAGAAAATTTTAGCCACAGCAAGAAGTCTCACTCAGTCTACTCCAGTGCCAAGCTCGAGTCTCTTACACATGCTGGTTTGAACCTACTCCTCAAGCTGATGCAAGAGGTTTATAGCATTCAATCACGATGGTAAGAGGGTGAAATTAATTGTGTAACTGTTCTTGATGTCAGAATAAATCCCTTTAATAAAGGACATGAAGAGAAAAAAACAAGCATAAAAACTGTTAATCCGTTCAGAAGCAGAATGATAAGGAGGGACTAGGGGAGGGAGAATATGAACTTACAATGCTAGACGAAGGACTGAACACGGGGAAAATAAAGACAGAGATGCGTCGAGTGAAAGAGAAAGAAGCCTGTTCTCGAGGCCTCTCCTCATTACCATAAAGTGAAGCCCAGTAGCATTAGGCAGCATTGCAGTGTGCTTGAACCTAATCCAGGCTGACAGCTTCGCACACCCAAGCCCTGTCTATGTGCTTACACACACATACACACACAAACACAAACACACACACACACACACAAGTAAGCGGTGCGCAAGCGCACCTCTGCCAGGCATTTCCACTCAATCAGGAAGTGCAAGTGGCTGGGCCTGTTGCCTTGCTGCCTGTTACCATGACAAACACGGTCAGCTGGGAATCCGCCCAGAGAGATGACAAAGAGGGCGGGAGAGGGAGAGAGGGTGGGGGTGAGTGAACTTGAACAAAAAAATGTTTCTTTTTTGTTGGTGTTGAGCTTCTGAGGGAAAAAAACAACAGTTGAAACTGACAAAAATAAAAATGAAGTTTTACTGGTCATTGTTGCGTATGAATTCCAGAGGTTCCCCTGTAGCACCACAGCACAAGCTACTCAAAACACAAATCATTATTAAACAAACAATCTTTTTTTAAAAGCATTATTACAGTATACTTAGGAAACTGGGAATATGGAAATCTCCAGCCATTACTACTACAGAATATTAGTTAAACTAATTGCCTAAATCTCTGAAACTGTCTAATACTAACACACAACTTAAAAGCAAAACCACATATTAACTGAATTTTAGGGTTGGGAAATATATCTGGATTATGCTGACAATTTGATAACACCATTAATCATTAAGCTGCTTGACCCTGTAAGGCACCCATAGTTATTGGCTGTATCTGAAATGGTCCCCTATTCACTATCATGTAATGTCTACTTACTATCTTGAGTATCTTTAGTTTATAGGGACCAGAATTGGTGAGTATGGTGATGAATTTGGACTCTTCCTTCAACGCATTGCTAATTCCATCAGATTCCAGCACATGGCACATAGTATAACAGCTTGCTGTTTCTATATTAAGTACTTCTCATAGTAAAGAAATTAATATTTAGTGTTAAACATGGTGTTGTTCTGGTAATGGATATTGTGGGTTTTTTTTCTTTTTTTTAAATTGTGAATGAGAAGTTTGGCAACCCACCTGCAGAGAAGTGGCTATGACATGTTTTGCAAACAAGTTTATAAGAATTATGACTGTTAACTGTTATTGAAATTATGACTGTGCTATTTTAATGAAATTTGTTTCTTTAGGGTCAAATAGGAGAATAAAGAAAATATACTTAAACTGTATTACAAATAAATATTTTAATAGTTGCCCAATCCTACTTGTATTACATTTATTTAACTAACTGGGTTGGTTAGCGCTGTTGTCTCACAGCTGCAGAGATTCCCAGTTTACCGTATTTTCCGGACCATAAAGCGCACCGGATTATAAGACGCAATATCAACGATCAGCTGCTAACAGGTATATTTTCATACATAAAGCGCACCGGGTTATAAGACGCATGAAATGAAACAAAACTCTTAAGTTCCGTCTGAAGCTCAGTTTGGTCTTTACCTGGCGCAGGGCGTCTTCTTGCTTCCTCCACTTCCGTACCATTGATTCGTTAATGTTGAATTCTCTCGCAGCTGCTCTATGTCCGTGTTGTACTGCGTGACTGATAGCGTTGTGTTTGAAATCCACTTCGAAAATAAATGAATGAATGCACGTACCCTAATGCTGAAGCACATACCGTATTACTCCGCTATGCTGCGCCTACGTTTTGCCTTAAGCTTCCGTCACCTACCAAGGCCGTGCTAAAACATTTTGAGAGATTTTATGAGCGCCGTGTACCATCTACAAAATCGGTTTTCTAGGTCAGAAAGCACAACCAGAATTAATTCATACATTAGACGCACCGCATTTTAAGGTGCACTGTCGATTTTTTTTGAGAAAATTTAAGAATTTTAAAGTGCGCCTTATGGGTCCGAAAAATACGGTACTTTTCCGGCGCAGACTCTGTCTGTGTGGAGTTTGCATGTTTCTCCCCATATCTGCATGGGGTTTCCAGGTACTTCAGTTTCACTTCTTCCACATTCAAAAGACATGCATTCCGGTCAACTGGCATCTTTAAAGTGTCCGAGTCTGGGTGAGTGTGGTGTGCATGTGCCCTGTTTAGGTACGGTTTCTCGCTTTGTTGTGTCCCTGTGCTGCTGGCTAGCGGGCTATAAAAATGAACAAACGAATGAACGAAGGACTCATTAATTATCTGACACATTCCAGTGGCTGGCTTGATGGACAATATAAATAATCCTTACACAACAAAAAGCAGCATGTACTAAAGTGACCCTTGGTTGGAGCTTCAAACTTTGTCTAAATAACAGCACCAAACCTGTCCAGTAAGGATTCCACCCATTGTCTATCAACAGTCCAACGCGAGACTCACTGATTGTATGTTATAACTGGCTACCTACCTATTTCGGTGTTATATCTGATGTAATAGCACTATTTTCAGTATTCCCTTAGTTTTCAGTTTCCATTTTAAAAAAAAATAAGTCTTTCTTTCTGTATGTTCTGCACACAACCTCAGAGACCAACCAACCACACAACTTGATTGGTCCACTTTTAATCTACATTCATGTCCAATCTATTGACTGGAACCAGAGAACACTATAATACTGGGAAAAGAATGTCACTGAAATAACAAAATGCTTATAGGGGAGAAAGAATAAAAAAGATGTATAATTGTCCATTTGTCATTCAGTGTCACTGTTTCACAGTTCTGTTGTTGCTGTAGACAAAAAAGTGACATTTGCATAAATAATGAAGCAGAAAATCCCTGAAAGTTGAAAAATCTGAGGAAATAAATAACATTTCTATTTTTTTCAGAGACAATTTATTATTGTTCAAATAAGAAGAAATAGGAGAACTGCAGTGATGCAGAACTAACTACAACATACACAGCCTTGACTAAGTAGTTGACTCGACAGCCTGGTCAACAAGTGACATGCCAGTGGAAACAGGGAAGGTGAGCAAGTTAGAGGTTGTGTGAGATTTGGTTTGGAAGAATCATCTAAATATATGACTGTAGGAAACCTGATGGTTGGTTTCAGTAAAACTAGAAACAATCTGAAAAAATGCAATCATGACAGAAGGTCAGAACAGGAAAACTACAAATCAAAGTCCCTTCCAGAGAACCGATGAGAGGAATGTCAGGGCAGCTGAACAGGTCCATGTGACTCACGCTATGTGCCGCAAACGCCATAACTACCCCACCCTGCACATTCCTCTTCTACTTCTCCCTCCTGCTCTTCCTCCTCCACTGACTTCTCTCCATCTCTGAGGTGAAAGGCCATGGTGAGAGTACAGGACAGCACATGACTGGGACAGACATCCTGACTGTGCAAGCAGTGGGTCTTCTGTCCTGGTGGAAGTTTAGTAGAGATTTATGGTGGTTAAGGTTGGGATTTGGGAGCAAAACCTTATTTATGGGTCAGCGTATCCACAGCGGCCCACTACCTTTTGCCTGAATCTAACATTGTGAGGGCGACAACAGGAGTAAGAATGAAGAGTGCTGTGTTCCCCGCCTCGCTCAGCACACTCTGTTCCCTAACACACACACACACACACACACACACACACACACACACATGACTCTGAGAGACAAACAGCCTCCCAGGACTACTACAGCAGTGCTCAGAACTCATTTCAAACTCCGTTCGCTTAAAATCGTTCACCATCTGAGAACATACAACACTAAAACATAGCTTGCTCTGATCTCTTTATGAGGAGGGTCAAGTAAAATGGTAAGTGATGCCTTTAAGTGATGGCTCAGCTGCTTCTCACTTTTTGGACATGACCCCTGCCTGTATCTTAGAGTGTGAAACAGAGCTAAGGGAAAAGTCCAGAATTAGTGGCTGTGGCCTTCGCACAAGAGAACACAGGCCATTTCAGACATACCTGCTGTGCTATACTTCTCTATAGCAGCACACGAGAAGTTCAAGTGAAGAACCAGACTAAATGGAAGAAGTGAATCTGAAGACATACTGGTAGACACAAAGGACAGCGGTGTTGTGGATTAGCTGTGTAAGTGAGTAAGTGAGTGAGTAAGAAAGTGGATGAATGAGTAGGTTGGGTTAAATGCCAAAACTATCAAGACAACATGTTTTGCAGAGGTGTAGCTAACAAAGCTCCAAACAGACAAATGATGAAAAAAATGACAATTCAGATAAGTTTTATTCAAAATAGGGATGGGATGTCTCATAGTGTGATATCTCATAGTGTGAAGTTCATATCAGGGACATAAATTTTGTAGCTTTAAACTATTAAATGATACATGATACATTTTAAATTGTTAGCATATCTTAACAAAGAAGATAACACTAAACTGAGCTTCAAACACATTTACACCCTTTTCCCTTATTAAAAATGCCATCTATAAATATAATAGCAGGCCAGCTACCTCCTAATAAACTGCATTAGCTTGCATTTGTCACAGAAACCTACGCTCACCAATCACTTTATTAGGTACACCTCTTTGGTTCTACAATCACTGCCCATTTGATCAATTCCACTTACCTTACAGAAGCAATTTGTAGTTCTACAATTACAGACTGTAGTCCATCTGTTTCTTTACGTACTTTGATAGTAGGAGCCCCACAGGACCAGCACAGATCAGGTACTATTTGGGTGGTGGATCATTCTCAGCACTGCAGTGACACTGATGTGGTGGTGGTGTGCTAGTGTGTGTTTTGCTGGTACAGTTGGATCAGACACAGCAGTGCTGCTGGAGTTTTTAAACACTGTGTTCACTCACTGTTTACTGTAATAGACATCTATCATGTTGCTCCAATTTGTAGATGTAAAGTCAGAGACAGTAGCTCATCTGTTGTTGCGCAGTTTGTGTCAGTCATCTTCTAATCCATCATCCGTGCTCACAGGATGTTGGTGGCTGGACATTATGGTGGACTGTTCTCAATCCAGCAGTGACACTGAGGTGTCTAGAAACTCCAGCAGCACTGCTGTGTCTGATCAACTCATAGAACACACACTAACTCACCACAGTAGAATGCTGAGAATAGTACCTGATCTGCGGAGGTCCTGTTGGGGTCCTGCCTTAGAGAATAGAGTAAAGCGGAAAAACAATGTATGTAGAGAATGTATGTATGTGGGACTGTGGTAGCCTAGCGGTTAAGGTACTGGACTCTGGACCAGAAGGTCCAGGGTTCAAATCCCACCTCTGCCAAGCTGCCACTGTTGGGTCCTTGAGCGAGGCCCTTAATCCACAATTGCTTGGATTGTAAGACTGTATCAATCGTAAGTCGCTCTGGATAAGTGCGTCTGCTAAATAATGTAAATGTAGAAACAGATGGACTACAGATTGAAATTACAGAACTACAAAGTGCTTCTAAGAACAGCCTCAATATGATAAACTCACAACCATCAGCTACAAACAAAGATGCAGAGCTAACGTTGTCCCAGTAGTTCAGCTTAAAGTCATACCACACTGAGAATGCCCCATGTTGGAAATTATAGACTGTACAATTACAAACTATATTCTCAATTTATAGAGCACTGATTTATTCATTCATCTTTAGTGACTGTTTTCTTTTTCCAGAGTCTCTCTCATTAACACTAGGAATAAAGCAGGATGCCGGTCAATATCGTCATATACTCAGTAAGGTATATAATAGTACACAAACATCAGAATGTTAAACACAATAACCATGACTGATTCACAGGACTGAGCCAGCTAGACAACTATATTTCTGGAAACTTGGTCATCGTGTAATTATTTCTCTAGTTGCTGTGGCACTTAGCAATGACATCACTCTTAAGCTGAAACATCACTCTCCCTGCTTTGTTTTTAATTTTATAAGAACTAAGAAGGTCTCTGGCTTTAAATTAAATACTGATGTGCTGTGATGACAAATTTGACCAACAAGTCCCACTCCCTCACTTTCCATAACTGCTTAATCCAATTCAGTGCTGCTGGGAGCCGGGGTCTAAAGCGGCAGCATATGGCACAAGGTGGGAACCAACCCTAGACAGGGCGCCATCCCATAGCAGTACACATACACACACTTTCACGTGGTATGGTGGCTTGGTGGATAGCGCCGCCAACTCACTGAAAGAAGGTCCTGGGTTCAATCCCAGGGTGAAGCAGCCTGGGTCCTTTCTGTGTGAAGTCTGCATGTTCTCCGTGTGGGTTTACTCTGGGTACTCTGCTTTCCTCCCACAGGCCAAAGATGTGTTTTAGATTTAATGATTACATAAAAAACTGACATTGACGTGAATGTACATACTGTATAAGACTAGTCTTGATGTAACCTTGTGTAAAGACGTAACTGTGTGTGTGTCGCTGAAATGGCCACTGATGCTGATGGTGACATTAAATAAACAAACGCACACTCTGACACTTTTAGAAAAACCAGATGTCTTTGAAATGAGGAAGGAACCAGGAGGAAGAACATGCAAACTCTACACACGCGGAGGCCAGGCCAGGACTCAAACCCAGGTACCCAGCCACTTTGCCACCATGTCGCCCCCAGAAAACATACAGGGTGTCTATAAAGTAAGTTCCACTTTAATATTTGTTTCACTCACCAACCAATGTATATGCGAAGATGCTTTTAGATTTATATGAAGCACAAGGTGCCCAAATTTTATCTACATTACATTGATTTGATGTGAGCCCCGTGGGAGACGCAACAAACATTGATGCTTCGTATTAACAATGTTAAAGTGAGACTTACTTTATAGACATTTACATTTACAGAATTTAGCAGACGCCCTTATCCAGAGCGACTTACAATTGGTACAGTCTAACAATCCAAGCAATTGTGGATTAAGGGTCTTGCTCAAGGACCCAACAGTGGCAGCTTGGCAGGGGTGGGATTTGAACCCTGGCCCTTCTGGTCCAGAGTCCAGTACCTTAACTGCTAGACTACCACAGTCCCAGCCTGTATAATCAGAATCAGCCATCTGATAAGAGCTACCCATATGAAACACATGCTTTGGAGAGATTGTGGTATAATACATTTGAGATTTAATAGTTTAAATAATTCGTATAAATAAAAAAATACACAATTATTATTTACATTTATATAACCGAATACAGTGGTACCTCGGTTGTACCACCTTGGAATTCGTCGAATTCGTTTCTCGACGCATTTCGACTAGAAAAAAATTGTCTCAGTTTTCGTTGTTTGCTTGTTAATTGACACACTTGCTTAAACTTGTATGAGTCAAGCCAGGTGACTCGTTTCAGCCAAAACTCAATTCAAGATTTACAAATCAGGATTTACAATTCATGACACAGGGTTTCAGTGATTAAGATTCACAGAAGTGACAATTTCCGATGTGTTTCTCGTGTTTTTCTTTATTTATAGTACTGTTTTCTTAGAGCACATAAGTCTCCATGGGTCTTAAAATGGTTATTAATGACAGCCAACCGAAAGGAAAACTGGCTTTCAGGCTGAGCAGTCAGCATTAGCAGCTAGCACCATGAATAAGCGTTTGCTTTTTCTTTTCACTTTCAATCCATTACTCACTATTTTTATTATAAAACAAGCATTGTGTTAATGATTTTGGCCATCTGTTGGTTAATGTAAGTGTTAATGTGTAATAGGCTTCACTATGATACAACATTGACTATATTAAACTCATCGGCTCATGATACATTTAACTTATGATGGATTCGTATGAACATATCCCCATCATAAATCAGGGAGCAGCTGTAAAACACAACTCCATTAATGCATATAATGCCTTATTCAGTTTGGATTTTCTGGGGGTCTGGAACAGATTAATTCAATTTACATTATTCCTTACGGAACAAATTTGCTCGGTACTCAAAGTTTTCTGTACTCGACGAGCCTTCTGGAACGAATTAACAACAAGAACCGAGGTACCACTGTATTACTTTGGGACTCGGCTTTTGTTTCCCTATGTTGTTGTCTTCCTGATGATAAAACACATTACATAGGCAGTAAACTTAGCTTTTCACATGCAAACAGCCTCCCTCTGCATTTCTAAAACTATTCAATGGTGCAGAGCATTTATAATTTTATGACATTAATAATAATCATTTCAACTATGTCATTAATAATACTATTATTCATAATATTTATTTATTGCCATTTATTTATTATTAATAATAGGTGCCTGGGTGGCGCAGCAGCCCTACAGTCCAGCGCTAGCTGTTAGACTGACCACACACTGTGTGCAGTGCACACAAGAAACTTTGTGAGGAACCGTCTGTATGGTTGAAGTATATCACCGATGGGAGTTGTGTTGATGATGGAGTGATTGAGTGGATGAATGAGCTACAGAATGAGTGAATGAGTGAGCAAGTGAGGAAGCCAGCACTGAATCTTCACTGATAGTATGATCCTGTAATAGGATCTGCATGTTTCCATGCCTGAGCTTCTGACTTCCCCTCCCCCTTACCTCGGCTCTGCGCTATTTCAGGTCCTAAGGGGACGGATTCTCTCTCTCTCTCTCTCTCTCTCACACACACACACACACACACACACACGAACGCACACTCTAGCATACATGCATGATCTCAGTTCTACTGCACAACTGACCACACGACCAGGAGGATGATGAGTGTCAAGCTACAGAACACACTGAAGGGCAGGACAGTCAAACACCTCCTCCTTGTTCTGCATGTAATAACATGAGCAATACTGTTAAGTGAGAGCAAGCTTGGAGGAGAATGACAGCAATAAAGACTGAAGGAAAAGTCGCGCACGTTGTGGTGTCATCTTACAGTATCATTACAGGCGCATAATACATGATCATCCTCCTCTGCGTCTGGCCTCGGTACTTACTTGCCGCGCTTTGTCACGGCACTTGACGACACAAAGACGGAGTGTCGTTTGTGCTGGATCTCCTGACGAAGGCTCAATAATACAGAGCACGAGTGGGGAGCGAGTGCATTGAGTGGGGAAAAAAGAGAGAGAACACAGAAAGAGGCAGAACAAATGACACACATATAGCACAGCACAGGTTCGACTAGAGTTTGGCAACTGCTTTAAACACACAAAGTGGCTGAAAAGTATAAACCAGCTGAGCGATTGAAGAGAAATGTGCTCCTGTTGGTGCCAGCAATCTCATCAGACATATAGTACACATTGCATCAATACTGTGACGAATTACCTCACAGTACATTCGTCACAGAACATCAGAGTTACTGAGTAAGATACTTAAAACATATCATAAATTAAAGAAATCCCAGTTAAGTACTACACTACCCACAAACCCTAAGCAAACCCCTCCAATCAGAAAGACTGCTGTAGACAACAGAACGTTAACTGACCATTAACCACCCATTTCTGGAAGTATATACAGTATGTTATATAAAACGCCGTCTGTAAACAATGACAGAAGTAAACTTGTTCAATAGCACAATTCCGATAGAACAATAGTTGTTTCCCCTGCAAAAGGCACACATATTCTTTAAAAAAAAATTATTTTAATTTTTTCTAATACATTTTTTTCAATTTCAGGAGGTGCAGTGGCCCAAGGTGCTAGCCCACCACCACAGTGACAATGGGTTAGAGTCGGCGGTGTGACTTGGCTGTGTCTGATGGAGCGGAGGCCAACAGAGTGATTAACCCCAAGCACTGCAACAGCACCCCCTGGGATCCTGCGACACACTGGCATCCCAACCAGAGCACACTTACACCTGCGTCCTATGTTCTACAGGGGCAGGTGCTGGATCCTCCACGATCCCGACCAGGTAGAGCGTGAATAATACGTTGGGCTCTGAAAAAGTTCTGATAAAAACATGATCCATTTGTTACAGTGGTGCTTGAAAGCTTGCGAACCCTTCAGAATTTTTAAGATTTGTCCATAAATATGAACAAAAGCAGACTGATTTTCACACACACCTTAAAAGTAGATGACGAGAATCTAATTAAACAAATGAGACAGAATATTATCCTTGGTCATTTATTTATTGAGAAAAATGATCTAATATTACATATCTGTAAGTGGCAAAAGTATGTAACCTTTGTTTTCAGTATTTGGTGTAGCCAGTAACTGCAGTTATGGGACTGGTAGCTGAGAGTGTGGTGGCCTAGATTAAGGTACTGGGCTATGGACCAGAAGGTCCAGTGTTCAAATCCCACTTCTACCAAGCTGTCACTGTTGGGTCCTTGAGCAAGGACCCTTAACCCACAATTGCTTGGATTGTAAGACTGTGTCAATTGTAAGCCAAAGGATAAGAGTATCTACTAAATGAAATAAATGTGTATGTAATGTAAAATGTAACACTGACAAAATTTGCTGTTTTTGATGAGTCTTGAAGGAATTTTAATCCATTCTTCTTTACAGAACAGTTTCAGCTCTGGGCTGTTGGTGGACCTTTTCATACATGCTTACTTCAGGTCCTTCCACAGCATTTCTATTGAATTAAGGTCAGGACTTTGACTTGGCCATTCCAAAACGTTGACTTTATTCTTCTTTAACCATTATTTGGTAAAATGATTTTTGAGTTTACACTCGTTGTCATGCTGCATTACCCACTTTCCCTAGAGATTTAATTCATTGACAGATGGTATCACACTGACCTTTAGAAATCGCTGATATAATTCTGAATTAATTGGTCCATCAATGATTGTAAGCCATCCTGGCCCAGATGCAGCAAAAGGAGTGCAACCATACCACTACCACCACCATGTTTCACAGATGGGATAAAGTTCTTATGCTTTAATGCAGCATTTTCTTTCTCCAGCCATAATGCTTCTCATTTAACCAAAAAGTAATATTTTGTCTAATCTGTCCAAAAAATGGTTTTCTTGTAAACTCCTGGTTTGTCCACATGAGCTTTAGCAAACTGCAGATGGGCAGCAATGTTGGTGGACTCATGCACATTAGCCAATGTGAGAGAGGCCTTTAGTTGCTTAGAGGTTAACTTGAGTTCCTTTATGACCTTTGATTTTAAACATACTGTACATGCAAGACAACCTAAGAATACTTGTGATCTAGATGCAAGACCACTTTGACAGTTAGCTGTTACAAGAAATATTTAGAGGGTGTGATTTCTGCTAAAGGGTGTCCACAAAATACACTAAACAACAAATTTCTTGAAATGTTTTCATTTCTGAAAAAAATGTGACGATAGTGTGACTATGATAGTGACTGTCAAGCAGACACTCACTATCATATTCAAGCAAATGTCAAGTGAGTGAAATTAGAGAAACATTAAAAATAAACGTACTGAATTTAATCACAACAAATTACTTACTCTGCTTTAACACAGAGTAGGCCAAGAGCTAAGGTCTCACCTTGACTGTACATACTGTACAACAAACCTGAGGAGCCCAATTTTATATCCGAAGGAGAGTTCACGCTTTCTTAATAAGTGGACTCATGGTGCATCTTTCAGCCTTAAGCATACACTTGCCACAGATGTAACAGGATCACAACTATTGCAGCATTGATGAGACCTTTCTGCTGCTCCTGAAGACAGAAGACCCTATTGTTAAAGACTCACTACGTTACAACGTGTCAACACGCATCCAAACAGCATCTGTAAATGTGAGAAGCTTTAATATCCTGTCTGCAGGCATCTAACCTAAGACAACATTTGCATAGCACTGACACTGTGTGCATGCCCAGGGATGCTTGGACTGTCCAAATGAGCTTGCTTTGTAGACAATATATTAGTTGATTTAAAATATGAGGTGAAATCTCATAAATACGTGACACCTACAAAATGCTATGTACTCTGGAACTTTTAAGGTGATTTTCATGATTTTCATTGAGGGACTGTGGTGGCCTAGTGGTTAAGGTGCAGGACTATGGACCAGAAGGTCCAGGGTTCAAATCCCACCTCAGCCAAGCTGACACTGTTGGGACCTTGAACAAGGCCCTTAACCCACAATTGCTTGGATTGTAAGACTGTATTAGTTGTAAGTCGCTCTGGATAAGGGCATCTGCTAAATGCTGTAAATGTAAATGTAAATGATTAGCAATCTAAAATCCATTAAATAAACCCAAAACTGCTCAGGAAGCAAAATCGTCATTGTCCAGTGGTACTTACTGACCAGTCAATAGTTATGTCCAGTCAAACTTTGTTTCATTTTTTCCATGTTTCATAGGGCAAATTAAGCAAACAGCAATAAATGGTGCCTTCACATTGGTAAATGTAACATGAGTAACATAATTTGTAAAACATGAAATATAAATGTATGCCCTGTATTTTCATTTAGAAAATCAACAAAACATGCAATTTGATCAGAGTTTTTTTTTTTTTTTTTGCTTAATACAGTGCATGAAATTGATCCTTTTATGTTATTTTTAGCTATATTACCACCCTTAGGCTAACAAACACAACCAGGTAGGGTTGCACAACTAGTCATATATTCTAATTGTAGCCATATTTCTTTTTAATAATCAAATGCAGTATTGGTGATCTTAGCTGAAATAAGTTTTAGATATTGTTTTACTGATGTATAGTCTCTTGACATATTTCATTTTTAGTACTATTATTAGATAAAGTGACTAAACATGAGTCAATTTCAGGTTCACTAAGTTCTACACGTGACATAAAACATATTTATAATGCTAATTAGATTTTTTTAAATGCTGTTTTATGCTGATGCAAAATTATGAAATGCAATAAGTCTACTTTCTTCCTGAATTAGATCATCATTTCAGAACTGTGAACCGTAGCTCATATAATGCACCTCTTTATGACAGATTACAGTATGACAACTTTAGCTTCACACTGATATTTCAAATGTAGAAAGCTCCTTTGTACTGTAGAAGCCACTTTGTGCATATTAATAAAAAAACCAGCAGTGACGAGGCAGAGTGAGCTCTGTACTGAGAGTCAACATTAAAGTCAGGCAGTTCCTACACAAGTAGAGCAAAGTGGGTTGAGGAGAGCAACTCATTTTGTAACTGACATTCTGGGGTTGTGTAACACCCTCTCCTGTATAAGAAATATGTAGCACATATGTTATATATGCTGCACTATTGCTGGATCACCTTATAAGAAGAATGGACAGTTCATGAGGGCTAAATGAAGCACATGAGCAGGGAAACTGTAGCATGCAGACAGTAGCTTGCAGTCTGCAGCGCAGCTTTTACGTCAGCAGCACCAATTGAAGAACTCACAGAACAGCCCTCACCACACAGAACAAGGAAAAACTACAGTATCGTACGTCACTCTACACAGAACTACACTTCTGCACATTACTAATTCATGTAGCAGCAATGCACGATCAACAACATTTGAATAATGATCAATACTGAACTTTTGGGGTTTTTGAACCAAGTAAATATCTTGTGATGTTGGCGAACTTTGCTGAAGTGATATAATTGGCCAGTGTTACATATTTTTTATTAATTCTGGTGCATTAAATCACAGGCTCCAGATACAAACTTTAACTGTCTATTTGGATGCAGTGGCACAACGGGAGAATTTAGTTCTGTGTTCAACTTTATTACAGAGTTTAATCATGCTCATATCTAACATGTAAACGTGTTTTACGGAGCAGTATTATTTAGATTGATAACTTTATACAATGAAGTGAAGTGATGATGTTAGTCATCAGCTTTACCATGCAATGTTCAACGCTTTCAAGCTTATTATAACAGCCATACTTCCTGAGAGATTCTAAATGGAGAAAACCCAAACAGATTACAGACGTCATGGCATGTAAAAGGCCCTCAAAGGAAGATATCTGTTTAAAAAATGAAAAGTACTGAATGCTGTATTATGCAGTGCACTGAAACTGAAAGCAGTTTTAACAGAGTTTAAATCCCTGAACTACAGTCTACAACTTGCAGAGTTAAATGCTGGCAGAGAAAAGAGTGCTTTTCAAACCGGTTTGACGAGAGGGGCCAAAGGCTTGATGCAGTGTGTGGGGGTGTAAGACACTCGCTTACACTCTGTTCAGGAGAAATACAACCACACTGGTAGCAATGAACAAGCATTAACAAAGTGTTCTGCAGTAGATTTTAGTTGTGTCACACTGAGAACTTATGAATGCACAAAGCATATCCAACGTAAGCAAATTAAACAATGTTAGGAGTAACTGGAGAGCTACAGTGAATATTACCGGACTTGTTTCTTTTGCAATGTAAATACCAAAGTGTTTAAAAAAGTGCTCGCAGTATAATGACTTTTGCGGGCCCATAAAGAGCACAAAAGGAGCACTTATACTAACACAATGGACTAACAGTACGTGGAAGTGTTCACTTCAGGAATGCTGCATATTCCACTGCACTATACTGAGTATGAGTCCAGAAACTTGAGATGTCAAAGCGGCCCACGTCTTCTGCATTAACTTAAATGACCTTGCTGCATGACAATTAGGCTGGGTGCATCATGCCTCGCACTTCCAAAATCACAATGCTAGGGTTTTACTATCAGATACACATTACATGCATTGTAATACTAGTGCCTGCAGAGGAAAAACAGAACTCCCTACATTCGCTATATGGGGTTAAAAGGCATCCAGATAGGGAGATCTAGATAAGTATCGATACATACACATTTTTATGCCTGACGTACATATACACATATATAAATGCATACGCATGTATATATGTATGCATGGTATATGTGTGTGGAACTATTACATTCTATCGACTGAAGGACAAGACAAAGAAGGTGATAAGTTTTTAAGAGCGTGAATAAAGGCAGAGCATGTAATCTACTCCAAAGTGAACATTCACAAGCAGATCTAACTGGACCTTGATCCCTGCTGAATTCACTGTGTGTGCACGAGCGAATAACAGAAAGCATGCGTGCGTGCAAGTGTCCTTTGGATACTGCCTGTCTCAGAAGGAAACTCGCAAATGTGCTGCAGAGTGCAATGTAGATATGGCACATTTTAAGACATTTAGCTCAATGAATCAAACTTGCCAGCACGGTCCACATATGATCCCCATATTATAAAAAACTAAACCTATCCCAAAAATACTCCTTTATCCAAATAGCATGGCCTGTGGGACACCCAGCAACTTGCCTATTCCAAGTACATGCCGTAATAATTTGGTTTGTTGATTTTGTCTGGTAAGTATTATGTGTAAATGTAATGGCTAGTTCATTCACAGCTTGAGTGACATGTAGGACTGCAGCTATTCAACGATCTTTTGTCACATTCTACAAGGGACTAGATCTCAAATCTTCCAGCATCATCCTTCTCACGCCTTTTTAGTATGGGATTCTAAATTTACGCTGTAGCTAACAGTGGTGTTCGGTCACCAGTTATTTTCTTTTCCAATCACCTGTCAAATGGCACTCTCAGTCAAATACCACCACTACATTCACTGAGCATTAGTGTGTCACACTATCCCAACATTCAAGTCACACATGGGTAACAAGAAGAATCTTATTGCAATATCAACATTTTTTCATACAAGGTATGTATGACAATAGTTAGCTTTCCTGGTGTTTTATTAACAAACTGCCAATAATGTGGCAAAGTCATTATCAAAAGCGACAATTTTCACACATTTACAAAAGTACGCAAGCACATATATGTAAGTACCAGACAGGTATTTTGGTTGAACAATAACTATAGCCAATATTTAGGTACCATAGATTTAGCTGTATAGATGGAATTTAGGCAAAGTTAAAGTGTCACTTGATATTAGTTTTACTTTGTATTTTACCTTACATTATGAATTTTCTCATCATGAGTTTCTGGTGTATATTTGAGACTCATAAATTGTCAATCATCTCCATAAATCCAGCTTAACTCATGTATAAGTGTCTGTTTCATTTTAAGCTGTTTATCAGACACTGGAAACGTCTCCTTAAAATTTTCACTGACATCGATATACACTGATAACATCCAGGTAAGTGTGAGAAACTGAAACTGAAATAACAGGTCTAATCAGTTACATGCTGGAGAGAAATGTTAAATCGCCTAGAGTATAAAACTAACAGGTGTATCACGATGTTACTGTATGGCGAAATTCCATAACATATTAGCTTAAAATTCAACTGTAACTCACATAAAGCCCAATACGGGTACAGTAAGAACTGACAGTACATTAAATAGACCAGTGATGAGTGTGTGGCGAAAAGGCGACCTCTAAGCAGCATTTCTCTTAAGTAACGTTAGTAGTAGACTAACCGTCCACATTTAACTGCTACAGTCATGAACATTAATTCCAGGTTATGATTATTATTAGCAGTATTAGTAGTACCCTATTCGAGATCGGTTCTATTATCTCATATGTCGTTATGTGGTACATAAATAAGCTACCAAGTCGAATGTAGCTCGTTACGGTCAACTTCAAAAACTGGATCAACTCCGAAAGGAATTGACACACCGTGTCTGTGACATTACACAACATTATTATAACAAATACTGCCCACAAAGATAGGGGAAAAGTGGCGCTTCTGAGTCTCAGCTGAACTTTACCGAGATAGACGAGGACCAGACAACAATACCCGAATACAAGACTGTTCCTTTATCACACTGACACAGAGGCTGTGAGCTAAAGCATATCAGTATGTAAGTATAAAAGCAGAGCAGTGTACAGCATTACAGCACATACATAGCTTACACACGCTGTGTTTCAGCTGTGCGCTCATGTCACATCTCCGAGCTACTCACCACGGTCAGGTCGAGCGGCGCTTTAAAATGAAGCATGAGGAAAGAAGATCGCTTCAATATCGATAGCGCTACTTCCAAGTGGACCCCCGACTACCAACCAAACTCCGGGCTGAAGACCGGCAGAGACCTCTCGCCACAGAAAAAAGGTTCGCGGTCAACCAACCGAGTGCCGAAAGACAGCGGCAAAGAAAATATCAGCAGCCAGTTGTCGGAACGGCAGAGGCACAGCGATCACCACAGTAGCTGTCGAAGAGGTGTGACGTAGAGCGAGACTGCTGCGCTCACTGCTGGTCGGACACACACACACACACACACACACACACACACACACACACACACACACACACACACACACACACACACACACACACACACACACACACACACACACACCACACACCACATCACACACACACGACGGTCTCGGCTCCCGCGTCCCCTATACGACCACAGCGTAGCCCTCATGGGCTTCCACCCAGCCCTCCCAAAGCACACACACAGAAACAAGTTCTTTCTGTCATTGTGGGGACCTTCCAGTGACATCAATTTACTATACCAATTAATGAGTGATACATCTATCCTTAACCTCAGTAACCTAAATGTAATATTTTGGCACTCAAATGCTTAGGCTCTTCATTTTTTAAAAGAAAGAAGTTTTTGTTTAAAAAGATCCCATGAGGTACAAATGTCTGAACTTTCTGACCTTGTTGGGATATTTAGTTCTCACAATGGCAGCCTAAATAAACTAGTCATCCCACACTATGTACGCATATGTAGATAGATACATACAGTGGGGCAAAAAAGTATTTAGTCAGCCACTGATTGTGCAAGTTCTCCGACTTAGAAAGATGAGAGAGGTCTGTAATTTTCATCATAAGTACACTTCAACTATGAGAGACAAAATGAGAAAAAAAAAATCCAGGAAATCACATTGTAGGATTTTGAAAGAATTTAATTGTAAATTATGGTGGAAAATAAGTATTTGGTCAATACATTTGGTTCAACTCAATACTTTGTAACATAACCTTTGTTGGCAATGACAGAGGTCAAACTTTTCCTGTAAGTCTTCACCAGGTTTGCACACACTGTAGCTGGTATTTTGGCCCATTCCTCCATACAGATCTCCTCTAGAGCAGTGATGTTTTGGGACTGTTGCTGGACAACACAGACTTTCAAGTTCCTCCACAAATTTTCTATGGGCTTGAGGTCTGGAGACTGGCTAGGCCACTCCAGGACTTTGAAATGCTTTTTACGGAGCCACTCCTTCGTTGCCCGAGCGGTGTGTTTGGGATCATTGTGATGCTGGAAGGCCCAGCCACATTTTATCTTCAATGCTCTCACTGATGGAAGGAGGTTTTGGCTTAAAAATGTCACAATACATGGCCCCGTTCATTCTTCCCTTAACATGGATCAGTCGCCCTGTCCCCTTTGCTGAAAAACAGCCCCAAAACATGAAGTTTTCACCCCCATGCTTCACAGTAGGTATGGCGCAACTCAGAATTCTTCTTCCTTCAAAGATGGCGATTTTGTTTTTACCAATAAGTTATATTTTGGTTTCATCTGACCACATGATATTCTCCCAGTCCTCTTCTGGATCATCCATATGCTCTCTGGCAAACTTCAGACGGGCCTGTACATGTACTGGCTTAAGCAGGGGGACACACCTGGCACTGCAGGATCTGAATCCCTCTCAGCATAGTGTGTTACACATCGTAGCCTTGTTACTTTGGTCTCACCTCTCTGCAGGTCATTCATCAGGTCCCTCCCATCGGATGAGATTTTGCGTGGAGCCCCAGATCGAGGGAGATTATCGATGTATGTCTTACAATTGCTCCCACATTGATTTAGTCACAGCCCCCCCAACCTGCTCCCAATTGTAGATTCAACTCTTTCCAGTCCTGGTGCAGATCTACATTTTCTTCCTGGTGTTCTTTTGACAGCTCTTTGGTCTTGGCCATGGTTGAGTTTGGAGTCTGACTGTTTGAGGCTGTGGACAGGTGTCTTTTGTACAGATAACGAGGTCAAACAGGTGCCATTAATACAGGTAACGAGTGGAGGACAGAAGAGCTTCTTAAAGAAGAAGTTACAGGTCTGTGAGAGCCAGAAATCTTGCTTGTTTGTGGGTGACCAAATACTTATTTTCCACCATGATTTACAATACAATTCTTAAAAAAATCCTATAATGTGATTTCCTTTTTCTCATTTTGTCTGTCATAGTTGAAGTGTACCTATGATGAAAATTACAGACCTCTCTCATCTAAGTTGGAGAACTTGCAGAATCAGTGACTGACTAAATACTTTTTTTGCCCCACTGTAGATACATAATCATATACATAGATATGGCAACTAATCAACAGCTAATTAATTAGATATGTGGAGCAGACAAAATTACTATATTAATTGATTAAATTATCTTAACTGCTATTCTAATACCCATACCTAAGTTTAAACAAAAATGTAATGTACAACTCAAGCACATAATTCAGTGTTTTGTTTTAACCCTACTTGCATTAGTTAGCCTAAAGAGCAACAAATCACTTAAGCAAAAAAGTCAGCTGTGGTGACTTTGTAGTAACATTTTAGCAACATCTGAGCAGTGTATGTGTTACGATTTATGTTGGGTACCTTAATTATATTATTCATCATTTATTCATTCATTCATTCATTCATTCATTCATTTTCACACACTGAATCCAACTCTCTCTCTCCCTCTCCCTCTCTCTCACACTCACTCACTCACTAATTTGGGAGGAAACCTGGAAACCCATGCATACAAGGGTAGAACATGCACACAGATGGAGTCCAGGCCAGGAACTGCACCAGAGATCTCTGAAGCTATGAGACAGCCTTAACCATTTGTGCCACCGTGCTGCCCAAATCATATTATTGACACCTTAATATGAATTTCTTCTCCCAGTCCTACCCCAACTTAAATCCTCGCACACGCTTGGTTCCTCATTACCATAGCGTGACTAGAGTTTAAAATAATCTTAATGAGATTTTATTTAACATACACCATAATAACGAAAATCATCATACTATGTCAAAATCTTTACCTTTTGTCACATTACACCCTGAAATTAATTTACTACATAATCTGAAATAAACATTTGTCTTTTACACGTTATACCAATCAACATAATAGTGAAAATAACATTTCAAAAGATTATTAATTGTTAAGATTATTCATTCAAATTTTAATTAGTAAAATATTTACTTGGGATAAGTGAGCATTCCCTTTAAAGTAACCATTGAAACTTACAGAGGTACTGCCACTGACAACAATTTGAGTCTCCACTTTGTAGCAAATAAATAAATGACAGCTATGACACCAAAATGCTATGACAAAAAAAAAAAAACAATGTTGTTTAATAGCTGAACACCCTAGCTTCATGAAGCATACCTCACACAAATTAAAATGATATGATTAATGGCAGGAGTTATGATTAGTGGCATGGGGGAAAATATGGAATCACCTTTCAATTTTTATATCTAAAACAACTATCAGCACAAGCTTATTACTTAAAATTAGTCTACAGTTAAAAGGGAGTGCTTACAAAACTTAAGCTTTTGGACCCGGCTAATTTGAAAGAAAATATGGCCCCAGTAAGAGAGCTGTTGATTCAAAAAATTGAATAGAATTTTGGTGCAAGTATAACCATAATGGGAAAGTAGACCTTGGAAAATGTCTGGAAAATAGAAAACTACAGACACTGAATAACATGGGTATTACAAAAATTAGCACTAACACCTAAGAAGGAGAAAATAAGATTACAATTGTACAAAAAAATACTTGCCGCCATATCTGTGATTTGCTTACTTGTCAACAAATAATAAGGCTGACTGAACATCCTCCAAGTGATGAATCCAGAATTTTTGACAGGAGGTAGTACCTCTTCCAGATCACACCTCATAAACTGTAGTGGTTTTTATTAGTTATGAATAAAAGAAGCTGTTCCTGGAGGATGCCCATACTAGAAATGTGTGGTGAAGGAATTCACCATGGTGGGGCTTTCCACAGGGCTCTGGGATAAAGTTGTGTAAAGGCACAAGTTAGGAGAAGGCTAGTAAAAGATTTCAGAGATTTTAACTGTACTGTGTAGGGCATTATTAAGACGATGAAAGTGTAGGCATCACCAACACATTGCCTAAATTGGCCCGTCCCTCAAGAATGGATGACCAAGCCTGAATATACAATTCTTTTTAGCTGTGATTGATCATTCAACAATCTCACAAGCTTTACACAAAGTGTGTGTGCATGGCAGCATAACAAGAGAAAAGCCACACTGAGGCTCATTTGCAAATCTGATGAGTCGTGACAAAACATTTTATGGTCAGATGAGAACATATCTGAACTGAAATCCAAGTGCTATGTTTGACACAAAAAAAAAAAAAAAAAAAAAAAAAAAATATATATATATATATATATATATATATATATACATACACACACACACACACACACACACACACACACACACACACACACACACATACACACAGCCTCTGAAAGCCTTTTTATAGGACAGCAGGGGAAGCACTTGTGGCAAGACACAGTGTCTAATCAGACCACTCCTGTAATAAACATATCTGCCTGAAACATAACTGCATGCTGAGTTTTGCAGCAAACGTTTTGCTGTCTATTGGGGACAAGTCAGGACTGTAGGCAGGCATGGACACAACCCCTAACCCTAACAGACTCTGGATTTTGGACTTGTTGCTGTTGGTTGTTTGGGCCGGAGCACATGGCATCCATGCTTTTCCAAAAAAGATCTTTAATTCTGATTTGTCTGACCACAACACACATTTTCAATGTGTGATGGTCCATCCCAGATGCCTCCAAGCCCCAAGAAGTCAATGCCACTTCTGGACATGAATATAAGGCTTATTTTTCTGTACAGTAATTTAAGGGGCATTTGTGAATGTAACTCCATATAGTAGTGCTTGACAAAGGTTTGCCAAAGTAATCCCTTGGCCATGTGGTTATATCAGCTACTGATGAATGACGGTTCTTGACACAGTACAGGAACCGGAGATTATGGGTGTTAAAACTTAAGCTTGAACCCTTGCCCTTTACACACTAAAACCCCTCCAGATTCCTTGACTGTGCAAATTCCTTCAAATCTTTCTTTGAGGAATATTGTTTTTAATCATTTCAATAATTTTGTCATGCATTTGTTGACAAACTAGAGATCCTCTATCCATCTTTTTTCCAGCTTTTATATATCAGATAGTAAGATTAATGTGTCCTTGAGTGTGCGTGAACTTGAAGAGAACAGTCCACTGCCATTCACCATGAATTTGAACTACATTTGAACAATTTTGAGTAAACCTTCCAAAATCCCAAAATTGGTGTGCAAATACAAAACAGACTGACAGCTGTAATTAAAGCAAACGTGCCTCTACAAAGTATTAAATCAAAGTATGAAATATTCAATACTTAATACTTAAAGTAGTAAGTGTTGAATGGGTTTTGATTTCAGGCTGTACGATAAACAAAAGAGTCTATTTCATATGGGTATGATGATTTTCTATAGACACAGTATATAAATCAGCAATTTTTATATGCATGATTCCGGTTAAAGTGTGTGGAGAGAGGAAATTTTAGTCTTCAGTGTGTAGCAGTGGAAAAGCAGCAGTGTCATCAGCTGCCTGTACCGGATGTACACCAACTCAACTGCCACCACATGGCACATGTAAGCACTGCACAGGTCACGCTATGGTTCTAGAAAATGTGCTACACAAGACATGCCCGATGTTTAGTTTATCATATCAAGGAATTCATGTCACATGTTATTGCTTGTTTTGTTCATATAGTGTATTGTAGAACAAAATTTCTAGTTCCCAAAATGAAGCAAAAAGAGTATCGCTATCATTGTCAAACTGAGACATTTAACTCTTCTATTGTTAAACCATGTAAACACAGAACACTTCATGTGCCTGTGGATGGTGAAATGATGAATTCATGATACTATTTACAGTCAGCTCCAGAATTATTGCCACTCTTGGTGGAAATATATAACATGGGTTATGAAAGGTGTCTTACTGGTTAATTTGTAATCTGTTGCTTAAAAATTTGACAAATCTAACCTCTAATTGAAATACATTTACTATCAGAAAATAAAAATAATTACGAAACCACGCTAAAAAGTCTTACAACAAATGAAGCACGTTTCATTTATAATTTACATTTCAGTTTATTCAAGTCTCATCTAATTCATGTGATTATCTCTTTTCTCTTTTCACTGTTGAAACTATAAGACCGTTACTTGACAAATAGAAGATTAGGAAATAAACAAAATGAGGGAAAAGTGTGTCGATCATAAATCATTCAATGCCTATAAAAATAGTTGCATGAATGGAAATGCCTATAGCACTGTTAAGCAGTAATTAAGATGTTTATAACAAGCAGAGTTGTGGTGAACCTACCTGAAGGAGAACATATTTTGCCCCCACACAAGGTGAGAAAGATGGTTAAAGAAGCAAAGATTTATCCAAGGTTGGATAGTTACAGTAAATGGTGGCATTTTGAGGTTGCCAAGTCTACAAATCTACAATTATATATAGAATGTGTGAAAAAAGAAAGCCTTTTCCTTCATCTAACCTCAAATGTGAGCTAGTCACTTCATAACATTTAATCTGTGTACAGTAATTTGTTATGGTTTTAAAATAATCTTGCTATAGTTCAAATGGTTTTCTGCATTTTCTGCACAGATTCCTCAGAAAATGTATTTTTCTTTTTCTTTTCTGAAGGCCTTAAAATAGTGCAGTGTGAAACCAAAACGCTCCTATTTCGATTAGGCAAATGGACTAACAGGTGTGAAAGTGCCCTAAAAATGCAGCTTAATATTCATCTACTGTACAATACATTTGGTGTGCCACTCCATGATTTCCCCTATTGATGTCTGGCTACCCCACTGGAGCTGAACACTTTACAGTGTGAGTGCACCTCAAACTGAAACTGGGTACGGCCTTAAGAAAATCTTTGAACCTAGTGAAAGTAAGGAATACATTTTGAGACTTGTAGATAGCTCAATCCATTCTAGCTTTATTAGATGTGAGACATATATCCCAGGACTTCCAGAGAGTCTCTGTTGGGTCCTTGAGGAAGGCCCTGAACCCCCAGCTGTTCAGATGTATGACTGGATTGTATCATGTTTCGACTGTATGCCACTGTAAACATCCTGTCAAATGACAAAGTGTAAATTAGTGTAGTGTAGTGTAGTGTGGTCTGTTTGGTGGGTAGGCAGATAATGAGGATCTGCCTCACCACACCCCGCACATGTTTAGCAAATGTGGTGGTGCAATAGGTTAATGGTTTTAAATGTCAGTATTGCCAAGCTGCCATTGTAGGGCCCTAGAGCAGGGCCCTTAATCATGAATTGCTTCAATTGTACCTTGTAAGACTGTATTGTTTATAAGTCATTCTGAATAAGACTATCTGCTAAATGCTGTAAGAGTAAATGTGGTGACTGCGGTGGAGCAGTGGTTAAGGTCTGGACTATGGACCAGAAGGTTCTGGGTTCAAGCCCAAGCACTGCAAAGCTTCCACTACTGAGCTCTCAAGCCCTTAACTCTCAATTGCTTGGATTATACCTTATAAATCTGTGTCTGTAGTAAATTGTTCTGTATAGGGAGTCTGTTAAATGCTGTAAAGGGCAGCACGGTGGTGCAGTGATTAGCACTATGGCCTCACAACTCCATCCTGACCCAGGGCTCCACCTGTGTGAAGTTTGTATGTTCTCCCTGCGTGAGTTTTCCCTGGGTACTCCGGTTTCCTTTCACAGACTTGTTTTAGGTTAACTGATTATGCTACAGTGTTCCTAGTGTGTGTGTGTGTGTTTGTGTATGTGCCCTGCAATGGATTGGCACCCTGTCTAGGGTTATTTCTGCCTTGCGCACTGTGACGCCGGCTAGGCACCGGCTCTCCCACAACCCTGTGTAGGATAAGTGGATAAGACAAGGAATGAATGAACAAAAGAATGCTGTAAAGGTGAATGTTATGGCAACTGTGGTGACATAGTGGTTAAGGTACTAGACCAGAAAGTCCTGGGTTCAAACCCCAGCACAGCCAAACTTCCACTGTTGGGCACTTGAGCAATGTCTGTAACCCACAATTTCTTGGACTGTAGATTGTAAGACTGCATCTGTTGTAAGTGGTAAATATATCATAATATATAATATGATAAATGACGAAATGTAAATTCAGTGACATTTTATCTAGTTTACATGAATACACACATTTGTCATTAGTAGTCTGTCAAGTGCCCTGTGGTACTGTATTACAGAATTAATTAACACACTTTAAAATCAGCTGACCAAATTCTGTCCGAAATCTTTTGACTTTTTAACTTTATTCAACTGTTTTCATTAAAATAATAACAATGATAAAACCCCAAACATGTATCATACATTTGCTAACTACTGCTAATTACCAGTTTTTATACCAGTTTTTAATAATTTTTTGTATTATTAACAGTTTATAAAAGGGAATGTATTAGGTAATGCTTTTTTTGAAGGAGACTACATACTTCTCCTACAAGGCCATACTGATAACTGAGATATTGAGGTAATACCCAGGGTTATAACAAGTAGCGGATAGTAGCACATCTTGCAGGTTATGCAGTTACTTACTTAACTCATTACATACTTTACATGTTCTCATTTGAAAGGTATTTATGTTTGTTGTTTTGAAAGAGTTGCAGAATACAATCCAAGAAACGGTGTTTTCCAAATATGAGAAAAAAGTAGTGCCCAGTTCATTATGCCTGAGTTACAGCAACAGAGTGAATTCTGCAACTCCCATCTACAGACTCGTGCACAGCTTTCTCTCCAGCAACAAGTCAAAGCTTGCAAATCTGAGACAAAGATTTGCTTCTTTACCCCTTACACTAGCCTCAAACCCACGCACTATCAGTGAACATGTGCAGACTGTAACTGCATATGAGCCATTAAGGCACTTTAAATGAGCAAATGTGCCTGAGTGAGAAAACATGTTTACCTGATATAGCATAGTACCTAACCATACAGAATAAACACAGCTGTAGGGGTCAGTTACACATGGTGTACACAGTGTGGTCCTAGTTCTAGTCTTTACTTTGTGTGGTAACGGTGACTGACTGGCCATTTTTCATCTTTTCACATTTCTACTACACTCAGATTAGCAGCAGTCTACTGTATACTTCAGGGGCACTAGCACAGCTGCAACGCGTAAGTATATCTCAAATATGCCTGGTCCAATCACTGAAACTGTCAACAAGAAGTCCCTGCCAAAGGATTGTTTTGGAAGAGATATGAGCTGGTGCGAAGCTGTGTTTCTCTGCCCATCTCCCTTTGTCATGAGTGAGGAGGAGAGTGGTGAGCAGAGGGGTGGTTCTAAATAAAGATTTCAGGTCAAAACAGGAAATGGCTCAGTGAGCAGTCAGGGCAGGAACGAGAAATGCTGGCTTTTGGGCAGCATCCACAACATCCCCTTTGTTCCCTGCACAACAAGAAAACATAGCCGTCTCAGTATGTCTGTCTTACAATGTATCTCAAGCACTATAACACTGCATGATCATTTGTACATTACTGGAGCCTCCCGCAGAAAGTGCCTCTGCATTGAACATAGCATGACAAGTGTGGGCAGCATGATTCACAATGAACTCATAAGCAACAATCTGAATCTGAAAATAACCTGATTCAGACTCTGCATTAGGTCAGCTCTCTATATTTAGACAAACAAGGTGACTGAGGAAAAACTTAGTCTCATGATTACAATTTGTTACATCACATAATACGAATGAACAATTAATTTATTCACAGCTCATGGTGCTGTTACATAAAAGCAAACGTCTGCTGGCTGCAAACTGGCACAGTCGGTATCTCTATCATTTCGTGTGTTTATTGCACGGTATAATCCATTAATCGATGCATTTTAGCAGTTATATGCTTATAAATGTGGACATTTGATCTCCAAAATCAGAAATAAGGACTTAATAAAGCGACTGTATTCCTTTTTCACCAGTCTATTCATCATCCTCCTCCATCTGCCCACATGCTTAAACACCACAGTCAGACAATCTCAGCCCAAACCAACTGACAATCCTAAAATTCAGTTCTACTAGTACTATATGCTGTGCTATTATTTATAGCAGTATCCCATTTGGAATGCAGCTTCAGTCTTTTGATTAAAGTACAAGCAACTTGTAAGACACCATTTGCCACAAAAAAGAAAACAAGGACAAGCATATGCTAACATCAGCATAATTATGAGCGCAGCATTGAGACTTATGTTACTAAATATGCTTATTCTGCCCTAAACTTCAATTAAATGACCAATATGGAGCAAGTGATCTACAATGATTAAGCATTTCTATCTACTTTGCTACGTCATCATCACACACTGGGCCTCATTCATGAAACCTCTGTAAAAAAGACGAGCAAACTGCGAGTAAATTACACGTAAATGGACATTTCCAAAAACTCTCCGTCAGATTCATGAATGCAGTGTAAACATTCATTAGTAGGGCGTGCGTATGTTAAACCAATGAGACAAAAATATTATACTTGGTAATTTATTTATCGAAGAAAATGATCCAATATTACATATTAGTGAGTGGCAAAAGTATGTGAACCTTTGCTTTCAGTATCTGCCCCCCCCCTACTTATCACATACTTTTGCCACTCACTAATATGTAAAATTGGATCATTTTCCTCAATAAATAAATGACCAAGTATAATATTTTTGTCTCATTTGTTTAACGGGGTTCTCTTTATCTACTTTTACGACTTGTGTGAAAGTCTGGTGATGTTTTAGGTCATATGTTTGCAAAAATATAGAAAATTCTAAAGGGTTCACAAACTTTGAAGTACCACTGTATGTTTCAGCTGGCAACACGTTATTTAACCCTAACTGATGCAGTGAGTAGCTTCTCTTTTCTTAAACAACCATGTCGAAAGTCACGTCCTATGGTCGTGGGAAAGATGTTAATCTGTTTCAGGAGGGTCAAATTACTGGCATGCATCATGCAGAGAAAGCATCTAAGGAGATTGCTGAAACTACTAAAATCGGATTAAGAACTGTCCAACGCATTATTAAAAAGTGGAAGAACTGTGGGGAAACCTCATCTTCAAGGAAGGAATTTGGTCAGAAAAAAATCTTGAATGATCGTGATCAGTGATCACTTTGGTGAAATCAAATCACAGAAAAAACAGTAGTAAAACTCAGGGATATGTTTAATAGTGAAAGTAAGAGCATTTCCACACACACAACGCAAAGGGAATTCGAGGGATTGGGACTTAACAGCTGTGTAGCCTTAAGAAAACCAGTCAGTGAGGCTAACCAGCTAAAACGGCTTCAATTTGCTAGGGAGCATAAAGATTTGACTCTGGGGCAATGGAAGAAGATCATGTGGGTCTGTGGTGGCCTAGCGGGTAAGGTACTGGACTATAAACAGAAGGTCCAGTGTTCAAATCCCACCTCTGCCAAGCTGCCACTGTTGGGTCCTTGAGCAAAGACCCTTAACCCACAATTGCTTGGATTGTAAGACTGTATCGCTCTGGATAAGGGCATCTGCTAAATGCTATAAATGTAAATGCAAATGTGGTCTGATGAGTCCAGATTTACCCTGTTCCAGAGTGATGGGCGCATCAGGGTAAGAAGAGAGGATTGTAAGACTGTATCGCTCTGGATAAGGGCATCTGCTAAATGCTATAAATGTAAATGCAAATGTGGTCTGATGAGTCCAGATTTACCCTGTTCCAGAGTGATGGGCGCATCAGGGTAAGAAGAGAGGCAGGTGAAGTGATGCACCCATCATGCGTAGTACCTACTGTACAAGCCTGTAGGGGCAGTGCTATGATCTGGGGTTGCTGCAGTTGGTCAGGTCTAGGTTCAGCAACGTTAAGCCCAAAGAATGAGGTCAGCTGACTACCTGAATATACTGAATATATGACCAGGTTATTCCATCAATAACTCCATCCATCCAGGTTATTCCATCAATATTTTTTCCCTGATGGCACGAGCATATTCTAAGATGACAATGCCAGGATTCATTGGGCGCAAATTGTGAAAGAGTGGTTCAGGGAGCATGAGACATCATTTTCACACATGGATTGGCCACCACAGAGTCCAGAACCCCACTGAGAATCTTTGGAATGTGCTGGAGAGTGCTGGGAGATTTGGCAGTGGTCCAAATATCCCATAATCAATACAAGATCTTGGGGAAAAATGAATGCAATTCCTGACAGAAATAAATGTTGTGACACTGCAGAAGCTTGTGGAAACAATGCCACAGCGAATCCGTGCCGTGATCAAAGGTAAAGGCAGTCCAAACAAATATTAGCGTGTGTGACCTTTCTTTTGGCCAGGCAGTGTATAAGCACAGTTGTGTTTAATCGCTCCGGGACCTTTTCATTTAATGCCCACTTACCGGATCACGGCATGCTTGGTGTTCCCTTACCTCATGTATTACAAATTAAGCACTGCTTCTAGCATTTATGTTTTCTTACTGATGAGCCTATGATCTCTTGTAACACCATTCTCTAAACGTCTGCCAGCCGAGCTGCATGTGTCCGAGGCTTCCACCTGGCCACAGAGCTCAGAAGATAACATTTCATCTAACAGATCACCTGCACTTTGACTGAATGGTCATCTTTTCTTATTCATATATGAAAATGCATCATTAGATCATAGGGCCTTTCTCCCGTGCTGACGAGAGCTGAGCGTTTAGGCTTATTGTAAGTTTCTCTGAATAACAGGCTATATTAGTAAACAGAGTGCTTGTTATGTGTAATTTTGTTTACTTTTCATTTTTTATGCATTATAGAATTGAAATATTAATCATTTTTATTATTTAGTCAGTACTTGAATTCAAGTGCAGTCATGTCTAATGACACTTTTGGCGTCTTTCGGACGTTAAGAACAGTTTACGTGTGCTGAGGACCAAGTGTAGATTTTACTCGTATGTACTAAAATTTTGGGACTACAAATATTTTTATGAATCTGGACATTTGTGAAAAAGGTGTTTTACGAACTATTTACGCGCAAATTCATTCTGCTCACGTTTCATGAATGAGGCCCACTGTGTTTACAATGGAAGTTCTCACAATTTAAGCTGTGCCTCAGACAAGCCCTGTCCACAATCAGTGATTTAAATAAAGCCAAAGTTAATTCTTTCTCTTCGTCCAGTCACCTACCAGTTTTCAATATTTTAGCATATGTTGGCACCTTGAACTATGCTGTCTTAATAATAATAATTTATATAGCACCTTTCATGTAAGATTTAGTTCCAAGTCCTTTACAAGACAAAAGACAAGAAGAAGCATCAAATAAAAAGAACTACATGTTAAACCTTCCAGATGATAAAGGCAGAAATCAATAAAAGAATATACATCATTCAATCCGGAATGGTCCACGATGAACTATGGTGTTTGAGCCTGTGCCAAAGGCAGGCCATCGGCTGAGCTTAAGCCTCTTTGCTCCTGTATTGGCAGGGGGACAGTCAGGCATTTACCACATATATTTAAGGCTGGATTGGGAAATGTCATCAGGGCCTGACAGGCCACTGCAACTTCAGCTGTCTGTGCATATGGTAGGTTGACTTCTGAACCCATGTACAGACTGTAAGACATACAAAACCACTGATAATCACCCTCAATCTGGGGCACCACACAAGATCTCATCCCGTGGGGTCAAAATGATCATGAGAACGGTGAGCAAACATGCCAAAACTACATGGAGGGACTTGATGAACGGCCTGCAGAGAGCTGGGACCAAAGTAACAAAGGCTACCACCAGTAACACACTACGCCGAGAGGGACTCAGATCCTGCAGTGCCAGGCGTGCCCCCCTGCTTAAGCCAGTACATGTCCAGAACCGTCTGAAGAATGCCAGAGAGCATATGGATGATCCAGAATAGGATTGGGAGAATATCATGTGGTCAGATGAAACTAAAATAGAACGTTTTGGTAAAAACTCAACTCGCCGTGTTTGGAGGAAGAAGAAGTCTGAGTTGCGCCATACCTACTGTGAAGCATGGGGGTGAAAACCTCATGCTTTCGGGCTGTTTTTCAACAAAGGAGACAGGACGACTGATCCATGTTAAGGGAAGAATGAATGGGGCCATGTATCGTGAGATTTTAAGCCAAAACCTCCTTCCATCATTGAGAGCATTGATGATGGAACGTTGGCTGGGTCTTCCAGCATGACAATGATCCCAAACACACTGCTCGGGCAACAAAGGAGTGGCTCCGTAAAAAGCATTTCAAGGTCCTGGAGTGGCCTAGCCAGTCTCCAGACCTCAACCCCATAGAACATTTGTGGAGGGAGTTGAAAGTCCGTGTTGCCCCAAAACATCACTGCTCTAGAGGAGATCTGCATGGAGGAATGGGCCAAAATACCAGCTACAGTGTGTGCAAATCTTGCAGGAAATGTTTGACCTCTGTCACTGCCAACAAAGGTTATGTTACATATTGAGTTGAACCAAATTTATTTTCCACCATAATTTAAAATTAAATTCTTTAAAAATCCTACAATATGATTTCCTGGATTTTTGTCTCTCATTTTGTCTCTCATAGTTGAAGTGTACCTATGATGAAAATTACAGACCTCTCTCATTTTTCTAAGTAGGAGAACTTGCACAGTCAGTGGCTGACTAAATACTTTTTTGCACCACTGTGTGTGTGTGTGTGTGTATATATATATATATATATATATATATATATATATATATATATACACACACAGTATATAATATATATATTTTTTTATATAATTAAGATATTATATATAATTAAGATATAATATTATTAAGAATGGGAAATATATATTTTATATTTCCCATTCTTAATCATGTTTTAGGGACTACCAATATATTGCTATTAGATGATCGAAGTGCCCTAGTTCAAACATATCTAAAGATCATTTCACTAAGGTATAGAGGAGCAAGACCATGGAGACATTTAAAAATCAATACAAGAATCTTAAAATCAATTCGAAAAGATCCAGGTAACAAGTGGAGTGGCAGAAGTGCTGATGTAATGTGATCCCTCTTTCCTGTGCAGGTCAGAACCCAAGCAGCAGCATTCTGGACTCACTGCAGGTATATAATACAACTCTTGTGTAAGACAGATAATAGAGTGTTAGAGTCATGTAAAGTTAAGTCTAGAAGTGGCAAAGGCATGCACACGTTTTTCACTATCAACAGGAGTTAGATTGTCCTGTACCTCTGATATATAATGAAGGTGAAACTAGGTCTTTTTCAGACAGTACTAATGTGAACCTCTAGGATTAGCAGTTAATTTGAAGGTGAAATTAGAGTCAGTCAATAGGATGACAATCAGGTGTGAGTGGGCACCCTGATTTATTTAAAGAACAGGGATCTATCAATGTCTGTTCTTCAGAACACATGTATCATGTGTATCATGGCATGAACAAGGGAGATTTCTGAGGACCTCAGAAAAAAAGAGTTGTTGATGCTCATCAGGCTGGAAACGGTTACAAAACCATCTTGCATCAGAGTTGCAAGGAGTTTGCCACTGCTCTCCAAAAAGAACATTGCTGCTCGTCTGTAGTTTGCTAAAGATCACGTGGACAAGTCAGAAAGCTATTGGAAGAATGTTTTGTGGATGGATGAGACCAAAATAGAACGTTTTTGTTTAAAAGCAAAGTGTTATTTTTGGAGAAGGAAAACACTACATTCCAGCATAAGAACCTTATCCCATCTGTGAAACATGGTGGTGGTAGTATCATGGTTTGGGCCTGTTTTGCTGCATCTGGGCCAGGATGATTGAAAACACCTGACTCTAATATCACCTTCAAATTAACTGTTAATCCTAGAGGTTCACATACTTTTGCCACTCACTAACATGTAATATCGGATCATTTTCCTCAATAAATAAATTACTATGTATAATACTTTTGTCTCATTTGTTTAACTGGATTCTCTTTATCTACTTTTAGGACTTGTGTGAAAGTCTGATGATTTTTTTTAGGTCATATTTTTGCAATAATATAGAAAATTCTAAAGGGTTCACAAACTTTCAAGTACCTTTTGCTTTTTATACTTTTTAAAAATGTATTCTTGGACTGCAGTCTAATACTCACTCACGGACCCCAACCAGTTTTGCAGTCAATCAAGTAGAAGTCCATGAGCAGCTGTATCAAAAGCAACACACACACACACATCTACAGATAGGCATTTATTAGATGCCCTTATCCAGATCAACTTACAACTGATACAATCTTAGCATTTACAACTGTTAGAATCCAAGTAATTGTGGGTTAAAAGCCTTGCTCAAAGACCCAACAGTAGCAGCTTTGCAGAGGTGGGACTTGAACTCTGGACCTTCTGGTCCATAGTCCAGTGCTTTAATCACTATGCCACCACAGTCCCTTGTAAAGCCACAAGTCTGAGTCCACATGTCTGAGTCTAGTTGTACTATACTGTTAACTGCATATTAGGTGTAGCTTCGCCTCTGTACTCTTTCTACACATGTACTACCACGTGAATGTGCGTGTGTGCAAGTGCATTTCAAATGCCCAGGTTAATGCCACTGATTGTAATTGTGGCAGACGAGGTTTTGTTTGCAACATTACTTACTAGTTTTGGCAAAGGTGCCAATATGTCTGGAAATTATTGTATTTATCTTCTGTAAGAAAATAAAGCAACAATGCTATCATATTTTATTGGGAATTGTACAGTATATGAACAGCTCCACTACTTTTAGAAATGCTACTGAAAGAAATCTGAATACTGCTCATTTAGACTTCTCATAATCAGATCACTGATGGAAACACAGCAGAATTGTTGCCAAAATCTGCTATGTTACAGTTATTTATTCGTTACCTGTGCACACACTCACTGGGACTACTGTATGTATGCACAAAGAGGTTGCTTGATTATAGTGCTTTTAATTACAGACCACTTCAGGGTCTTGGTGAAAGAGACAAAGGGTCATGATTCCAGCAAAATTCATCCTCTCACACTCTGTACCCACCTTCATAGTGCCTTCTCTTTTTCCAATCTGCTCCCTCACTTCATCCTGTGGAGGGTACATGGCATGCCTCTGCCCCCCTCATTAACTTATTTGGCGCATTACCCATGTAGCCAACTATCAGCAGGGGGTGCTTGAGTGTGCGCTCTCATTTTAACATCATAATTAATAACAACCTATCAATAAACCGCTGCATACTCCAGCCAGTGTCTCAGGGAGATGGCGCAGAGGAACTGAGTAGATAAAGCAGGTCTGAAACACGATTCTGATTTGCTCCTCATTTATTTATTACCTTCCACAGTGCAAGCCTGAGAGATACTGCATTCCAGACTGCCAGGCAAGCATGACGTGGTTCAAACACAACTGGACAAACCACAAGCAGAGTCATCTATAAGAGCAAGGAATCCACATAGTAACTCTATTTCTGCTCCATCCTCTGATACTCCATCATTTTACAGTGCCTGCCCTCTGTCAGCTCTCTGACAGTGGATTCACCCATCAGCTGGGCAATGCCACAGACATGAAATGATAATCAGTTTGCTGATCACCATAATTCAAGACAGTGCCAGTATAAGTACTAGACCTATGCGTGTAAAGGTGTCTGATGATGTACCAATTGATTGGCCAACACCAATACTGATACAGAAGAAAGGTGTGCACAAAAACAAAGTCGTGATGATGGTGTGGTTTAAGAAAATTTCTTTCTTGCATTCTCTTACATTACAACTGCAGAGCAGCTTCAGTTTTCAGGCACAATGTACAGTGGGGCAAAAAAGTATTTAGTCAGCCACTGATTGTGCAAGTTCTCCTACTTAGAAAGATGAGAGAGGTCTGTAATGTTCATCATAGGTACACCAACTATGAGAAAATGACAAAAAATGAGACAAAATGAGAAAAAAACTCCAGGAAATCACATTGTAGGATTTAAAAATGTAATTGTAAATGATGGTGGAAAATAAGTATTTGGACAATAACAAAAGTTCAACTCAATACTTTGTAACATAACCTATGTTGGCAATGACAGAGATCAAACGTTTTTCTTTAAGTTTACACAAGGTTTGCACACACTGTAGCTGGTATGTTGTCCCATTCCTCCATGCAGATCTCCTCTAGAGCAGTGATGTTTTGGGGCTGTTGCTAGGCAACACGGGCTTTCAACTCCCTCCGCAAATTTTCTATGGGGCTGAGGTCTGGAGACTGGCTAGGCCACTCCAGGACCCTGAAATGCTTTTTACAGAGCCGCTCCTTCGTTGCCCGAGCGGTGTGTTTGGGATCATTGTCATGCTGGAAGACCCAGCCACGTTCCATCTTCAATGCTCTCACTGATGGAAGGAGGTTTTGGCTTAATATCTCACGATACATGGCCCTGTTCATTCTTCCCTTAACACAGGATCAGTCGTCCTGTCCCCTTTGCAGAAAAACACCCCCAAAGCATGTTGTTTCGACCCCCATGCTTCACAGTCGGTGTGGTGTTCTTGGGATGCAACTCAGTATTCTTCTTCCTCCAACTCGAGTTGAGTTTTTACCAAAAAGTTCTATTTTGGTTTCATTTGACCACATGATATTCTCCCAATTCTCTTCTGGATCATCCATATGCTCTCTGGCAAACTTCAGACAGGCCTGGACACGCCTGGCACTGCAGGATCCGAATCCCTCTCGGTGTAGTGTGTTACTGATGGTAGCCTTTGTTACTTTGGTACCAGCTCTCTGCAGGTCATTCCTTAGGTCCCTCTGTGTAGTTCTGGTATTTTTGCTCACTGTTCTCATGATCATTTTGACCCCACGGAATGAGATCTTGCGTGGAGCCCCAGATCAAGGGAGATTATGAATAGTCTTTTATGTCTTACAATTGCTCCCACAGTTGATTTATTCACACCAACCTGCTTGCCTATTGTAGATTCTCTCTTCCCAGCCTGGTGCAGATCTACAATTTTATTCCTGGTGTCCTTTTGACAGCTCTTTGGTCTTGACCTTGGTTAAGTTCTGGTCTGACTGTTTTAGGCTGTGGACAGGTGTCTTTTATACAGTTAATGAGGTCAAACAGGTGCCATTTATACTGGTAAAAAGTGGAGGACAGAAGAGCTTCTTAAAAAAGAAGTTACAGGTCTTTGAGAGCCAGAAATCTTGCTTTTTTGTGGGTGACCAAATACTTATTTTCCACCATGATTTACAATTAAATTCTTTAAAAATCTTACACTGTGATTTCCTGGATTTTTTTTCTCATTTTGTCTCTCATAGTTGAAGTGTACCTATGATGAAAATTACAGACCTCTCTCATCTTTCTAAGTAGGAGAACTTGCACAACCAGTGGCTGACTAAATACTTTTTTGCCCCACTGTAGCTTTATAGGTAAACACGCAAACTGCATCTGGTACTACCTACTAATTGCAGTCTACTTGACACATGACAGCACAGATCTAACAAGATGCTGTGAAACTGTAAATATTTAACCACAGACCCCAAGAAAACTTCAGGTCTAAAGAGGAACAAATAAATAGTATCAAGAGCAACGATATACTTTTTGATTACCAGAACAAATGGTTTAGTACTAAATATCCTAACGAAAGCTACTACTAACAGAAATTAAAAAGTATTTACATTCTAACCTCATCTCGCTCTCTGTTATCTCACCAAATTCGTCTCTTGCCACCTGTGATGGCAGAATGGATTTCTCTTCAAGCACTTTACCTCGAAAAGCCACCAACCTTGCCTCTTGCCCTCGCCGTTTCTGAAACGTGACAAATGTCTTACCAGCAATTAAATTCTACCCCGTTAAGCCACCTTAAGTTTTTGCTGACCTGTCGGTAGATGTCACGTTAATCCTACTGACATGTTCGCTCTCATCATCTGGGATCTCACCGGATCTTGACTCTGCTCACTCTGCTGATAGCTCGCTGCTAATCGTTATTGCTCCGTTGATGTGTGAATGTCATCGTCAGTCTTTTAGTTGGCCTAAAGCATAGGACAAGTGATTAACACGCTGATGTGCTATTTTGAATAATCAGAATTGCAACGCCGGATGTCCTCTGTCAGTTGTTCATCACAAACTGGACTTCATATGCTTGCCACGGACCTGTTAACTCTGGGGTTCAGAGATTTTAAGCAGTGGACCAAACAGCATATGATACTTTCAAACTCTTCAAAATAAATTGTTTTGCATCTGTAATTAGCGCAAGATCTTTCAATGAATGTTATTACATATTTAAAATTATACAGTTATGTTTACTACAACATATTGAGGGAGACAGTTCTCTGTTTTCCTCAAGAAGGGTGGGTGAGGAAAAAGAGTTGTTGATGCTCATCAGGCTGGAAAAGGTTACAAAACCATCTCCAACTATCTTCCAACAAAACTGTGCAAAAATGGTCAACCAACAAAGCTCACTCCAAGAGTAAACAGAGTGTAACACTCCGCAAGGTCACAACCAAACCTAGGGTAACTTCTAAGCAACTAAAGGCCTCTCTCACATTGCATAATGCTAATATTCATTGAGAAATCAACTTCTCTCCAAAATGAACACTGCTATGTGTCTAATGATAATGTGAACAAGCCTAGTGGGAACAAGGGTACTGGAAAAACATTTGTAGATCGATGAGACAAAAAAGAACATTTGATTTAAAGGAGAAGCGTTATGTCTGTAGAAAAGAAAACACTACATTCCAGCATAAGAACTTTATCTGATTTGTGAAACACGGTGGTGGTAGTATCAGGATTTCGGTTTGTTTTGCATTTGCCCCAATATGACTTGCAATCTTTTTTGCGACAATGTATTCTGAATGAGACCAACACATTTTAAAGGAAAATGTCAAGATATCTGTCCATAAACTGAATCTCAAGAGAGAGTTGGTTATGCAGCAAGACAACAATCTTATCGACCTTAAGTCATGGCCAAGTCAAAGCACTGACTTTAATCCAGTAATAATGTTGTAGAAGGACCTGAAGTGAGTTCTTTCTTGCAAGAAAACATCCCATAGTGTCAGGAATTGTTTACAATATCTCCAAACCAATTGTAGGAGTGTTCAACAGTTACTGAAAATGTTTAGTTGCAGTTATTGCTGCATGGTGGAGTCACACCAGATAGTGAAAACAAAGGTTCACATACTTACCAATCACAGATGTAATAGTGGGTCCTTTTCCACAATAAATAAATGACTAAGTATAATATTTTTGTCTCACTGGTTTAACTGAGTTCTCTTCATCTACTATTAGGACTTGAGTGAAAGTCCTAGGTTTTATGCAGAAATATGGACTATTGTGAAGGGTTCACAAACTTTCAAGCATAACTGTAGGTGGTAAGTAAAGGGTGGGGTTGTAGAATTATGAAGCCACTGCAAATGCCTTTGGGAGTCGAGATAGTGTTGTTCAAATCTACAGCAAAACGCAGCATCAGTTCCTTATAAAATTCAGGTAATAGCAATTTGTCACTAAATGTCTTTTTGTGTTCATGTACCTTATTATGAAATTCTCAATGCTCATCGCTAGTAAAAGAGAGGGAAAGTCCAACACTATGTGCATGCATGTTGGATTTAGTCTGTTGTCATGGAGAGCATACAGAGTAATATTGATATGACACCAGGTTTTAATACCCTTCTCTGCGCTTTCGCGCTCAGACACACACCCTCACGCACACACACTGAAACATTCACATGTGGACAGACACAAATACATACACGTCTGCCAGTGTTGGAGAGAAACCAAGACAGTAATGGCTGTGGTTTTGGAAGTGGGCTCCACATGTGACAGGCCTCCATTCATCACCCTGTTTTTCCTTTTCATTTCATCTCTCCTGGATGGAGCTGAAAGCCATTTCAAAAAGCTTTATTTATTGAGCATGAACCTTTGGAAAAGACAAATAAAAACAAAACAGACACAGAAAGGTCTAATATTAAAGAAGCAGATAAAAGATTTTGGCACAGACCAACTCTAGTTAAATCCTACAGGAAAAGGAGACATCCTATTAAATGTTGATTCAGCAACTGTTAATGTTCTTCACAGGTGAAGAAAAATGTTTAAAGATGTACAGACAGTACAGCAGAAAGATGAGCACAAGTAGATGTCCAAAAGTCCAGACAATGTGGAGGCTGGGTCCCAAGGAGGTTGGGTCCCTTTTTGAGTCTTGGTCCTCCCAAGATTTCTTCCTCATAACACTTAGGGAGTTTTTTTCTTGCCACTGTTGCCCTAGGCTTGCTCAATTTGGGATTGGACGTAGATGTTAGGAGACAATCTAAACTTGTAAAGTTGCTTTGAAACAATGCTCCATTGTAAAAAGCGCTATATAAATAAATCTGACTTGACTTGACTTGACAATGTACAGAAGATGCGAGCGTGTTTGCATCTCAACTGATATGTCTAGATGTGGGTACAGATATGCACCGCATAACGTTAATTCAGAAAAAGTTTTATTGCATATATGTCCTTGTTCCTACAAGGTTATTACACTTATTATTAAGGATCTTAACCTACTTAACTCATATGTTACCTTGCCATACAGTACTGTGCAAAAGTCTTAGTACACCATTAGATTTGCTGTTTTAGCAATGGTATAATGACCATATATATCATATTATTGACAACAGGACCCAAAAATTTCAAACTTGGATTTGTCACTCCATTAAACTCCACTTCCACTGATCTTCTTTCCAATCTTTGTGAGCTTTAGCATATCTTAGCCTTTTCATGCTGTTCCCCTTTCGAAAAAAGTGGTTTCTTGACTGCTACTCTTCCAAAAAGACCATTCCTGAGCAAGCTGAAGCTTCAAGCTTCAGACTGTAAAAGAGTCAACTTGGCATCCAGATGAGCTGCCAGATGCCTGTAATAATAAGACTGAGAAATAAGTTTATGGTCATTATTCCATTGCTCCAACAACACAACTGATGGTGGCCTGATGGTGGCCTAAGACTTTGCACAGTACAACTGTACATTAGCTTTAATACAGTTGTAATAACAAACGTAATAGTGCAGACTGGTGCAGGAAGCTTTACTAAATACAAAATAGAGAATTGAGCATGCTCTGATCAGTGCACAGAGACATGAGCCAATGTGTAGTAGTTATTGAGAGGTGCTGATGAGACACAGGTTGGAGCTGCACTCCATTCCACGAACGTCCCTGGAGGATGGGACGATGTAACAGTAGTACTATATGTGCACAGTGTCTTGTTTAGTCAATACCAGTACACTACAGTATCCCATATAGCTTTGCTATGTAATAAGTTGTATATATGTAAATATAATATGTCCGTGTTCGGACAACACCAAGACCACATAATGCTTTATTTCCCATCACATTTCATGGACACCAAGTGAAGCATACCTGTGCTGGAGTTTTTTTTTTTCTCTAGATGTAGATGGGTGCTTGGTCTTCTATGATGATTTTACTGTTCTTACTAGGTTATATTTCCACCCTCCACCCAGTGTTTTCAACACATACTCTGGACCTGACTTGACCCTATATACAGAATGGGGCTTTTTCTGAAGATGAATCCTATAAGGACTAGATACATACATTTCCAGTACAGGCAAACCCTGTTATTTGAATTCAACCTGTTCTGAAATGGTTCAGATTGCAAATATTCAGATAACAGGAGCTTATTGCCATTATTTTCTGTATACTTTCCTATACATTTGAAACCCTGCCTATTTCAACATATCTGCATAATACAGTAGTACAAGGGACTTTCTGATTGGTCCTTCTTTCTGCCTGTTTTCTTTGAATTGGTTTGGGCTTCACCTATCTTTCGAGCAGGGTCTCATTCATCGTTCAACATTGGCAACATTTAATCATATAATTAGTCAGTCAATTTCTGTCATCTGAATGGCCCTCATTCCTGGAAATGGTTCGAATAATGAATATTCGGATATTAAGTCATTTGTCTGTATTTTGTTACTGGAAAGTCACTGTGTCATCTTTAAAACCCTGCGTACCTTTAATGAAGTTGGTTTAAAATACTGGTGTAGCAGACTTCTCTCTCTTATCTATGTGTCACTTCTTAATGTGTGTATGTGTGTTCATGTGTTCTCTGCTCAAGTTACTTCCTAGAAAATGCTTCTCGCTATTAGCACAAGCTTGTAAGTAAAAATAAGCTTAGTAAAATGGCTTCTGATGTCACAGTGAGATTCTTCATTAATTAGTGCCAAAGTACTGGAAGTGCAAAAGACCTGTAGTTATGTAAGAATTATTATTATTATTATTATTATTATTATTATTATTATTACTACTACTATTATTATGACATGTGCACAAGAGGTGTGACATCTGTATTGGTTTTGTCATGTTAATAATAATAATTATTATGATTATTATTAGTAGTAGTAGTAGAAGTAGTAGAGCATTCACTTGTTTTTATGTATTTGCAATGCTTGAAATCTAAAAAAAAAAATTGGCACATGCATCATACTTAAAAAAATAAAAAATAAAAAAAATCAAAAACTTCCATAGTGGATGAACTTGGCCATGATCAAGGAGCTCCGTAGCACCACTGAACACAGACAACACTCAAGATGAAGTTGATCAAATGTGCACAAGATTTGGTATGGTTATTGCTTGTATCATATCAATCAATTTTACTGGATAATGTGATGTCTAAACAGTGTAAAAAGATTATATAGAATCGCTGGTATAATATGACAAAAATGATACAACTTACTTGCGTTGTTGGATTCAAATTTTGGCTACCGTACATGTGCAGCCACTACAAGGGGGCCAAGACTTGCCGCCTCCCCTTCACCCCAACACTCCCCTCCCGACACATTTACTAATATGCCGTTTTGTTCTATCTAATGGTGGGGCACGGCTTCTGTACAACTAGACACCAGTCTCCTCCTTATGTAACATCTCTGTTAACAGACAAGGGCTGTACATCATCTGACGTTGCAAGTTTAAATTAGGTTTAAAGTGCCACCTACCAACGATCTGAAACATGGCAGATTAGCAGGGTAGAATTTCATTACTGGTAGGACATTTGTCGTATTTTAAGCTTGGCGAGGGCAAGAGGTGAGGTTGGTGGCTTTCAAGATAAAGTGCAATGGAAGGAAATCCATCCTGCCATCACAGGTGGTGAGACATGATGTTGGTGAGATCGGCGGGGGGGGGGCAGTTAGTGAGGTTAGACTTTATTTAGATATATGTTATGATGAACGCTGAAGAAATAGTGGATAGCTCCACCAAGGAAATAATGGTGGGCAATTGATTTGTTTGAGACGCAACACTAAACCAGATGCAGAATTTTTATTGAAAGAATATTCATAGCATACCGTTGTTTTCACATTCATTCAATTCGGGGTCAATATGGTGAAGATGACCTGCTGAAGTTCAAACCGAGGATTAGAATGGGGAAGAAAGGTGATTTAAGTGACTTTGAGCATGACATGATTGATGGTGTTAAATGGGCTGGTCTGAGTATTTCAGAAACTACTGATCTACTGTTATTTTCAGCACAGCCATCTCTAGGTTTTACAGAAAATGGTCAGAAAAAGAGGAAATATCCAGTGAGATGCAGTTCTCCTTCCTTGTTGAGTGGCACTTAAAATATCGTTGTTGATGTCAGAGGTCAGAGGAGAATGGGCAGACTTGGTTCAAGCTGACAAAAAAAAAACAGTAACTCAAATAACCACTCGTTACAACCAAGGTATGCAGGAGAGCATCTCTGAATGCAAAACACATCAAACCTTGAAGCAGATAGGCTACAGCAGCAGAAAACCATAGCGAGTGCCACTCCTGTCAGCTAGGAACCGGCAACTGAGGCAACAATTTGCATGGGCTCACCAAAATTGGACAACAGAAGATTGGAAAAATGTTGCCTGGTCTAATGAATGATGGCAGGGTCAGAATTTGCTGTAATATGAAACCATGAAGCCATCCTGCCTTGAATCAACGGTTTATGTGTGGTGGTGGTGGTGTAATGTGTGGGATATTTTCTTGCCACACTTTGGGCCCCTTTATACTAACTGAATATCTTTTAAACTTCCACATTACAAGTTTCTCAATCACGGGTTCACTATACAGCGGGGCAAAAAAGTATTTAGTCAGTCACTGTAATTTTCATCATAGGTACACTTCAACTATGAGAAACAAAAGGATAAAAAGAATCGAGGAAACCACATTGTAGGATTTTTAAAGAATTTAATTGTAAATTATGGTGGAAAATAAGTATTTGGTCAATAAATCTGGTTCAACTCAATACTTTGTAACATAACCTTTGTTAGCAATGACAGAGGTCAAACGTTTCCTGTAAGTCTTCACCAGGTTTGCACACACTGTAGCTGGTATTTGGGCCCAGTCCTCCATGCAGATCTCCTCTAGAGCAGTGATGTTTTGGGGCAACATGGACTTTCAACTCCCTCCACAAATTTTCTATGGGGATGAGGTCTGGACCCTTGCTAGGCCACTCCAGGACCTTGAAATGCTTTTTACGGAGCCACTCCTTCGTTGCCCGAATGGTGTGTTTGGGATCATTGTCATGCTGGAAGACCCAGCCACGTTCCATCTTCAATGTTCTCACTGATGGAAGGAGGTTTTGGCTTAAAATCTCACGATACATGGCCCCGTTCCTTCTTCCATTAACACGGATCAGTCGTCCTGTCCCCTTTGCCGAAAAACAGCCCAAAAGCATGAGGTTTCCACCCCATGCTTCAGAGTAGGTTTGGTGTATTTGGGATGCAACTCGGCATTCTTCTTAATCCAAACACGACAAGTTGAATTTTTACCAAAAAGTTCTATTTTGGTTTCATCTGACCACATGATATTCTCCCAATCCTCTTCTGGATCATCCATATGCTCTCTGGCCAACTTCAGACGAGGACATGTACTGGCTTAGGCAGGGGGACACGCCTGGCACTGCAGGATCTGAGTCCTGTAGTGTGTTACTGATGGTAGTCTTTGTTACTTTGGTCCCAGCTCTCTGCAGGTCATTCATCAGGTCCCTCTGTGTAGTTCTGGGATTTTTGCTCACCGTTCTCATGATCATTTTGACCCCACGAGATGAGATCTTGCATGGAGCCCCAGATCGAGGGAGATTATCAGTGGTCTTGTATGTCTACCATTTTCTTACAATTGTGCCCACAGTTGATTTATTCACACCAACTTGATTGCCTATTGTAGATTCACTCTTCCCAGCCTGTTGCAGGTCTACAATTTTCTTCCTGGTGTCCTTCGACAGCTCTTTGGTCTTGGCCATGGTTGAGTTTGGAGTCTGACTGTTCGAGGCTGTAGACAGGTGTCTTTTATACAGATAACGAGGTGAAACTGGTGCCATTAATACAGGTAATGAGTGGAGGACAGAAGAGCTTCTTAAAGAAGAAGTTGCAGGTCTGCGAGAGCCAGAAATCTTGCTTGTTTGTGGGTGACTAAATACTTATTTTCCACCATGATTTACAATTAAATTCTTTAAAAATCCTACAATGTGATTTCCTGGATTTTTTTCTCATTTTGTCTCTCATAGTCAAAAAGTGTACCTATGATGAAAATTACAGACCTCTCTCATCTTTCTAAGTAGGAGAATTTGCACAATCAGTGGCTGACTAAATACTTTTTTGCCCCACTGTATATAGCGTGAATCAGCATAAGAAATTAAAGTAACTTTTTGTGGAGTGTTGCAGAAGCAGAAGTTATCTAAAAAAAACTCATAAATGCATAATCTCTTAGTAACTACATTTTAAATGCATAAAATGTATGTACTGTTTATTATAATATTATAATAAACCCTAACCCTCACAATGCGGAAGGGATAACTGTACTTTCTGGAAGCAAATCAAACACTATGAGCTTTAGATAGCAGTGTTTGACTGTAATTACAAAAGGTTTGTAAACACAACCCTACATGAGAAAAACGTCTCCTGTATGAATGAGAGAAAACCAGTCGGGTAAGTGTTATACATTCCAATAGGCCTATTAATAGACAAATTGTTCAGTATCACAGTAGCAAAGCATGGCAACTATGTAACACAAGGAGATCTGTACAATGTGCAGCTATGCAGTTTTTGCTGATAGCAAACGCTCCTCTATTGAGACATGCTTTTTTCCTCAGATGACTAATTCAATAAACATTCCATAGTTTGGACATTGCCCTGTCTTTAGCACTGGAGACTGTGTTTCTCTGAGCTCTACTGAGGCATATAACGCACAATAAGCAACTTTTTACAGAAAAAAGCTGACAACTCTTAATTACAAAAAACCTAGGATTTCTTTAGCTGGATTTATGAATTTTAGTCACTTGTAGATGTGCACACTCCTGTCTGGCTCATAAATAGTGGCAGTATGTCTGAATCACAACATGCCAGTACACATAATATCGTGAAAAATAACTAAATAAAAGGCAGTCATCTTTGGTGTTTAATACTTCTGTAGAACATCATCTCATTTGCTAAAAACATCTGTTTTTTATTTCAAATTACTGGCACCTCGAGGTTTTCGTGTTTTTTTTTTTTTTTCCATTTTTCATGTCCTCCGTCTACAGTTTTTTTTTTAATTTTGTTAGAATGTTTTTGTTGCTATTGGCTACTTGTTGTATGTTGGATTTTTTTCTATTTTGTCTAAAGTGATATGTGATGCAAAAAGCAGAAAATGATGAGGAAAACACTTAAGATTCTACAGCAAGGTTTGGAGGCATTACTAACTCACTAATGTTTATGATTAAAAAGTAAAAAGATGATGAGTAAATTTTGATATATTTTTAATTAAAATGTTCTAATTTTTCTCTTTTTGAGTGAAAAGAAATCTTGTTTAAAAAAAAAAAAAGAATTGAAAATTAAAAACAGACATTTTTGAGGTTTTGACAGTAGCAGCCACCAGTAATCTTCATTTTGCTGTTTTTCTAGAGCTACACGATTTGGCATGTTACCCAAGTACTCAATAGCTGGGCTAATTTTTTGAGGGTAGCAGCCACGTTTTACTAAGTTTAAAACTGCGACAACATACATAGAAACATACATAGTAACCACGCAGGGAAGGAGGTGGTGAAATACAAGTCAAAACATACTTAAACATTATTGTGATCCCTGTCATTTATTTGCTCAAATATTTTTTCAACAGATAATTATAACAAACTTTTCAACTGACCATCCTGCTATATTTTGAATGTTTGAAGCATAAACTTCTTTCATTAATTTCATTCATTGTACAGTGGTACCTCAGTTCTCATTCTTGATTTGATAAAAATAGTGGAGATCTTCTCTGAAGGCTATTGTGAACCTGAATCACTGTGTACTGTATTATGACTCATGAATTGTGAATCGAGTTTTGGCTGAAACAAGTTGCGTGGCTCGACGCACAGAAGTTTAAGCAAGTGCATCGAGTACTGAGCAAACTTAATTCTGAGGTGGTCGAGAACCGAGGTACCACTGTACTCTGACTGAACTGAACTTGATTGAGCTCATTCTTGAGCTTAATCTCATTTTTCAGATTATTTCATCAGATTATTTACCAATAACACCTTACTAACTTATGGACCTGCTGCTTAGGTTCAAATACCAATAAAGCATCAATAAATTGATCCTGAAAAGTGAATTATTGGACCCTATTTGGAAAAGTAATACTTTTGTATTAATACATACTGTAAATACTGGCATATTACAAATGCTGCTAGCATTTCGTGACTGATGAGACATTCATCCATACAGATGTGGTCATACCAGTTTGTAAATCTTTCTGCAGTTTCTTGCAATTTTTCACATTGGAACACACTGCTGTAAACAAATGTGTGAAGCTGGAGGAGGCGCTGTGTTCAGGGACTCCTGAAGCCAAGCTCTGTGTTGTGCTTCGTGTGTATGTGTGTAGCCTCATGAACACTGGACACACAATGGGAGGAAAGGAGACTCCTGTGGTGTGAGCACACATACAGTCTACTGCTACCAGTAGCCAGTGCAACACAGAGCAGCCCAGAACAAATCAGCACAATGTTACATCTCAACACTCTGGGAGTTAGACACTACACAGTATACTGAATTCACGGCTAAGATCTGTGTCTTTTCTTTTCAGGAACTGCTATGCTCAGAATGAAAGCATAAACAAGCTGTGCTCGAAACAATGTATGCATGTAACACTCAACATTACAGTTATCAGCTACTGTGGAGGCATAGCAGTAAAATAAGCTAGCCCACTAACATGCAGTGTCACCCTATTACAAAGTCTTCTGAAAGATAATCACAACTGATTATGACATTAATCCATTATAATGATGAGAGATTAAACAATTTGATGTTTATGGCAGTGGAGAAAAGTGACGGTCAAATATTTTTGATGTACTTTGATGTACTTTTGACAGGGGTGGCACAATGGGTAGCACCACCTCCTCACAGTGAGAAGATCCTAGGTTCAATCCCCAGGTGGAGGGGTCTGGGTTCTTTCTGTGTGGAATTTGCATGTCCTCCCTGTATCCATGTGGGTTTACTCCGGGTACTCCGTATTCCTCCCACAGTCCAAAGACGTGTGTTAGGCTAACTGGTGTCTCTAAAGTGACCCCACTGTGTGCTTGAGTGTATGAGTGTGTGAGTGAGTGTGCCCTATGATGAATTAGTGCCCTGTCCAAATTTGTCCCTGCCTTGCACCCTGTGCTGCTGGCTATGCACTTGCCCTGCCATGACCTTGTCCAGGATTAAGTGGGTAAGACAGTGAATGAACTTCTGACAGACCTGGTAGGAATACATTTGGGACCTTGCTGCTATTGACTGTAAATGTGCTATATAAAGTACTGCTTAGAAAGTTCCAAATACCATTTGGTCCAATTATTTGTTATTCCAGTAGTTAATCTTAGACCATGCTTCTAATTTAAACTACTGGAATAACAAACAATTGGACCATATGGCAGTTGGGTCTTTCTAAGCAGTACTTTAAATAGCATATGTACAGTAATAATTGGTGTGAGGCAGCAGGGTTGTTTTCAGCTCATGAGTAGCTTGTTTATTATCTTGTTATCTCATGCATTCTTACCTCCTGGTCATTGCTTTCATGTTCACACATCTTTTGTGTGTGTTTAAATATTGTATTTCAGTGCTTTAATTGATGCTGCTGTTTTGCTACTGTTTTGCAGTGTGGTTTCTTGATTTGAGGCATAGGCTATACACATGCTGTGACAATACACTCTTCTAGAAATGCTGCCACTAACAGGATCTATCTTGTTTGCTAAAATGGTCCAGGATGTACCTCTGCCTACACTCAGTGTATTCCAGGTTAGACCCCAGGCGTACTCCCACGACCCTGATCATAATAAACAGGGGTAAATAGGCTACTTTGCTTTTCTCTGCATTTTATAACTATACTACACCACCAAGGGTTAGAGGATGATTAACACATCAAATGAGCTACTGTATCTGACTTTACATCTACAAGGAGGAACAATATGGTAGATATGTCTAACAGAGCGGACAGTGAGTGAACACAGTGTTTAAAAACTCCAGCAGCACTGCTGTGTCTGATCCACTCATACCAGCAAAACACACACTAAAAGACCACCACCACATCATTGTCACTGCAGTGCTGAGAACGATCCTCCACCCAAATAGTACCTGATCTGTGGGGGTTCTACCTGTTGGGGTACTGATCACTAAAGAACAGAGTAATGGGGGGAAAGTATGTAGAAATACAGACAGACTACAGCCTGTAATTGTAGAACTACAAAGTGATTCTATATGGTAATTGATGAAATTGTGTAGGAACAAGGAAGTGTACCTAATAAAATGACCGGTGAGTGTATATCTGTGTTACATATTTAAGCATCACATGTAATAATTTTGTGTGACACTGCTGCCTCAGACTCCACCTGTGTGTCCTCTCCATGTTTGCATGGGTTTAATCCAGGTATTCTGGTTTCCTCCCACATTCCAAAGAGAGGCATTAGGTTAAGTGGTCGCTCTACCTTGCCCCCCAGAGTGAGTGTTTCTGACTAGTATCTTTACAACCTTGCTCCTGTCACAAATAGAAAGTGATGCTGATGTGACATAAATAAATCAACAAGGAAACAATTAAAGTGCCCTTAGACTTAAGTTACATGTGAGATCTTCTTCGGGTTGAAGTTCCTGTCCATGGTCACTGTGCAAATGTTAGAATTCTGATTACTTGATATAACACTGAAAGATGCTGGACTTCTTTTTCTATAACTATCTATACTGATAACGTTACACATGCCTGAACCAGGTCTGTTTACAAGGGTGATGCTGACTTTCTTCAGAAAAGCAAAACAACCATGTTACAATATATATTATTACCATGTAAACCCAAAATTATACCATGATAAAAATTGAAGGATATACCACCCAGCTCTAATTGCACCTGTTCTTCCCTCTGTAGGCACTGAGCCAACTTCTTTACGAACCCTCCCATCCCACATGTTTTATGACCTCTGCACCATAGGATAGAATACATTTAATAAAGGTACACCACAACCATCTCCATTTGTATGTTCTATGACAAACTCATACTTGTTTAACTGGCTCAGTGCTCTCACTGCTGCCCGTTTCCAAAATGATTTCTCCTCTGATCACAGTCATGTCTCCAGTGGCCAGTCACTGTTTCCTGTCTGTCTCCTTCAGTTTCTCCTTCTTCATTCTGATGGTCGAATGCCTTCTGCCTGTCTCCACCACACACTCTTTCAGTCTGTCTCACTGTTGCAGCGTTCAGTCTGCACATTGCCTTTAGGGCTTCTCCGGCAGAGGGGATGAAAAGGCTTCAGCCCTCACAGCTGTTCCCAATGCTTTAGTTGCTATCACTCAGCAACCAAGAACAAAACAAAAAGCATATCCCCTCCTTCTCGCCTCCCTCCTGCACTCTGCACAAGCCATTCCCCCTGCTGTTGCACCCACGCACATATACACACCCCAACCCTGTCCTCTAACCCTTTAACCACCCCCCCCCCAAAGAAAACCCCACCACCTTCACTCTCAAACATCAAGTCCTTTGTCCACATTCACTGTGCAAAATATAGATTCTGCACTAACTGATAACATGTTTGATGTTCATAAACACACAGGAAAACAACCATCAAAGGTATTACACTAATTTTGACTTAATTGTTGGTGTTTTCTGAATGACATTAGTGTAATTAGTGTAAATCACAATATACGTTTACTATGAACCTACAGTGTAAAATATTGTAATATTCTCAGTCAGGCAGACGGAGTTAAATTATATTCATGCAAAAAGAGAAAGAGAAAGGCAATAAATTGAAGGAATATGAATGAGAGAAAACAGTAAATATACGAGAAAGAAGAAGACAAGACACCCGATGAAACAGACAGACAGTTAGAAAAGGGAAGCCATGGAGAGAGGGAGGGGAAAAGGGCAGGAGTAAGGGGAAGGTGAGAGTAAGTGAGAGCTTGGATTAAAGAAACAGCAAAATATGATTTTTTTCCCCCCTGAATGATAAAGTTAGGGTTGCATAAATCACAAGCGGTAAAAAGTGAGGCAAATGACCGAAAACTGTTAAAGCCTATAAATGTTACAGTACAGCTACTACCTGGGGTTAAAGTAGAAAACAGAAAGTGGGGGAACTGCATGTAAGTGGGAAGGGAGCTGTAATCAACTTGAGGAATTGTCATATTTATATAAAGTTCATATTAAGATGGCGTGTTCATGATTGGTAACTTACCAGCGTTATTGTGTCAAGTATGATTCCAAATCTTGCATGTTTTTGATCAGATTATTACCCTGCGATGGACTCTGGTTCAAGTCCCAGCAGTGCCTCCCAGCTGAATCGGGCGAGAGGTTGGTCAAAGGCTTATCCTCTGGCGCTGCAACAGCGACCCCTACCCAGCATACTTATGCCTGAACAATGTGTTCTCTGGAACCCTGACCAGGAAAAAGCAGGGTTAAAACATAAAAAAATGGCCCTGTTACATATAAAGGACCTGACGTAGCCATGCAGGACACAAGATTGACTCTGACTTCCTTCCAGTAAGTCATGAGTAGAGTTTAGTGGCAGCTTTGGCTCTTGCTTTTCATCACCTTGCATGTTCTTATGACCCTGTGATGGGTCTAAGGGATATATTGGATATAACATTTGGGGTTGGTTTATGGCACCTGAAGTGAAACTAGCAGCCAAGAAAAACTCACCAAGACAATACACTAAGGCTTCACCTTTCTGTTTTAAGAAACAGGGGTGTCACTACAGATTTAAGAGTAGGGGGGCTAAGATTTGACTAGGTGGGTCTAGCAGAAAAAATAAATAAATAAAAAAGCTCAAGTGGCAGTACCAGTCAAAATAAGCTTTTTATATGTCAATTTGTTAGCAGACTACGGCTTTTCTTAAATCCAGTAGCAAAATACATCAAATAACTTTCATTATGAGAAAACTATTTTTAGATCCATTTAACTTCATTTTTTTATTACTAAACACAGAAACAAGTTGAATAATCATAATATTACAACAATCATATAATGAGATCTTAGTACTGGATTTATTTGAGACATTTTCATCTTCATGGCGAAAAGAGACACAAATTGGACTGCTACACCTGCTCCAAAAAAACTATACCTAACACCTACATCTAATCTTAACCTAATTAAGATTAGGTTAAAAATTGTTTTATCATATCAATGCTGAGATATACACGCAATGTCTTTTTCACAGATCTCTTCAGAGCTCATGTTTACTGCAAATGGCCAATAATGCAGAGGGTTAACTAGGCCTACAAGCTGATCTGATCCGTCTCAGATCAGATCCGTTGTACCAACCACAACATTATGACTTGCACTGGTGGCAAGCTGTAGGTGTACAGCATCTGACACATGGTGCATCTTGCTCACTATTATTTGCATCAAGCCATTGTGCTCCTCATTATAGTGTCAGACAGGATGACTTAGAAATCAAGCATCTGTTTGGAAATCAAAGGTGTGTTAATGCCACACCTCTCATAGGGACAGCTGGAGTTCCATTATGCTGTGAGGTAGGTCAGATGGCCGGGCGAGTCATGGGAGAGCACATTTGAACTGATACATGTGCATAACAGCCCACACAGCTCAGTTAGTAGATCACTTCCATATATTTCTTTGTGGTACATTTCTCAATGCAGTGTCCATATAAACTAATATTGGCCAGACGTCTTATTTTGGGTGTCTACTTTGACTTTTTAAACTGTTGATTTTATGCCAAGTTAAAAAAAAACACATACACACATATACAGTGGGGCAAAAAAAGGAATTAGTCAGCCACTGATTGTGCAAGTTCTCCTACTTAGAAAGATGAGAGAGGTCTGTAATTTTCATCATAGGTACACTTCAACTATGAGAGACAAAATGAGAAAAAAAATCCAGGAAATCACATTCTAGGATTTTGAAAGAATTGAATTGTAAATCATGGAGGAAAATAAGTATTTGGTCACCCACAAACAAGCAAGATTTCTGGCTCTCACAGACCTGCAACTTCTTCTTTAAGAAGCTCTTTTGTCCTCCACTTGTTACCTGTATTAATGGCACCTGTTTGACCTCGTTATCTGTATAAAAGACACCTGTTCACAGCCTCAAACAGTCAGACTCCAAACTCAACCATGGCCAAGACCAAAAAGCTTTCTTTTGTTATTTGCGGCTGCGCCCGTGCTTGTTTCTGCATGCGGCTGCATCTGCCATTCATGTTTCTGTGTGCGCCGGCTTCTTTCCCCTGCAGGTCCTGTTAGCTTCCCATAAAACCTCGTTAGTTTCACGCTAGGTTCCGTAGCTCCATGCTAGGCCCCGTTAGCCTTACGTTAGGTTCGCCTAACCTCCTCAGCCTTCCTACTAGCCTCGGTAGCTATTTGTATTCTCCGGTCACCTACTGCTAGCCTTCTTAGCTTCCCGCTAACCTCGGTAGCTATCTGCATTCTCCGGCCGCCTACCTCTAGCCTACTGCCTACCTCTAGCCTCCTTAGCTTCTTTCGCCTCCTTAGCTTCCCTCCACCTAGCTCGCTAAGGACGTCCAGAGCGCAACCTCGCTTGCTGTGGACGTGGAGAGTGCCATTTCGCCTCCTGAGGACGTCCAGAGCAGCTCTCTGCTCGCCAGGACCCAGAGGAGGTTATGCGTTCCTGAGCTGGTGTCGCCCCATAGCTTAGTACCTGAGCACGTTAACTCCGTATCTGAGCACGCCTCGCCTCTTAGCTCTGTAGATGAGCCATTCGCACCCCGTAGCTCAGTACCTGAGCCGTTAGTGCTTAGTAGCCCAGTACCTGGGCATATTAGCTCCATATCTGAGCACGCCACACCCCTTAGCTCTGTACCTGAGCGCGTTAATTCCATTTTTGAGCCGTTAGCGCTGCTGAGCTCTGTACCTGAGCCTGTTCCGTGTTCCACTTTGGAACCTTCAGCACCGCATAGCTCTGTACCTGAGCGCGTTGGTTCCGTTTTTTAGACGTTGGTGTCGCCTATCTTTGTTTCCAAGCATGCCAAACCTGTTAGCTCAGTACCCTAGCCGTTCGCGCTGCACATCTCTGTACCTGAGTCTGAGGCGCTACTTAGTTCCGCATCTGATCTTGTAGCGCACCGTAGTTTCATGCCTGAGCATGTTAGCTCCATCTTCGAGTTCATAGTGCCATTCGCCTTCGTAGTTGAGCACGCCGGGTCTCCTAGCTCCCTATCTGAGCACGACACACCACTTAGTTCCATACCTGTACAAGACGTGACTCTCAGCCAAATTACGGATCCAGTTGTGGTGACCATGCCAGTTCCAGAGGTCGTCTGTTCCAGCAAGGCCTTCCCAAACGCCACTCCCTGAGGTCGTCCAGCCCAGCTTTTGCGCTGAGCACGTCCATCCCGAGGACGACCACCTTCGCGGTCGCTCCTGGAGCCCCCAAAGGATTGATGTCTCTACTGTCCCAGACCCTCCATCCGGCCTCCCACCACCCACCTGTGTCAGTCACGAAGGCTTCATCTAACAGGGGTGTGACAGCAACCCGGATCGTCAGGCTCACGCCGGCAATGAGAATCCTCTTGGGTCTTGCCCCAAGAGAAAGCTTCCTGACATTGTGGTATGCCCTGGGGGTTTTGGAGCCAATGGTCAGACCCCTTGGAGGGGAGGTACTCTTAGGATCCACGGACAGAACTGGGTTTTCGTCCATGAGTGATCTGGACTACATCACCCACAAACCCTTGCGGCTGCAACATGGCCGTAAACCCATCTGAAACTCATGTTTTTTTATTGTGGATTATCACTACTGCATGCAGCTGGGATGTCCTTATTTAAGCTGTTTTTCCTCGGTTGCGTTGCAGGAGCATTGACTCTGTTAACGCAGTAGCTCATGTTGCACCAGCTGGGTTTGTGTTTTGGGGTTTTTCCACTCGCCTGGATTATTTTTGCTTTGCGGTCCCGTCTGCTGGATTTATTGTTGTTGCGGTCATGCCTGCTGGACATTCTTCTGCGGTCTTGCCAGCTGGACTTGTTGCTGCGGTCTCACCCGCTTCCTTTTGTGATTTGCGCCCATGTTTGTTTCTGCCTGTGGCTGTGTCCGCCATTCATGTTTCTGTGTGCGCCGGCTTCTTTCACCTGCTGGCCCTGTTAGTTTCACACTAGGCCCTGTTAGCCTTACGTTAGGCCCGCCCAACCTCCTCAGCCTTCCTGCTAGCCTTGGTAGCTGCATTCTCCAGTCACCTACCACTAGCCTCCTTGGCTTCCCACCAGGCTCAGTAGCTATCCGCATTCTCCGGTCGACTACTGCTAGCCTCGGTATCTATCTGCATTCTCCGATCGCCTACTGCTAGCCTCCTTAGCTTCCCGCAAGCCTCGGTGCATTTACAGTATTACTATTATTATTATTATTATTAGTAGTAGTAGTAGTAGTAGTAGTAGTAGTAATCATTGTGGTTGTTGTTTGTACTCTTTATTTGTGTCCTGTGTTCGGTATTCACATTGCCTGCGTTCTAGTTTTCACTCTTGTGCTGGGGACACCTTTATTAATAAACGGTGTTGTTTGTTGGGCTGGAACCCTGTATTTACCTGCTCCTCATTCCGCCACCCGCAACCCTAACACACCAGGAAGAAAATTGTAGACCTGCACCAGGCTGGGAAGAGTGAATCTACAATAGATAAGCAGGTTGGTGTGACTAAATCAACCGTGGGAGCAATTGTAAGAAAATGGAAGACTTACAAGAGCATTGATAATCTCCCTCAATCTAGGGCCCCACGCAAGATCTCATCCCGTGGGGTCAAAATGATTATGAGAACGGTGAGCAAAAATCCCAGAACTACATAGAGGAACCTGATGAATGACCTGCAGAGAGCTGGGACCAAAGTAACAAAGGCTACCATCAGTAACACTACGCCGAGAGGGACTCAGACCCTGCAGTGCCAGGTGGGTCCCCCTGCTTAAGTCAGTACACGTCCAGGCTCTTCTGAAGTTGGCCAGAGAGCATATGAATGATCCAGAAGAGGATTAGGAGAATATCATGTGGTCAGATGAAACCAAAATAGAATGTTTTGGTAAAAATTCAACTTGTCGTGTTTGGATTAAGAAGAATGCCGAGTTGCATCCCAAATACACCATACCTACTCTGAAGCATGGGGTGGAAACCTCATGCTTTGGGGCTGTTTTTCTGTAAAGGGGACAGGACGACTGATCTGTGTTAAGGGAACAATGAACGGGGCCATGTATCGTGAGATTTTAAGCCAAAACCTCCTTCCATCAGTGAGAGCATTGAAGATGGAACATGGCCGGGTCTTCCAGCATGACAATGATCCCAAACACACTGCTCGAGCAACGAAGGAGTGGCTCTGTAAAAAGCATTTCAAGGTCCTGGAGAGGCCTAGCCAGTGTCCAGACCTCAACCCCATAGAAATTTGTGGAGGGAGTTGAAAGTCCATGTTGCCCAGCGACAGCCCCAAAACATCACTGCTCCAGATCTGCATGGAGGAATGGGCCAAAATACTAGCTACAGTGTGTGCAAACCTGGTGAAGACTTACAGGAAATGTTTGACCTCTTTCATTTCCAACAAAGGTTATGTTAAAAAGTATTGAGTTGAACTTTTGTTATTGACCAAATACTTATTTTCCACCATAATTAACAATTAAATTCTTTAAAAATCTTACAATGTGATTTCCTGGACTTTTTTCCCTCTCATTCTGTCTCTCATAGTTGAAGTGTACCTATGATGAAAATTACAGACCTCTCTCATTTTTCTAAGTAGGAGAAGTTGCACAATCAGTGGCTAACTAAATTCTTTTTTGCCCCACTGTAAATATACCATATTAAAAAACATATTTAGAAACAACAGATTTACAGGTTTATCCCTGAATTACTTTCTTTCGAGTGTTTAAAAAATAGTTCAGGACTGATTTCTGGAGAGCACTGTCTAACTCGGCTGTAATTCATTTGTAAAGAAAGTGGATGATGTTTAGTTCAACAGGGTCTTTGTCGTGAAGAGTATCTGGTACCGTGTATAAACCACAAAGAATTCACAAGTCTGAAGCATCAGCCTGTCAGTTTACAGCAACTAGCATTTCAGTTAAGATGGGGTAGACCTTGTAACCCGCTTAATTCTCTTTTTAAAGGTTAGTAACATCTACACTACAACTTCATATAACAAAAAAAGTTAATTATTCATCTTTAAATTTTAAGGTATTAAACAATTGCATTAAACATTTCAGTCTGAAGGATTGGCACATGCTTCCAAGATCTGTGAATAGCACTACTACTTCTGTTTGAACTGTAGTGTAAGCAATCTTACTGGGTAGATCAATCACAGAGGAGGGTGCAAACGGTTCCCTTCTGTACGTAATGACCTCACAAACACTCAAGGGTGGCAATTGTCACTCCGGTCAATGGGGAAGACATCACTTATACTCCAGTTCCAGCTCCGTGCTCTCTTGGCCTACCAGAACTGAATAGTTATCCACTGACAATTAACTTAGAATATTTTTCCTCACTCAAGAGTCCTGTGTTTTTATTATAACCACTTGAATGGCAAGTGTATCTTGTGTTTTCCTTTTTCCACAGCAGCACACTTCACAAGTTGTGTTTGAACGCATGTAAGATTCATAGCTACTATTCAGATGGTTTTAAGTTCAGATCGAATAACTGCAAAAGAACCACCAATGGAGCACACTTGAGAAATGCCCTTAATGATTGTCATGCTTTGATTACATCCTGTTTCAAATATACAGTGGTACCTCGGTTCTCATAAATTTTTCCCATATGGCATAATGTAAATTAAATGAATCTGTTCCAAAACCCCAGAAAATCCGCACTGTATAAGGCATTATATGCATTAATGGGTCTGTATTGAACATGTGCTCCCTGATTCACGATGGGGATATGTTCCAACAAATCCATAATAAGTATGCATCATGAACTGAGGAGTTTAACAAGTGTTTAGTAGAGCGGTCTATATTACATACATACATGCATACATACATACATACATACATAGTGAAGCCTATGATAAAAATAAAATAGGAAAGTTAATGTTTAAAACACATACATTACCTACAGTTGATGAAAATCACTAACAGAAAGCTTATTTTATAATAAAGTGTTGAAAAATCTCATGTAATTTAGTGAGTAATGGATTGAAAATGGAAAGCAACACTATTGATGAACTCTGGGCTCTAGCATAGCTGCTAAGCTAACTGCAACCTGTGTTCTGCAGCATTAAGTTCCTGTTTTCCTTTCGGTTGAAAATCAATACAACCCTTTTTAGGACCCATGGAGACTTACTTGCACTAAGAATACAGTACTGTAGATGTAAAAATAAAGAAAAACATGATAAACACAGCAGAGATTGTCACTGAGCAAGGGCTATCATGAATCTGAATCACTGTGTACTAAATAGTGAATCGTGAATCGACTTTCGGCTGACATATGGCTCGACTCAACAAGTTTAAGAATATGCGCTGAGTACCGAGCAAATGACGAGAACTGAGACAATTGTTTTCTGGTCAAGGTGGTCAAGAATTGATGTTTCACTGTACTTCTTTTTAGAAAAGTCATTTCCCAAATAAATAAATGTATAAAACAAATTTAAAAAAAAACACACTCAGTTCAAGCTTTCCACATTATGTTTTTTAGTTATAGATGAGTGTCTACTAAATAACAATGTAAATGTGAAGGTGCATCAGATCAACAAATCCAAAAAAACTAGATAAAGTGGATCAGATCCATGAAAAATAATAAACACACCAGGAAAAGTGATACAACCATATTTTTCACTGTCAACACAAATGCTGAGACTTTTTTTTTTAAGAAAATCACAGTGATTAGCCTGGCTCATGCCGGCAGGAGTCTAAGAGTCGGCACAGTGTGGTGTGATAATGGGGAGTTTTATAATAAGGGTGGAGCGGACTCAACTCCACTCCATCCACATAATGAGGGGCTTGGAGAAGAGGGCCAGGCATGGGAGAATGTGCCCTTTATTCTTGCTGCATGTCGCCTCACTGCAGCCTCTGTTCACCAGGCTTGGCACACATTTATGACACAAGGCACCAAACTAGCACAGGCTACGTGTCTCTTACTACAATGTGGGGCTCAGCCGTCCACAAATTGTGCGTGCTGGGAAGTAAAGCCACAGCTGCTAGTCTGCTGCTAATTACCCTTCTGGTGTACACACAGTCACTGATCACTGAAACCAAGATGATCACAGAATGAGATGGGAGAAGGAGGTGTGTGTGAGGAAAGGGAGGTTGTTTAAAACCCCAAATATTCAAAAAATATTATTTTCACCTAGCCGATGAGATGTAAAAAATATAGTTAGTAAACAATACAACACTTTTTTTTTATTAAAACATATTTTAACTTACAGCCATAGTTGGAAGTTAGCAGGTGTGAAACACACACTCACACACGAAGGCCACGTCTGACTAATTAACCTAAGACGCAGGTCTTTGTGTACAGTTTATACTGTATTCAATGGGGGCTAAAAGTCTGAGACCATAGGTGAACAAGTTGAACAAATATACATGTGTACAGGTTCTGCAACCTAATGGTAAAGATTCTGAATGTCAACTGAAAGTCTAAGTGGATCTCCCTGTTCCATTTTTTCTGTTTTGGTGCAATTAAAATATCTAGTGTTTTTATTCAGCTTTCACTGAGTTTATGGTGTAATGGTTTGCGTAATTGTAATCTGGTTCTTTGGACATATGTTCAGTGAACATATGACCGTAATATTGGTCTATACAAATGTATGAATATTTTTATTATTTGTATGCATAAAAATGTATGATATTTTAATACTACACTATTTATCACATTAATAAAATGAAAAGCAAAATGACTAATAAGGTAGAAGAAAAGCACAAATTTAAGCTCTATATATTAGCTTTAAAACACTGCTTCTATCCACATTATATTAACAGTACCACTGACTGCCACACAACCCCAAAGCAATAGAAACTCTGGCTTACTTAGTTGGCAACGTGTTTTTTTTCTGAATTTTTTTCTCTTTTTTTCTCCAGTCATATTTTAGGTCATTGAAGCAGAAGAGCATGCAGGATGCAGGTTCTTAGGTTCATGTCAGTGAGGTGATGGTCTTGCTTTGCATACCTAACCATTCTGTGAGTCATAAAATCTTGATCCTGATCTTAAAAGTGTTCAGAGTTTGTCTTGTGGTGCACATAACCCCCCATCCCCCCGAATGTATCAAAAGGCATGCGATTTGAACAGGGATTTAGGTAGGTGGCACATGTTGAATTAATATCAATGCTTGGACATAGGATATCCCAGCAAAATAATTCCCCGTTCGTCACACTCCCTCCAAAAGCTTGTCTTTGTCCCACAGTGTACCCTGGTGCCATGACTTTTCCACTTTAACTGCAGATGTATACAGTGGGGCAAAAAAAGTATTTAGTCAGCCACTGATTGCGCAAGTTCTCCTACTTAGAAAAATGAGAGAGGTCTGTAATTTTCATCATAGGTACACTTCACCTATCAGAGACAAAATGAGGAACAAGGAAGTCACATTGTAGGATTTTTAAAGAATTTTAAAGAATTTAATTGTAAATTATTGTGGAAAATAAGTATTTGGTCAATAACAAAAGTTCAACTCAATACTTAACCTTAAACATAACCTTTGCTGGCAATGACAGAGGTCAAACGTTTCCTGTAAGCCTTCACCAGGTTGGCACACACTGTAGCTGGTATTTTGGCCCATTCCTCCATGCAGATCTCCTCTAGAGCAGAGCAGTGATGTTTTGGGGCTGTCACTGGGCAACACGGACTTTCAACAGCCTCCACAAATTTTCTATGGGGCTGAGGTCTGGACACTGGCTAGGCCTCTCCAGGACCTTGAAATGCTTTTTATGGAGCCACTCCTTCGTTGTCCGAGCGGTGTGTTTGGGATCATTGTCATGCTGGAAGACCCAGCCACGAGTTTTTACCAAAATGTTCTATTTTGGTTTCATCTGGCCACATAATATTCTCCCAATCCTCATCTGGATCATCCATATGCTCTCTGACAAACTTCAGACGGGCCTGGACATGTACTGGCTTAGGCAGGGGGACACGCCTGGTTCTGCAGGACCTGAGTCCCTCTCGGCGTAGTGTGTTACTGATGTTAGCCTTTGTTACTTTAGTCCCAGCTATCTGCAGGTCATTCATCAGGTCCCTCCGTGTAGTTCTGGGATTTTTGCTCACCGTTCTCATGATCATTTTGATCCATGGGATGAGATCTTGCGTGGAGCCCCAGATTGAGGGAGATTATCAATGGTCTTGTAAGTCTCCCATTTTCTTACACTTGCTCCCACAGTTGATTTATTTATACTAACCTGCTTGCCTATTGTAGATTCACTCTTCCCAGCCTGCTGCAGGTCTACAAATTTCTTCCTGGTGTCCTTCAACAGCTCTTTGGTCTTGGCCATAGTTGAGTTTGGAGTCTGACTGTTTGAGGCTGTGGACAGGTGTCTTTTATACAGATAACGAGGTCAAACAGGTGCCATTAATACAGGTAATGAGTGGAGGACAGAAGAGCTTATTAAAGAAGAAGTTACATGTCTGTGAGAGCCAGAGACCTTGCTTGTTTGTGGGTGTCCAAATACTTATTTTCCACCATGACTTGTAATTAAATTCTTGTAATTAAAGTCCTACAATGTGATTTTTCTGGATTTTTTTTTCTCATTTTGTCTCTCATAGTTGAAGTGTACCTATGATGAAAATTACAGACCTCTCTCATCTTTCTAAGTAGGAGAACTTGCACAATCGGTGAAAGTTCTCCTAAATACATTTTTAAACCACTGTATTCAGCCATCCAGCCATGTATGCAAAAATGTATGACTCCATTCATTGCTCAAAGGTGTTCTGAGTTTTAGTATAAAATTGTAGAACTCCTTTGAAACACTGCTTCATTGTGAAAAGTGCTATAGAAATAAATCTAAATCTGACTTGACCAGTCTGTGGCTATGCAACTCCATACACAGTAGGTTGCAATGCGCTGTGTGATGTGACACATTTCTATAACCAGCATTAAAAATTTACTTTGACCTTCTGTGGTTAAAAGTCTTGGTCACCCAGTCAGTAGGTCCTCACCACTACTGACAGGGAGCACCCCTTAAGCTTTGCCACTTCGGAGATACTCCAACAACTTCATCTGATCATGACAATTCATCCCTTGTCAAATTTATTCAAGTCATTTTGCCTATTCATTTCTCCCACATCCAACCTATGAGAAATGACTGTTCATTTAGCATCTAATATAATTCAGACCTTGACAAAAGATAAATCAGGCTTATTCCATCAAGTAACCATAATGTTTAGGCACATCTGTGTATATGGAAATGGGTAAGCAAACAGAGGGAGTGTAAGACAATATATAGAGTCAGGTCAGTATATTGAGCTGTGACCTAGGCTAAAGTCTGGTCTATGAGGTCAGGTTGCTGATCCTGCTTACCTAACAGTCCTGAGACACACAGACTCTGCTTCTGCTTATCTATTATGCAACACCAACAATTCACAGCACAATAAAACATAAAGAGAAGAGTTTTCTGCATTGTTGTACAGCCGATACAAATGTAAACCAGGCATACAAAAATGGACACTGTTTAAAGTGTTTGACCCGTGAACAAAATACATTATTATAAATAAATACTTACACAATACAACTCACAATACCTGTTGTATCTATTACTCTCCAACATGATTTTCAACTTGCAATCTGCAGAGTTAACAGAAATTAATCACATTAAAAGTCAAACTGTGGCAAAACTGCTTCCTGCTCCAGTCATGTAGTATCAAATGCACATTAACAGCAGAAAGTGCCTGTGTGCTTAGTCATCAGAATTCCCCTGCTCTCTAGTTTTACATACTGGAGCAAAATAAAGCAAGGCCCAGACATGAAGCAGAGAGCCACACAGTTATGAAGCTCAAGATTCTGCCACCCACAACACTGTTCAACACTGAACCATCCAGCTGAACTCAAAGAATGGGAGCAACTCAGATTTAAAAAGACGTTAGTCCGTCAATGAATAATGTAGACATTATCCCTAAATAAATACTTAACACAATTTAGTTGCACTTGAAGGTTGAATTTGACAAAAGTCACTTCGCACACTCCAAGCAAGCTGAGCCACCATAATAGCTACAGTTCAAAAAGAGGTAGAGGCTGGAGTCACAATCTTCAGACTACGTACATTTTAGGCTTCACCCTTCCTGAGTTGTAGCTGTCATATGATGAGGGACACTAAGTTGTTGGGTTAGGATTGGAAATGAGTGAACTTGGTGTGGTGAAGAAAGGGTAAAGAGACAGATAAAGCTCATGATATTGATTAATCATGATATTGACAAAATAATGTCATATAGTTCAGCACGAATATTACGAAATGTGCATAAAACACACTCAGCAAATATTTTGTATTAAGTACACTCCCACGTCTCACACATATAACTTTATGACACGACACTCCTACACAGAAACACACACACCACTTGGGCTCCAATCTAAGTTACTGTATGTAATGAAAGCTTTAAATTGATCATCCATATCGCATCACTGTGACTGCCATTCTCAAATCTATTGCTCTTCTACTATAACAAGTCTGCTGGCAAGCCAACAGCAATCCTCACACAGAATACCACTCATAAGCAAAGCTGATATACCAAAAAGTGGAAAAAGACAGTAACATACGTTTGAAAAGGCAGATATGTCAAATACATATAGAATTGTTATTATCAGTAATAAATTTTACTTTTTCCTCACATGCATAGGCAAAATGTGGTGCTGGAGTACACTGTGCTAGGAAAGCAGGTAAAGAGAAGTTAAGCACCATATTGTCCAAATCTTTGTGTTTGTGTTGTTGTGGAGTAGCTCCTCAGAGCATGCTTGTCCCGAGGTCAGTACTATGGCCTTTCTTCCATCCTTCCTCCTGCTCCTGATGAAATATTAATGCTGCAATACAACAGGCTGCAGGAAGGAGGCCTCCAACTCCTGTGTGTGTGTGTGTGTGTGTGTGTGTGTGTGTGTGTGTGTGTGTGTGTGTGTGTGTGTGCATTGCTCTAGCTATAGCTGCTGCTCCACAGATACTTGATCCCTGCATCTCTGCTTTGACCTGTGGAGTTCCCGTCACTGCTTCTCCAGTGAATTCAGGAAGACACTGTTCTTAAATACTGAGTAGTAATCAACACTCCTGAATCACGAAGTGGGGATGCACAACTCCCTGTATACAGTGGAGCTTGAAAGTTTGTGAACCCTTTAGAATTTTCGATATTTCTGCACAAATTCGACAAAAAACAATCATATTTTCACACATCACTAAAATGCCCCTAGTGCATGACTGTGTGTGTATGAGTGTGTGAGTCTATGAGCCCTATGATGGGCTGGCGCCCTATCTATGGTTGTCCCTGCATTGCGCTCTATGCCGCCGGCTGGGCACCGACTCTCTCGCGCCCCTGTCCAGGATTAAGCAGATAAGAAGGTGAATGAATGAGTGATATTTTCACACAAGCCATAAAAGTAGCTAAAGAAAACCCAATTAAACAAATGAAAAAAAATGTTATAGTTATTCATTTACTTATTGTGGAAAATGATCCAAAATCACATATCTGTGAGTGGCAAAAGTATGTGCAGTATCTGGTGTGACCCTCCGGTGCAGCAATAACTCCAACTAAACATTTCCAGTAACTGTTGATCAGTCCTATGCATCAGCTTGGAGGAATTTTAATCCATTCCACCATAAAGAACAGCTTCAACTCTGGAAGGTTGGTGGGGTTCCTCAGATGAACTGCTCACTTCAGCTCCTTCCACAACATTTTTATTCAAGTAAGATCAGGACTTTTTAACCCTTTTTAACCATTCTTTGATGGAATTACTTGTGTGCTTAAGATGGTCATCTTGATGCATGGCTCACTGTCTCTTGATATTTCATTAAAAAAACAAATGTGATATTTTCCTTAGAATGTGCTGGTATAATTCAGAATTCATTGTTTCTTTAGTGATGCAAAGCTCTCCTGACCTGGATACAGTAAAACAGGCCTGAACCATGATGCTAACCCTAAGTTTCACAGATGGTATTAGGTTCTTATGCTGGAATGCAGTATTCTCCTTTCCCTTTCTCCTTCACATTTAATCCAAAAAGTTCAATTTTTCTCTTATATATCTTATCTCTTATAACTGTTTTGCTAACAATATTCACTTTAGAGAGAAATGGCTTTCTCCTTCCATATCAGCACACAATTGTTTTTCAGTGTTCTGATGGACTCATAAATATTAACACATTATTCAATGTGAAAGAGGTCTTTAATTGCTTAGAAGTTATCCTGGGGTCTGTTGTGACCACACAGCCTATTACACGCCTTGCTCTTCAGGAGAGCTTTGTTGGTCAACCACTCCTGAGAAGGGTAACAACAGTCTTGAATTTCCTGAGTTGTATTCAATCCGACTGTTATTTAGTGTTCAAACTGTTTAGAGATGTTTTTATAACCTTTTCCAGCCTAATGAGTATCAATAAGTCGTCTTCTGAGAACCTCAGAAATCTCCCTTGTGCGTGCCATGACATAGTTCCACAAACATTAGTTGTGTAAATCAGACTTTGATAGGTGACTGTTCTTTAAATACAACAGGGTGTACACTCACACCAGATTGTCTTCCCACTGATATCCAACTCTAATTTCACCTTAACATTAACTGCTAATCCTAGAGTTTTACATATTTTTTGCTACTCACAGATATGTCATATTGGATCATTTCCCTCAATAAATAATAATCAAATACACTATTCTGTATCATTTGTTTAATTAGGTTCCCTGTAACTACTGTTAGGATTTGTATGAAATCTGATGATGACTGTAACATTTCAGGCTGGACAGCAGCAGACGTCAGGATAATTTGCATAAAATGATCATGAAAAAGCTCTGTGTCATGTCAAATAACATCTGACATATACTCGGCATGAAATACAGTAGTGGGGACCTGGAATGGTGCAACAGAAATAATTTGCCCTATCACCTGGAGATTCAGTCATTTATCTTCAGTAAATGCTTCACCCTTACAAGGGTTGCAGTTTGTCTATGTCCTATAGTGCTAATATTGTGCACAAGAAGATCTTCAACTTATGCACAATATTAGCAACTTCACCAACTCACCCATTTATGATTTTACTCACATCTATGGACAACCTAGAGTAGCCAATCCCACAACTGGCATGTTTTGGGGAAGCAAAAAGAAAACTGGAGCAACTCTGCGTACACAAGACAGGGACAGGCCGAACTCCACACAGCCAGTAACTGAATACAAAAACAAACCCTAGTTCCAAGGACCCTGGAGGATCTCTGGCATCAGTATTATCAATACTACCATACGTGGCCTTATTCTCTGGGTAGGAAGAATTGTATTCCTGTCTCCCATAAGAATCAACGTTATAGTAGCTGATACAGGGGTCTGTAAGCTCACGCATTTGGAAAGGGATAGTTGGAGCCCTCATTCAAGCACTTTGGTCTTCCCAGTGACATTCCATGAGTAGCAGGTCAAAAATGGTCAGTGGCTGGTTTCACATGCATCAAAGGAAGTTCTTAGCCTTCCAGATTGGTAGCAGTCATTTGGGAAAAAGAGATGAAATGATTAGTACAAAAATAGATTTCACTGTCCAATAAGTTGCTGGTTTCAATGAGAAACTTTCATTCAACTTTCATTCAACAATCTCCATTATACTCGGAAAAGTGTATTATGATGTTAATGTATTGCAATACATTTCTTTTATGTTCACAGAATAGCCTTTGGTTTCTAACAGAAGAAAAGAAAGTGGTGAGCTTGTGTTACCACAAAAACATCTTGGTCATGACTGAGCAGAGTCTGGGTTTCCTTTGGAGTTCAAAAGATTACAGGAGCATAAAGCAAGACCAACATCTTTTGGTGTAATGAGGTTGTCAAAATGGTATTCATGTGATAGAAAACCAACGATAGTCTTGATTCAAGACAAAAAGACATACAGTGGTGCTTGAAAGTTTGTGAACCCTTTAGAATTTTCTATTTCTCTGCATAAATATGACCTAAAACATCATCAGATTTTCACACTAGTCCTAAAAGTAGATAAATTCATTTGTTGAGAAAAATTATCCAATATCGCATGTTAGTGAGTGGCAAAAGTATGTGAACCTCTACAATGAGCAGTTAATTTGAAATGTGAAAGCAGAGTTAGGTGTTTTCAATCAAGGGGATGACAATCAGCTGTGAGTGGGCACCCTGCTTTATTTAAAGAACTGGGATCTATCAAAGTCTGCTCTTCACAACACGTTTGTGGCACAAACAAAGGAGAATTCTGAGGACCTCAGAAAAAGAATTGCTGATGCTCATCAGGCTGGAAAAGGTTACAAAACCATCTCTAAAGAGTTTGGACTCTGCCAATCCACAGTCAGATAGATTGTGTACAAATGGAGGAAATACAAGACCATTGTTACCCTCCCCAGGAGTGGTCGACCAACAAAGATCACTCCGAGAGCAAGGCATGTAATAGGTGGTCAAGATCACAAAGGACCACAGGGTAACTTCTAAGCAACTGATGGCCTCTCTCACATTGGATAATGTTAATGTTCATGAGTCCACCGTCAGAAAAACACTGAACAACACTGGGTGCATGGCAGGGTTGCAAGGAGAAAGCCACTGCTCTCCAAAAAGAACATTGCTGCTCGTCTGCAGTTTGCTAAAGATCACGTGGACAAGCCAGAAGGCTATTAGAAGAATGTTTTGTGGACAGATGAGACCAAAATAGAACTTACTGGTTTAAAACAAAAGTGTTATGTTTGGAGAAAGGAAAACACTGCATTCCAGCATAAGAACCTTATCCCATCTGTGAAAACATGGTGGTGGTAGTATCATGGTTTTGGGCCTGTTTTGCTGCATCTGGGCCAGGACGGAAAGCCCCCCCCCCCCCCCCCAAGCCATCATTGATGGAACAATGAATTCTGAATTATATCAGAGAATTCTAAAGGAAAATGTTTAAAGGAAAATGTCATCCATGAACTGAATCTCAAGAGAAGGAGGGTCATGCAGCAAGACAACGACCCTAAGCAACACAAGTCGTTCTACCAAAGAATGGTTAAAAGAAGAATAAAGTTAATGTTTTGGAATGGCCAAGTCAAAGTCCTGACCTTAATCCAATCAAAATGTTGTGGAAGGACCTGAAGCGAGCACTTAATGTGAGGAAACCCCATCAACATCCCAGAGCTGAAGCTGTTTCTGTACGGAGGAATGGGCTAAAATTCCTCCAAGCCGGTGTGCAGGACTGATCAACAGTTACAGGAAATGTTTAGTTGCAGTTATTGCTGCACAGGGGGGGTCACACCAGATACTGAAAGCAAAGGTTCACATACTTTTGCCACTCACTAATATGTAATATTGGATCATTTTCCTCAATAAAAACCAATAACCAAGTACAATATTTTTGTGTCATTTGTTTTAACTGGGTTCTCTTTATCTACTTTTAAGACTTGTTGAAAATCTGATGATGTTTTAGGTCATTATTTATGCAGAAATGTAGAAAATTCTAAAGGGTTCACAAAACTTTCAAGCACCACTGTATGTAGTTTGGACACCTTCGTAAACTTCAAACATGATGGTACTGTATATATCAGGGCTCTACAATATGATTATACAATATCAGTATTACAACAAATTACACATAAACACACTTTTCCAAAATTTTTAAAACAGGAATTATTAGATGGTTAACGCTCTTTAACCATTTTTTCCTTATAATTCATTGTCAAATGTTTCTTTTTGAAAAAACTGTGTGTTATTTATATGGTAGACCTGTTTTACAAATATTTTTGACAAACCTTAGCAAAAATTAAATATCATGATACATATTGTGTAAGTAATATTACCGCAGTTACTGTAAGTATTATTATACAGTAGGGAATAGGACTAAAAATGGCTCAGTGATATGCTAATTAGTTTGAATGCAGCATTGCTTTAACACAGAATGCATTTCCCATGACTCATAACAGAAAGCAGGTCACTGAAACAGGTTCTCGGGCTGAATTTCCCTGCAGACAAATCAAAAAATCTGTCCAGTCAGTACTATATGTTTGATCAATTTCCACACACAGATGTTAGAAGTGAGTTACACACAGTCAGACTGACTGCATTCAGGGCAAAGAGCTAATATTAGACAATGTGAGCACCTTGAAGCTAATGAGAGGACCAGTTCTGTCAACCAACAAAGCTGTGGTTTAATCTGAATCATCAATTAAATTAAATGTTCTATTTTACTACACTACAGACACATAATTACGTGCTACAAGACAAATAAGTTCAGGTGGAAAGTCTGCAAAGTTCTAATTATTAAGTCATTACTGTCAGGGGAAAACAAGGTGACAGACATTTACAAATGGGACAGTACCCTTAAGAGTATTTCTTCTGTTACTTTTGTAAGAGAGGATACAGTGTACTTATATAACTTATACAACAGTTATGTTATACTTTTAAGTATTTAACTGGATCTTTTTTCCTTTAAAAGATCATGAATTGGAAAAGAAAATGTAAACTTCAGCCATTAAATAACAATATGCATGGGTCCATGTCTAATCCTATATTTACTTTTGACTATTGTATATTTAGTGTTTCAGCTCTTTGCTGTATTTCTGAAAGCTAACGTGTGCTAATATTATTATAACAAACCTATGTGAATTATCATTTCTAGAACTCCTGAGCTCCTTAGGTAACATTAGCAGATGATGCTGTCTATTTTGTACAAAAAAGGCAGACCTTTGACACACATGAGTGTTTTGCTGTTGAGTGTGAAGTGGCTGGGATGAGAATCAACACCAATAAGGGCATGATACTGCACTCTTACGGAAAAGAGTGGGGTGCCTGGGGATATTGTTCACAATTGATGCTAAATGTGACAACTAAATCGACAAACATATGACCACCAGCAGCAGTTTTGCGGTCACTGTACCAGTCTGTGGTGGTGAAGCAGGTTCTTAGTCCTTGAGCAAAGCCCTTTGCTTGCTGGTCGATCTATATGTCTGTCTTCACATTTATGCTCATGGGTTTTGACCAAAGTTGTGACCAAAGAATAATGTCAACTGTAAAAGTGGCAGAAATGAGCATCTTCAGTGTTGCATCTTCCCATCAACAGTGTTGCTGAGTTTACTTTAATTGACAAGTTGAGTAGTTCACCAATCCAGGGACACATCAGAATAGTGCTGGTGTTTCTTTAGATCCAGATGATTTGGTTTGGACTTTCACAAGGAATCCCCTGGAAGGTTCTCACCAGGTCTGCTTCAAGTACATCTCCACAGAGACAGAGACCCACAGGCAGACCGAGGACCTGCTGGTAGGATTAAAGTGATTGTCTTACAGTTTGCTTGGTGTCTTATAGTTTCCCAAGGAGGTGGAATCTCTGGCCAGGATGAAGAAATCTTGGCTGACCTTCATAGCCTGTTGCCAACAAAACCCTCACCAGGAAAAGCGAAACGAAAATGAGACTGAGACTAAATTCAAAAAGCTTGATATGTGAGAAATGAAAAACTGGGACTAACTATTATTAATTGTTGTGACAGGAAAGAAAGAATCATAACTTGTGCCATAACTAAAACAAAATATTAGTGTTAAATAATAGCAGGCAGTTGTATGCACCTTTAAAATTCATTTCAGTGTGTGCAACAGCAAAAATGTCAACACAAGTCCCAACTGGAGAAGGTCTTCAAGGGGCCTGAACTAAAAATAGAAATGTAAGAATTAAATACCAAGGATTATTTGGACAAACAGAGTGTGAAAAGCTGGATTAGTATCAGAATGTAAATTCATTTATTTGCTCGTTCATACACTGATCTTCAGCAACCACTGGTCATGGTCATGCAGTGTCAAGTGTTTTTCCCTGTAACACTGAATACAGCTGTCCTTCATGCATGTAACTTATGTGATGTTGAAAGACATGACACAGATTAACCACTTGAACTGAAGACACGTACTATCATCCAGCATGCTGCCACTACTGCTGGATTAAGATTTATTGTCTTTCCTACAGCTGTAGCTTGTACAATGAAATTCAACATGGTGACAATCATTAAAAGCAGATTAGACAATAGTACCAAAAGTACAAAGTTAAACAGGACACACACGGCCTCCCAGGATCTAAAACACCAAATCACACAGACAGATCAGTAAAATTTCTTGGGGGAGCATGAAAAAAGGCTTTCAGAGTGATGGATATGCCACATGTTGTTAGTTTATTATAACATTAGATGCTCAGCATAATTTGGCTACAGAAGCATGCAGTGGGTAGTCTCAGTGGATGCCAGTACTGTAGAAATACTAGTGGTCAACCGAGAGTGCCTGATGGATGATATATAATGCTGATATCACATTTTTTGGCCAATGACAACAGTAATATTAAGAAATGAGACACCAAATTGCTGAACTTAAATGAACATTTAAGTTATAAATGCTCTGTTGCTGATTGTACTGTGTTTTTATATACAGTGTGGCAAAAGTCAGCCACTGATTGTGCAAGTTCTCCTACTTAGAAAGATGAGAGAGGTCTGTAATTTTCATCATAGGTACACTTCAACTATGAGAGACAAAATGAGAAAAAAAAATCCAGGAAATCACATTGTAGGGTTTTTAAAGAATTTAATTGTAAATAATGGTGGAAAATAAGTATTTGGTCACCCACCAGCAAGATGTCTGGCTTGTTCATCATTCTTCCCTATGATGAACATTACAAACCTCTCTCATCTTTCTGAGTAGGAGAATCTGCACAATCAGTGGCTGACTAAATACTTTTTTGCCCCACTTTAAAAAGTTTACACAACAGCATCTACTACAAGATGTCAGCATCTGCTTCACTCATTCATTCATTCATTCATTAACTTTATTATCTGTCTGATAAGCCAGTGGCACAGGGTGCAAGGCAGGAACAACCCTAGGATCGGCATCAATCCATCATAGGGCACATACACTCACACACGCACTCACACACTAGGGCTAGGGGCGCTGTAGACACCAGTTAACCTAACATGCATGTCTGTGGACTGTGGGAGAAACTGGAGTACCCAGAGTAAACCCACATGGGCATGGGGTGGACATGCAACTCCACACAGAACGAACCCACACCGCTCTCCCTGGGACTGAGCCCAGGACCTTCTTGCTGTGAGGCGACAGCACTACCCACCTAGCCACCGTGCCACCACAGCATCCTCTTGTTTCTGGGAGAAAAAAATCTGTAAATTACTTGCAAAAAATAAACAATATTATAGTAGTGCACATTGTAGCAGCATGTTTTTGTTTTTAATACCAGTCCCAGCTAAGAGCCTGCAAATATTCATCTTCTCACAAGTGGATCCAAACTGAATGTTCTCTCAGCATCTCTTTGTTTTTAGTCACCCAGTAAACCCAGTTCATGAGCTGCAAGTTGTGATGCAGGAAGCTTTGATATTGATGTTATATTAAACATCGGATTGTTGCTTCCATAAAAACTAATTTATACACTCATTGGCAACAAATAAAAAACTTCAAGAAGGAGTTGTTGGAATCGAATGAGACTTTATAAATATGAATGTGATGATGATGATGATGATGATGATGATATGTGGTTATATTAGAGTGTAAGGACATATTGGAGTGAAAGAACAAGTTAATTGGGGAAATCTATACAATTTAAAGGAGGCCTCCTTAGCCTGTTAAACTGCCTCTAGCCTGGAGACAAGATATGATACAGTTAAGCATTTTAGGCGAACAGGTTCCGTATGGTATCCTGTGGCACTTTTGCCCAAAGATGTTGCAGCTGGGTCTGTAGATCCTACATACCATATGTTTCCTAAGCTGGTGTCCCAGGTGGTCCCATAAATGCTCATTTTACGATGATCTGGCCACCTGGCAGGCCAAGGAATTGTTACAATTTGGTTGAGACAATCCTGGGAAACCCCTGCTATTTTTGTGGGCAAGTATTATCCTGCTGAAAAATGCCACTTGGAAGTCTTGCCATGAGAGACAACATGTGGCCAAATGTCCTGCACGTATCGCTGATCAGTTAGTGCCCCTCGTATCATTCTGCATTTCATGCCAAGATTTGAAACCCATAAAGTCATTACAGGTAGTGTGCAGCACATTATAAACATAAACTTTTAGGTCAGTTTTAGTTTACTTGTTGGATTAACAGTGGATGAACAGTGTAAAAAGACAGAATGAGGGAGAAAAAATTTGAAAAACAAGGTGATGGCCATAAGACTAAATAAAAAGCCCAGCTTCCCCTTCAAATGAATTAATCATATGATCAAACATCTCACTGCAAATTGTGCTGTTTGTTCATTAAACTAAATTGCTACTGATGAACAGTGTAGTCTGCATGCAAAATCTTTTCCGTTGCCCCAGACATACAGTGGTGTGAAAAAGTATTTGCCCCTTCCTGATTTCCTTTTTTTTTGCATGTTTGTCACACTTAAATGTTTCAGAACAACAAACTAATTTAAATATTAGTCCAAGACAACACAAGTAAAAACAAAATGCAGTTTTTAAATAAAGGTGTTTATTATTAAGGGAGAAAAAAAATCCAAGCATACAAGGCCCTGTGTGAAAAAGTGATTGCCCCCTAAACCTAATAACTGGTTGGGCCACCCTTAGCAGCAACAACTGCAACCAAGCATTTGCGATAACTTGCAATGACTCTTTTACAGCATTGTGGAGGAATTTTGGCCACTCATCTTTGCAGAATTGTTGAAATTCAGCCACATTGGAGGGTTTTCCACCATGAACAGCCTTTTTAAGGTCATGCCACAGCATCTCAATAGGATTCAGATCAGGACTTTGACTAGACCACTCCAAAGTCTTAATTTTGTTTGTCTTCAGCCATTCAGAGGTGGACTTGCTGGTGTGTTTTGGATAATTGTCCTGCTGCAGAACCCAAGTTCGTTTCAGCTTCAGGTCACAAACAGATGGTCGGACATTCTCCTTCAGGATTTTTTGGTAGACAGCAGAATTCATAGTTCCATTTATTACAGAAAGTCTTCCAGGTCCTGAAGCAGCAAAACAGCGCCAAACCATCAGACTACCACCACCATATTTTACTGATGGTATAATGTTCTTTTTCTGAAATGCTGGATACTTTTACGCCAGATGTAAGGGGGGACACACCTTCCAGAGAGTTCAACTTTTGTGTCATCAGTCCACAGAATGTTTTCCTAAATGTCTTAAGGATCATCAAGATGTGTTCTGGAAAAATTGAGTGGAGCTTTAATGTTCTTTTTGCTCAGCTGTGGTTTTCATCTTGAAACTCTGCCATGCAGGCCATTTTTGCCCAGGCTCTTTCTTATGGTGGAGGCATGAACACTGACCTGCAGTTCTTTGGATGTTGTTGTGGATTTTGGTCGATCGGCCACTCCTGGGAAGGTTCACCACTGTTCCATGTCTTCGCCATTTGTGGATAATGGCTCTCACTGTGGTTCGCTGGAGTCCCAAAGCTTTAGAAATGGCTTTATAACCCTTTCCAGACTGATAGATCTCAATTACTTTCTTTCTCAACTGTTCCTGAATTTCTTTTAATCTTGGCGTGATGTGTAGCTTTTAAGGATCTTTTGGTGTACTTCATTTTGTCAGGCAGGTCCTATTTAAGTGATGTCCTGACTGACAACAGGTGTGGCAATAATCAGGCCTGGGTGTGGCTAGAGACGGTGAACTCAGGTGTGATAAACCATAGTTATGTTTTAACAAGGGGGGGGGACATTCACTTACTCACACAGGGCCTTGTAGATTTGGATTTTTTTCTCCCTTAATAATAAACACTTTCATTTATTAACTGCATTTTGTGTTTACTTGTGTTGTCTTTTACTAATATTTTAATTTGTTTGATGTTCCGAAACACAAGTGTGACAAACTGCAAAAAATAGGACATCAGGAAGGGGGAAAACACTTTTCACACCACTGTAGATCCAACAGACACTCACGGAAGCCTGTGTACCTCTGGATGTCTATGCAAACATGTATCTGTTTAACTTACAAGACAAAAGACTAACACTAATTGGATAATTGGCTTTGAACGTGTCATTTCGAACCATTCCTGGACACAGAGGCTTCACTAGCAATGAATGGAGGTACACAGAAAAAAAATCTCTGCATTTATTAGGCATTTTTCATTTGTTCTGCCCTGAAGCACGCTGCTCTGATGATGATTGGTCTATCTATCAAAAGTAAATTGTGAATCAGGAAAGTTAGAAATTGCATCTCTACTGGAGGATAAAGGAAGCATACAGTGCCGGCCAGTAAAAATTAGTGATCATATGTGAGCATGAACCATGAGTTTTCGAAAACTGATGACAAGGCTTTGAAGTAAACAGTATTAAAGTTTACAAATGAAGGAACAGTGAGGGGACTGTAAACTACCACAATGGCTGTTCGTGCATTTTAAATTTGGTGTACTGAGTTAACTGTATCTGTTGAGTTTAAAAGAGTCACTGAAACAGATCTAAAACAGATTCTCCAAGCAATATATGCCACACATCAAAGAATGGAAAAAGTGAATCTAGGTTTCAGTAGATTGCTGGCTTTCATGTGGGACTGAGTAGGTAGGGACTATATTGTACTGCAGGGGAAATATTTATCACAAATGTTATTAATAATACATCTGTTTGTTAAACACTGACATATTTACTCGAATTGTTCTTGTCACCATTTTATAAAAGCAATATGTTACGTAAGGAGTTGTGTTAACACGATTTTACCGTGGGTAAAGGAGATTTAGGCACTATGCTGCACATTGTACTAATCAGTGTATCACCATGTAAACTCACTATAATGCACTGTCTGTTGGGCAGGCTTAGGGATAGGAGACACATGCAGGGAGTGGATCAGACCAAAGGCGGCATTTATTACGAAAAACTGGCAAAATAACAGAACACTTTGAAACACGGACAGCAGAAGGGCGAGACGAGGAGATAACCGAGTGGAATAAGGAGAGACGAGAAACAAAATCGAAGATGGATGGAGCGAGACTAGGTAGGTAGAATGATAAACATGGCTAGGAGCGAGATACACAAAGTGAAGAGAAGGGGCTCAGAAACGTGGTAGAAACCATGAGACTTTGCAAACAGACCAGGGACCGAGAGGGTATAAATAGGAGAAAGGAAATGACTTGTGGATAAAAACCAGGTGCAGGTGCTTAGAAGGTATGAAAGAAAGAAAGTGGTAGAAATTGGGCGTGGTGCGCAGGTGTGCATGAAGGTGTGACACTGTCTCTCAAGCCTTATTGCTTTATGGTGATCAGTTTAAAAGAAACCACTGATTCAGTGTTCGGACTCATTTAAACCAACAATTCCAAAAAGTTTCCACTCACTGAACCCACCTGATCGGACAAGATGCCAACTAACCTGCTTCATCTAGCTCCACCTGTTTGTTTGTTTGTATAATGCGACATCAGCCTCAATGGCTATTCACAACAGAAGCAAGGTTACATCAATTACACACATTCACACTGGGACAACTTAGAGCCACCATTTAACCAAATTATCTCTTTGGAATGTGGGAGAAAGCCCGAGTAGCTGGAGTAAACCTACACCGACACATGGAAGACATGAAAACTCCACACAGGTGGAGTCCGAGGTTGACATGGAACTGGGGATCTCAGGAGCTGTGAGGCAACAACGCTAACCACTTGCGCCACCGTGCCACCCACCTCTAAATCCACCTCCACTCTGTTCTGCAGTGAATTAGCTCACCTGAACGCCCATGGTCTTTAACTTCCAAAGTCTGCTGGAAGCAGGTTTGCAACAATGGATGTCTTAAAAAGTGCTAGATAAATTATATTGGGTTGAAATGTATTAAAGCAAGGAATGCAGCATTTAACTTGAATGAACGTTAACAGCAAAGTGGGTGGATAAGAAGGCTCAGTGGTTAAGGTTCTGCACTTCTAATCAGATCGTTGTGATCGGGTTCAAATGCAGGCTCTTGAGCAAGACCTTCATCACCTTTAACTTAGTTGTAAGTCACAGATAATCTGATATAGGCTGATAATGTAATGCAAATGAAAAGAATCCAGTCATTCATTAGTAAACAAACATTGTGAGACCATCTGAAACACAAGTAAAGACTGAAAGTGGTCATATATCACGGCTGAGCATTTTCGTCACTGCAGCGTGTCTTAACGTCCGTCATTTCACATGTCTGATTGCAATTACACAATGCCACCGAGGCCTCGCGGATCTGAAGTGGTCAGAGCTCGCCTCTGTGGAACCCTCTCATTTAAACCATAAACAGTTATGCAACATGCGCATACAATCCGATAGAATAATCATATTCTGCTAACTAAATAAAAGCATGCTGAATTTACTCTCTCTCTCTCTCTCTCTCTCTCTCTCTCTCTCACACACACACACACACACACACAGAAGGACCCGTCATGCTCTCTGAACCACATCATGTACTTTAATGCAAGTAGTGCAGAACTGTATGCACAGTGTTCACTCACCCCCTGCTGGACGGTGTGTCCGCGTTCGCACGCGTTAACAGATGTAACTCATGGACTGAATTAAAACAAGTATAAAGTGCTGCACAGTATCCTTATTCTGCATAGCGTCGGCACGGTTGCACACATTCCGCTTAGGCCGGCTCACGATATTATCGGAAATCTTGTCTGCCCATGTCCATGTGCATGAACCAGGTTAAAGATTGCGAGTGTCGCTTGGAATTGGAGAGCATGGGAAATGATTGACAGGTAGTGCAGAGAGTAGAAGGCTGCGTCACAGCACTTGACTCCGCCCACTTTATGTATCTCAGCCAATATATTGCGGCGAAAGGCGGCGCAGAGCAGCGTGTGTATAAAAGGCTGTTACTTGGTTTATCTGCAGAGCTCACATGCTAAGATGTAGCGTGGCACACCTCATAAGCTGTTTATATCGTGTATATATAGGGTTGGAGTAATATAGTGGAGTTTATTTCTTCTTTACTTAGTTTGTAAGTATTCCAATAGGTACATGTTGTAAAGATTATGACAGCTGACGGTTAGTTTGCTCTCTGTAAACATTGTGTTACATATTTTTCATTTAGAAAATTCCCGTGACTTGGTTCAGGGGTACATATTTTTTCATGAGAGTGTAAACTAATAGACAGATAGAATGATACGTTATGCATGACGTCTGAATCACCTGTAGGGGCCGACTTTATTTTGGGCACTGAGACAGCTTAGAACAATTCTGTAGTTTCCATGTTTCCAGGTTTCCGTTGATTAAAGGTTTGACCTCTGACTCAACAGATCTGCCAAATGGGGCAACAGTTTGGCTTGCACATGCTGTTGCTAATGAAAGTACCTAATATTCAACATGATTGGCTGAGACATTTTCTCGCCATGATATCAGTGCCCAATAAAGGCACTCTGACCAACGCTCTATAAGTATTACTCCATGGCATACACACATAACATAGCAATGACGCCCTAAGAAGTAGCCAAGTTATATTGACACTGCCGAAATGAAAGCTATAATCAGTTTATAAAATCTATTGGTTTTGAAAACAATTTAAATTTGGAAGATGAAGCTATTAATGACCAACCTGAACCAAAGGTTTGTCACCTGAAGGATTTGGAAGCGCTGGAAAACTGAAACAAAGTCACTACTTTAAACCAAACGTTTTGGGCTCTTACTGGATTTACAGCTCAACTGAAGAGCAACAACACTGAAGATCAGTTTTAGTCCCATCAACAAAAATGAACTGAATAAGCTTCATCACTAACAAAGACGTCGTTTGCTAGTGTTAAACTCTGTGTCTTTCATTGAACACCATCCGGAACTGATCGGAGGTTCATTCATCTGACATGTTTGTTATCTGTTAAGTCCAGCTCTTAACCCAACGAAGATGCTGACGCTCTATTAGTCTGCAGTTTCATTTGTGATTGATAATATTAACATTAAGAGCTTTATCTTCCGAATTTATAGTCACTAATTAAACGGGATCCTAGACTTTCATTATAACCCCGGGATCTCACTCAGATTTGCTTCAGTAGGTAGAATAGTGTATCTAGTAGTAACAGACTGTCTTAGAAACCTGACACGTTTTATTTGCTGACTGTTTTTAATAAATTAAAAACTATTTGTATATATATATAAAACATCATCAGATTTTTACCCAGTTAAGAGAACCCAGTTAAACAAACGAGACAAACATTTTATACTTGGTCATTAATTTATTGAGGAAAATGATCCAATATTACATATTAGTGAGTGGCAAATGTATGTGAACCTCTAGGATTAGCAGTTAATTTGAAGTGAAATTAGATAAATTGGCAAAGCTCTAACTTGGTGCTTGAAAGTTTGTGACTGCTTTAGAATTTTTTATATTTTTGCAGAAGTATGACCTAAAACATCATCAAATTTTCACACTGAAGTCCCAAAAGTAAGGACCTGATTAAAGAAATTGGACAAAAATATTATTCCTGGGCATTTATATATTTATTAAAATGATCCATTTACATTTACAGCATTTAGCAGACGCCCTTATCCAGAGCAACTTACAAAAGGGCTTTGTATTCTTTCTAGTAGACAAAACCTCATGTTAGTACAAGTAAGCAATAGCTCAAGAACCCAATCCAACCAGAACTTGCTAGGATCTGATGTAGGTAAATCAACAAAACACATAAGCAAAGTATTTTTTTCTTTTGTTTTTTATATATGCAGTTGTATTTTCAATCTTCACTTAAGTGCTGGGTGAAGAGGTGAGTCTTTAAACAAGACAGCAAGAGACTCAGCCATTCGGACATCCAGTGGAAGTTCATTCCACCACCTGGGAGCCAGGATGGAGAAGAGTCTTGATGCTTGTCATCCTTTAATCTTACATGGAGGATCCAGTCGAGCCAAGCTTGTGTCTCGGAGGGTACGAGGTACAGAGCATGGTTTGATAAGATCCTTTAGGTAAGATGGTGCTGTTCCATTTTTGGCTTTGTAGGAGACCATTGGGGTTTTGAATCTGATGTGAGCAGTTACAGGGAGCCAGTGAAGTGAACACAGCAGTGGGACGACATGAGAAAACTTGGGTAGATTGAAAACCAGATGAGCCGCTGCATTCTGAATCAGTTGCAAGGGTCTGATTGTATGCATTGGAAGACCAGCCAGATGAGCATTGCAGTAATCTAGTTTTGATACAACAAGAGACTGGACAAGCACCTTGGTGGCTGCCCTGGAGAGGAAGGGTCGAATTCTCCTGATATTGTAGAGAAAGTACCTGCATGACTGGGTCAGTTTGGCAATATGAGCAGAGAAGCTCAGCTGGTTACAAAAGATAACTCCAAGGTTTCTTGCGTTCTCAGAAGGTGTGATGGAGAAGTTCACCTGGGAGATGGCAAGATCTTGATAAGTGGACCCATCTTCAGGAATGTACAGCAGTTCCGTTTTGCTGTGGTTTGGCTTCCAATGATAAGCTGACATCCATGATGAGATGCTCGTGCTGCACATCTGTTGGAGAAAAAGAGAGGATGAGCTGTGTGTCATCAGCATAACAGTGATAGGAAAAGCCATGAGAGGTTATGACTTCATGGTTTGGAGGTTATGAGGTTATGAGAGAGAAAAGAAGAGGTCTGAGAGAACTGAGCCTTGTGGAACTCCTGTTGTAAGAGCATGTGGTGCAGATACGGAGCCTCTCTGTGATACCCGATAAGAACGTCCCTCCAAGTAGGAAGAAAGCCACTGCCAGGCTGAGCTTGTGATTCCAAGACTGAAGAGGATAAAAAGGAGAATCTTGTGGTCAACTGTGTCAAAGGCAGCTGAGAGGTCAAAAGGGATCAAAACTGATGAAAGTCTGGATGCTCTGGCAGCATAAAGTTTCTCAGAAACAGCAATCAAGGGCAGATTCTGTGGAGTGAGCTGCTTTGAAACCAGACTGGTTGTGATCCTGTGATCCCAATCTGTAGGAGAAAGTTTGACAACTGGTTATAGACACCACATTCAAGTATTTTTGAGAGGAAGGAGAGAAGTGATATCGGTCTGTAGTTGTTGTCTTGAGACATCGAGTGCAGGTTTCTTCAAGATAGGAATGACTCTTGCACCCTTGAAGGCAGAAGTAACATGACCAGATGTCAGGGAGTTATTGATGATGGAGGAGATGAAGGGAAGAAGAACATGAACTATTTTTTGTAGCACTGGTGATGGGATGGGATCTAGTTGACATGTGGTGGGATTGATGGATGAGAGAAGTCGAGAAGATAAAAGAGGAGAAAAACCAGGTAGGGTGTTCAGTGGATACACATTTGCACAGGGATAATGGCAGGTGCAAAGGACTGGTAGATCTTGTTTATCTTTTCTTCAAAGAAGGTGGCAAAGTCTTCACAAATTAAGGAGGATGACTGAGCTGAAGGAAATGGGTTGAGGAGTGATGAGAAGACTGGGTGAAGTTTGCATGGATCTGAAGCAGATTCTTCCAGCTTTCTTCTGTAGAACGCTGTCTTGGTGGCAGTCACATCCAATGAGGAAGTGGAAAGGAGAGCATAATAGTGCTGAAGATCTTTAGTGCTGAAGATTTTCTCTCAGCATATCTACAGTGGTGCTTGAAAGTCTGTGAACCCTTTAGAATTTTCTATATTTCTGCATAAATATCACCTAAAACATCATCAGATTCTCACACAAGTCCTAAAAGTAAACAAAGAGAACCCAGTTAAATAAATGAGACAAAAATATTATACTTGGTCATTTATTTGCTGAGGAAAATGATCCAATATTACATATTAGTGAGTGGCAAAAGTACACACGTGGACAAAATTGTTGGTTAATGAAAGAAAAACCCACAATGGTAACATAAATAACTTTAATCTGACAAAAGTAATAATAAATACAAAGTCTATGAAAATGAACAAATGAAAGTCAGACATTGCTTTTCAACCATGCTTCAACAGAATTATTAAAAAAAATAAACTCATGAAACAAGTCTGGACAGAAATGATGGTACCCCTGAAAAATGTGACCAAAGGGACATGTTAAATCAAGGTGTGTTCACTACTTAGCATCACAGATGTCTACAATCTTGTAATCAGTCAGTGGGTCTATATATAGGTGTGTACCACACTCAACATGGACCAGAGGAAGCAGAGGAAAGAGTTGTCTCAGAACATTAGAAAGAAAATTATAGACAAGCATGTTAAAGGTAAAGGTTATAAGACCATCTCCAAGCAGCTTGATGTTCCTGTGACTACAGTTGCATATATTATTCAGAAATTTAAGACCAATGGGACTGTAGCCAACCTCCCCGAACATGGACGTAGGAGGAAAATTGATGACAAATCAAAGAGATGGATACTATAATGGTAATACGGATAATAGATTGGTAACAAAAGAGCCAAGAAAAACTTCTAATAAGATTAAAGGTGAACTTCAAGCTCAAGGAACATCCGTGTCAGATCGCACCATCCGTCGATGTTGGAGCCAAAGTGGACTTAATGGGAGACGACCAAGGAGGACACCATTGTTGAAAACAAAATATAAAAAAGCCAGACTGGAATTTACCAAACTACATGTTGACAAGCCACAAAGCTTCTGGGAGAATGTCCTATGCACAGATGATACAAAAATGGAACTTTTTGGCAAGGCACATCAACTATATGTTCACAGATGGAAAAATAAAGCATATCAAGAAAAGAACACTGTCCCTACCGTGAAACATGGAGGAGGCTTTGTTATGTTCTGCGGCTGCATTGCTGCATCTGGCACAGGGTGTCTTGAATCTGTGCAGGGTACAATGAAGTCTCAAGACTATCAAGGAATTCTAGAGAGAAATGTGCTGCCCAGTGTCAGAAAGCTTGGTCTCAGTCGCAGGTCATGGGTCTTGCAACAGGATAATGACCCAAAACACACATCTCAAAACACCCAAGAATGGCTAAGAGGAAAACACTGGACTATTCTGAAGTGGCCTTCTATGAGCCCTGACCTAAATCCCATTGAGCATCTTTGGAAGGAGCTGAAACATGCCGTCTGGAAAAGGCACCCTTCAAACCAGAGACCACTGGAGCAGTTTGCTCATGAGGAGTGAGCCAAAATACCTGCTGAGAGGTGCAGAAGTCTCATTGACAGATACAGGAATCGTTTGATTGCAGTGATTGCCTCAGAAGGTTGTGCAACAAAGTATTAAGTTAAGGGTACCATCATTTCTGTCCAGGCCTGTTTCATGAGTTTTTTTTTTTATAATTCTGTGGAACATGGTTAAAAAGCATTCGTTCATTTTCATAGACTTTGTATTTATTATCACTTTTGTCAGATTAAAGTTATTTCTGTTACCATTGTGGGTTTTTCTTTCATTAACTGAGAGGTACCAACAATTTTGTCCACGTGTGTATGTGAACCTCTAGGATTAGCAGTTAATTTGAAGGTGAAATTAGAGTTAGGTGTTTTCAATCAGCGGTATGACAATCAGGTGTGAGTGCGCTCCCTGTTTTATTTAAAGAACAGGGATCTATCAAAGTCTGCTCTTCACAACATGTTTGTGGAAGTGTATCATGGCACGAACAAAGGAGATTTCTGAGGACCTCAGAAAAAGAGTTGTTGATGCTCATCAGGCTGGAAAAGGTTACAAAACCATCTCTAAAGAGTTTGGACTCTGCCAATCCACAGTCAGACAGATTGTGTACAAATGGAGGAAATTCAAGACCATTGTGACCCTCCCCAGGAGTGGTCTACCAACAAAGATCACTCCAAGAGCAAGGCGTGTAATAGTTGATGAGGTCACAAAGGACCCCAGGGTAACTTCTAAGCAACTGAAGGCCTCTCTCACATTGGCTAACGTTAATGTTCATGAGTCCACCTTCAGAAGACACTGAACAACTGGTGTGCATGGCAGGGTGCAACGGAGAAAGCCATGCTCTGCAAAAGAAAAAAAAAAAGGATGCTCGTTCTGCACGTTTGCTCAGGTCCATGGACAAGTCAGAAGCCTATTGGAAGAATGTTTTGTGGACGGATGAGACCAAAGTAGAACTTTTTGGTTTTTCAAAGAAAAGCGTTGTTGGAGAAAGGGGACAACACTGCATTCCAGCATAAGAACCCATCCATCTGTGTGACAACATGGTTAGTGGTTAGTATCTGGTTTGTTGCTGTTTTGCTGCATCTGGGCCAGGGACAGCTTGCCATCAATTGATTGGAACAATGATCTGAATTATATCAGGAGAATTCTTAAAGGGAAATGTTCGGACATCTGTCCATGAACTGATTCAGACAAGGTGGGTACAGCAGCAAGACAACGACTCTAACACACTAAACGTTCTACCACAGAATGGTTAAAGAAGAATAAAGTTGATGTTTTGGAAATGGTCAAGTCAAAGTCCTGACCTTAACCAATAGAAAATGTAGTGGGAAGGAACCTGAAGCGAGCAGTTTAGTGTGAGGAAACCCAACAAAATTCATAAAATTCTCCAAGCCGGTGTGCAGGACTGATCAACAGTTACAGGAAACGTTTAGTTGCAGTTATTGCTGCACATGGGCATCACACCAGATACTGAAAGGAAAGGTTCACATACTTTTGACACTCACTAATATGTAATATTGAATCATTTTTCTCAATAAATAAATGACCAAGTATAATATTTTTGTCTCATTTGTTTAACTGGGTTCTCTTTATCTACTTTTAGGACTTGTGTGAAAATCTGATGATGTTTTAGGTCATATTTATGCAGAAATATCGAAAATTCTAAAGGGTTCACAAACTTTCAAGCACCACTGTAATTTCTCTTCAAGACCCACAAAGCAGGGGGCAAAACGAGAAGATTGTCTGGTCTGGAGGAGAGAGGGCATAACAGGTCAATGGATGAAGAGAGAGAAGAGATAAATGTACTGGGGGCAGATTCCAGTGGAAGAGCAGAAAAGGAATCCAGGTGTGGTAAAGTAGTTAGAACACTAGAAGGTAATGAGGCAGGAGAGAGAGAGTGGAGGTTAGGAAGGGTTGTTCAAGTATTTAAAGGGAAGTATTTAAAGCAGAGCGACAGCAAGAGAGAAGGAAACAAAGTAGTGGTCTGAGAGGTGAAGTGGAGTTACACTGATCTCAGTTGGGGAGGGTCGGCAGAACACAAGGTCGAGAACATTACCTCCCTTGTGTGATCCAGTATTATTTATGTATGAGGGTCAAAGTATGTGAACATTTTCTTTAGGTATCTGATTTAACTCACAGTAATGTGCAGCAATAACTGCAACTACGTGTTTATGCTAAGTGTTGTTCAGTCCTGTACATCATATTGGCAAATATTTTGCCCATTCCTGTATACGGAATAGCTTCAGCTATAGCATACTGGTGGGTGCCTCACGGACTGCTCACTTCAGGTTCTTCCATAACATTTCTAAGTTCTCATGCTGGAATGTAGTGTTTTCCTTCTCCAGGCATAATACTTCTCATTTAAACCAAAAAAAAATATTTTGGTCTAATTTTCCAATAGCCTTCTGTCTTGTTCACATTATCTTTAGGAAACTGAAGACAGGCAGCAATGTTCTGTTTAGACAGTAGTGGCTAGACAGCAGTTCTTCTTACAACCCTGGTTACCCTGTAATGCACACCATTGTTATTCAGTGTTCTCCTGACTGTGAACTCATGAACATTAATATGACAGTTAACAATTAACTGCTAATCTTGGAGTTTCACATACATCACTCACATATGTGAAAAATTGGTTAATTGTCCTCATTAAGTAAATGATCAAGTATAATATTTTGTTCTTATTTGTTCAATTGGGTTCTCTTTATCTACAACCCCAAATCAGAAAAAGTTGGGACGGTATGGAAAATGCAAATAAAAAAAAACATACAGGGTTCCTTACATGGATGAATTCAATATATTTCATGTTTTTCAGGTCAATTTAATTTCATTTGTTAATAAATATCCATTCCTGCATTTCAGGCCTGCAATACATTCCAAATAAGTTTGGATGAGATCAACTTAGGGCTAGTAATGAGGTTAAAAAAAACAACTAAATGATTGTCATTTCAAACAGGTGATGTCAATAGGTGATTGTAATCATGATTTGGTACAAAAGCAGTATCCAAGAAAGGCTGAGTCATTGAGGAGCTGGACAGAGGATCTTCAGTTTGCCAACAAATGTGTAAGAAAAATCTTTAAAGAAAGATTGGAAAGGATTTGCAAATGTCTCTCTTTATGGTGCATAATATCATTAAACAATTAAAGGAATCTGGAGGAATTTCAGTGCATAAAGAGGAAGCTCACAAGCTGAACCTGAACACTCGTGATCTTCAATCCCTTGGATGACACTGCGTCAAGAACTGTCATTCATAAATAGCTGATATAACTACATGGGAAAGGGATTACTGTGGCAAACCTTTGGCAAGCACTACTATATGGCGTTACATTTGTAAATGCCACTTAATATGTTACGGTTCAAAAAACAAGCCTTATGTTAACCATGTCCAGAAGTGGCATTGACTTCCCTGGCTCAGGGGCATCTAGGACCAAAGACAAAAAAAAAGCCGAAAAGGACCAAAGACTCCGAACCAAAGAAGAAAAAGAACAATCCAAACTGTTATCAGCAACAAGTCCAAAAGCCAGGATCTGTCATGGTATGGTGTTGTGTCAGTGCCTTTTGCAAAGGTAATTTACACTTTTGTGATGGTAGCATTAATGCAGAAAAAAAATTGAGATTTTAGAGCAACATAAGCTCACATCAAGAAAATATCTTTTCCAAGGACGTCCATGCATTTCTTAAACAAGACAATGCAAGACAAGCCAAACAATGCAATACAAACAAGAAGAAAAAGTTAAGACTGAAATATACAAATCCCTTCCAATCGTTTGTTGAGGAACATTGTTTTTAAACATTTCAATAAATTCCCCACACAGTTGTTGACAAACTAAAGATCCTCTGCTCACCTGTGCTCCTCAAAGGCTCAGGCTATCATGGATACAGCTTTTGTACCAATTATGATTGAAATCACCTGTTGACATGACGTGTTTGAAATCACATTATTATTTAGGTTTGTATACTTCACTACTATCCCTAAATTGCCCTGTCCCAACTTTATTGTAATGTGGCCTGAAATGTAGAAATGGATGTTTATTAACAAATTAAATTAAGCTGATCAAAAAAAACATGAGATATATTGGGTTCATACTGTCTGCAATTAAATAAAAGACAAGTAAATGTAAAACACGAAAGGTTTTTTGTTTGTTTGTTTGTTTTATTTAGCATTTTCCATACCGTCCCAACTTCCGTAAAAATCTGATGAAGTTTTATGTAATTTTTATGTAGAAACACAGAAAATTCTAAACAGTCCTAAATTAATCTAAAATACTATGACATAGTCAAATAGAACTGTTCACATAGGAAGTTATTAATATTTCTTCAGTCTAAATAATCAATATGAAATAATGGTCTAACTAACAGAATTATCCGATTGTTTGCTTGTTTATTTCGTTTATTTAACATCGCTGTCAGAATCAATGGCTATTTAACGGCAGACATAAGGTTATACACACAAGGTTATATCAAAAACAGTCATGCGTACTCTAATTGCGCCACTTAAGTAACCTAATGCATGTCTTTGGACTGTCAGAGGAAACCAGAGGACCCAGAGTAAACCCACGCAGAGGTCAAGATCGAACCTGGAGCTGTGAAGTGACCACGCTAACTGCTGTGCCACAGAACAGAATTATGTAATTGTATACAATAGTAAGGGCACTGGCCAATTAAATGTAGGTAGTCTCTAATGATTATGAAAATAATGGTGTGAAAATAATTATGTACTATGAGAGTGGCTGGGAACTGTGAGAAATGATGGGTGTCCAGCTGATAAGAGAACAGTGTGTTCCACATGTAACAAATCGTAGAACACTAAGTTTACTGAAAACAGAATTCAGTAATTGGAAATGATGGGAATAATGGTCTTGGTTCTCAATAAATATACTTGTTACCGGAAGATAATGGCCGAATGACATCAAATTAACATAAAATGATTGCATTTTAATGGTGAAAAAATTACATGGACCAAAACCAGAGTTAGCAGCACTGTAATACCTTGGAAGGGTATAAAGACCTGTGGTTTCTTGGAGCTAGTCGGTCACTCTCGAGATTGAGTCAGTTTATCTGTGGTTTGCTAAATCCTCAGTAAACGCATCGATTTTTTTTTCTGTTACTTTGAATGTTGACTGAGTTATTTTAATTTGATACTTGTGCTTGAGGTGATTTTACATAACATTATGCTATTGTCTAAATGAGCCTAAACTAATATGCTGTGGTGTAAACAAGTCCTAACTACTATGGTGTTTTCTATATGAGCCTAAAGTACTATGGTGTTGTCTATACGAGCTACTAGGTTGTATGATTTATTCCAATCTATTATGATGTTATCTAAACGAACCTAAACTACTCCAATATTTAATTAATTAACCTAAATTTACTATGATATTACCTAAACATGACTAAACTACTATGTTGTTGTCTAAATGACCCTAAAATTGTATGGTGTTATCTAAGTAAGCCTAAACTACAATGATGTTCTATGAACTAACCTATGTTTTTTACGACGTTCTCTAAATTAGCCTAAACTTCTATGATATAGTATGAATGAGACTAAACTAATACACTGTTGCCTGAATAAGCCTAAATTAATACAAGGTTGTCTGAGATTGTCTGAAACCAGTATGATGATGAGTCTACATTACTATGTTGTTGTCTAAACAAGCCTAAAATTCTGTGGTATTGTCTAGCTAGACGGACAGACAGATAGACAGGCAGACAGACAGATACACAAACAGGGACGTTTCTTTCTATAAACAATACAGTGATTGGCTGCGGGCCTTTGAGGGGCCAAGAGAGTTAACTAAAAAGAAACAGGGCATTATTAGGAACACCTACTGTAAGGCATCTCTTGTTATTTATTAGCCCAATTATTAGCCCACCTCTACCCATAAATCAGCGCATAAGTAAGAATATTTTTTAGAGTGACACACATAATTGTGTCATGGTAATGTGTGAAGTGTATGAAGCACCAGATTGTTCTTTTAGCCGTACCCACTTCTCGATACACACTTGTTTTCAGGAGTACAGCTAGAATCTCATGCTTTCCACTCACATTTCGTGTTAATCATCCCAGTTTCATCTCAATAGTTAAGAGTCTGTAAATAGTCTGTAAATACGTTACAGACGATTGTGCTAAAATATCATTCATAACACACATCAGCCAATAATGGTGTAGTAAAGAAAAGCCTGTGTATTCTCCCTCTTGCATTGAATGTTGCATTGCTCAACTACTTTTCTTGCAAGTTCAATTAGTTAGGCTGCATAACAGGAAATGGAGTGCTCAAGTAACCCTCCAGTGCTGAAAATAGACATATAAAAGCCAGAAAAAAGCCTGTCTAATCTTAGCTGATATGTTGCTGAAGGTTGTGTCATATTTCACTCACTTAATTTAATATATAGAGTCTTTTTCACCTATAAAAACCCATCACTGAGCAGACCACTGACCACTAATTGTAAACTGATTGTGTAGCATAGATTTGTTAGTTCCCTTAAAGCACTTACTCCTGATGGGGACGAGTGAAAGCAGTAATTGCTCTTGGGTTATGCCTGTTGCCACGGTGGTATGCTCTGCCCTGCCTGAGTAGTAATTGTCTGCTAACCATTCTCTTTGTGTCCAGTTTTGAGCAAATGCATGTTTCGATTCCAAGCAATACATGTGTGGCATACATGTAATGTATGACCAATGTATTGTGAGTAATATGCATTCATAATAAAGCATATTTTACTGCATAAACTATAAAGCAGAGTGTATGTGATGAAACTAGTGCTGTCTTAGACACAAACACCATTAACTGCAAATATTAGGCATGACATCAATCATGCCATACTTTAAAACGGAATACAAAAAACAACAAGTAGGAGGGAGACATCAGACTGCAAGCTGGAGCTAAACATAAACATAATCATTTAGTTATTAACATTTTCGTGCCACATCCTAGCCTACCAAAAGTATGGCACCACATCTGACACGTATAGAGCCCCAGACAGGTCAGTCTAATATCAACCAAACGTAAAAAATATGTTGTGCTTTGCGCACAACAGCTTGGCAGCTTATTACCGTTAGAACATTCCTGACTGTCTGCGTTTCCATCTGTTCAGAGGCAAAAGACAGCAAAGTCATAATGATATAGAAGCAAGCTCGGTTCAAGTGCGCCATCTAGGGGGAATAGAAGTTTCGTGCAAACGTTGAGATGTTTTTCATGACAAACATTATTGTCCCTCTATCCTTGTCAGTAACTTTTGACATAATAATTACTGTAGCTAATTAATGCTAGGGCGGTCCAGTGGTTAGCATTGTTACCTCACGGCTCTCGAGATCCGTGGTTCAATTCCCAGCTCAGTCTCTGCCTGTGTGGAATATGCATGTTCTCCCCATTCCTGTGTGTGTTTTCTCCAGGTTACCTTGGTGTCCTCCCATATTCCAAATACATAAGTTAGTTCTACAGGTGTCTATAAAATCTCCCTGTGGGGGGCAGTGTTTTATAGTACATCATGGGGACAAATGACCAATGATGCACAAGGATAGAAAGATCTGACATTTTTGTCATGGTGGACCCCCTTGCTGGTCCTCAAGGGCACAAATGCTTTTTACGAAAACTGCAACCTTTTTTTGGAAAGCCAGAGGTGCCAAAAGGTGTTTTTTTTAGGTTACTGAGATTAAGGTAAGGGGTAGGTGTAGGTGTAGCATTAAGTAGCTACAGTAATCATTATGTCTCTAGAAAGTCCCTATCCGGATTACGCAACATGTGTGTGTGTGCATGTGGCCTGCGAAGGATTGGAGCCCTGTCTAGGGTGGTTCCAGCCTTGTGCCCTGTGCCTTGGGTTGAGCACCAGCTCCCTGCAACCCTGAATATGTTTTATGTGTGTTTGAAATACACACTACATCTAACACTACCTCCATCTAACCTCAGTAATCTAAAGGAAATATTTTGGCACTTTTGGTTTTGAAAATAAAAGTTGCAGTTTTTTGTAAATAAATTACAAAATTTTATAATTATGTTGACCAGCAAATTTGTCTTCACAAGTCAAAATTTTTAGATATTCCTATTGGTGTTAGGACATTTGGCCCTTAAATGTTAGAGTAACACGCGCACACTCACACAGACACACACACACAGACACACACACACACACACACACACACACACATGGTGTCTTTTATCATTATGGGGAATTCCTGTGATTTTTCAAAATTGATGTAATATTACTGTAGCTAATTATTCTACACCTATCCCTAATGTTAACCTCTTTTTATTGTTTACATTTATTTATTTGTTTTGGGGTTAATTGTTTTTTTGAAGAGACAGAAGAAAGTGCCACATCTTTCTATCCTTGTGGGGACATTTTGTCCCCACAGTAACATATAAACATCACACACATTCAGCAGGTGCCCATATCCAGAGTGACTTACAGTGGAGCTGAGCAGTTGAGGCTTGGTGGAATCAGGATTTAGACTTATAGCCTTCTAGGGGTGGGCGATAGGAACTACAACTCATGTTACAATATTTTCCAGTATCAACATGATGGATATATAATATAATTATCACCAGAAAATATATGAGACTTTATTTAATATTAATAACTTGTATATGCCATTCAAAAGTAGTCAAAATAAACATTAACTTATAAAGTCAAAACATAAGAGTGAGTAATTCCAGTAGGAACTGTTGCTTTTCCGTTTGCCAGTTGCAGATGTTTATGTGTATCTTCTTCTGTGTGTTGCAGGGCTGTTGGTTTATCATAATTTCCATGGTATGGAAAAATTTGTATCATGGAACAGTATCTTACCGGTAATCACTTTAACATCGGCACAACTCCCAGCACTACAACTTTCAAATTAGTAACCACTGTAACCACTGAGCCACCACTCACACACACATTTGACTAATTACATTAGCTGTATTGATGAGGCCCTTCCACTGACTGATGAATCATTTAGTTAATGAGGATAACCATGCAAATGACTCTAATCCTTCAGTTAATTAAAATCCTTTAATTCATTTTTTAATAAAAACCTTTACAATATATAGGATTTTAATAGAGTGTAGTCAAAGGTTTTATTAATGTCTGAGAAACCAGTTCACAGAGTTTTGGGTAGCAACCTCTGACTCCCTGAAATCCTCTAGACCCAAATTACACTAGACAGGCACATGCAGACACACAGACAGGGCACGTAGACTACTAATTCAGCAAAGCAGGACCTCACAATTAAAACTATATTCAGGTATTGTTGTAATGAAAAACTGGCCATTGAAAGTGTATATAATACTTGTATTGTCACTATCAGCTCCTTTAATTCCTTTATGTGACAAAAATTCATTGTGTGACGGTATAATCTTCAATTGAACTATTCCATTGCAACTGAAAGTCTGTTTCTTATGTCAACAACTTTGCCAACAGCATCTCAATACTTGTCTGATGTCTAACTTTCAATAACCCCATTCATTTTGGATATATTTTGATACAGCTTATCTATATAAATATGTGGAGCTGTTTGGTCTTTTAAAGAGCCAACTCAGACAGCAGCAATGAGCTTAATTCATCCAAAAGGAGACAGCCAGCAAATGCCATAACCTTTTATTGAAATCAAAGTTACTTTGAAGAAACAATGTTGCCTATTCAAAAGAAAAATCTATGTCGAAGAGGTGCTTAGGAGAAGTCAGTCTTCTGCCTCGTTATACTACTCTACAAACTGATATCAATACTTTCAACTTATTATACAATCTATTCATTATAAAACACACATTCAGTAGGATACAGTACCACTTGTGCTTGGTTAACAATCATTAAATTATTGTTACTCTATCAGACAAATTTTGAAAAAGTTAGTACAGCCTTTGCTGGAAACTTTTATATGTCAGTTTCTGTCCATCTTGATGCACATTTTTTGTTTATTTGCTGAATCATTCATTCATTTTCTTATTCGCCTGATCCTGGACAGGGTCATGGGACAGCCAGTGCCTAGCCAGCGGTAAAGGGCGCAAGGCAGGAACAACCCTAGACAGGGCACCAATTCATCGTGAAGCACAAATACTCACACACACACTCACACTAGGGGTACTTAAGAGACACCAGTTGACCTAACATGCATGTCTTTGAACTGTGGGAGGAAACCAGGATACCCGGAGTAAACCCACGCAGACACAGGAAGGACATTCAGGCTTCACATAGAAAGGACCCAGACCGCTCAACCTAGGGATTGAATCCAGGACCTTCTCACTCTGAGGCAACAGTACTACCCACCAAGCCACTGTGCAACCCCTTGCTAAATCATACATACTGAAAAAAAAATAAAACAATAAAGGGCATGTGCAAGTTTTGGCACATTTCGAGGTAAGGCTATTAGTTTTCTTTTTGTAGGTTTAAGAACTAAATTGACTTGTGAGCCCTTAATACAAGTCTGGCGTATACAATTGCTTAATAAATTATGTGACTCTTCAAGCCTTTCTGAGTGTTGAGTATACATTCAACAGCTAATGGCTTCTCCAAGCAGCTAACTGAGACTAAATATAATAAATATGACTGGTTTCACAAAGCAGGAGAAGGCTATACAGGAAAGCCAAACATTTTGTGCTGTCAATTTCAACTATCCTTTAGAAATGGACGTTATTTGGAAAAGCACAAGTCAAAACAAGATGTGGAACACCAAGATAACTCTCTGGCAGTATAGCTCGTACACTGATAAGGTACACAAAACATAACACTCACATCACTGTCATTGACCTGCAGGAAAATATACTTGGAACAGGAGTAGCCATGCACCAGTCCATTGTGCAGCATTACTGGCCTAAACATGGTCTGCATGCAAGAGTAAAAAGTCTCATTTTAAAAAGAAAATGCCAAGTCAGTGTGTGAAGTATACTGTTTGTTCCATGAAACACTTCCACAAATGCACTGTGAAGATAGTTCCCTGTTCGTTACATACAACAGGGTGTCCACTCACACCTGATTGTCATCCCATTGATGGAAAACACTTCACACTAATTTCACCTTAAATCTTAGCAACTTAACTACTAATCCTAGAGGTACATACTTTTGCTACATACAAATTTGTACTATTGGATCATTTCCTAAATAAACAAGTGACCAATTATAGCCTACTATTTTTTCTAATTTGTTAAGTTTGCTTCTCTCTAACTAGGGATAAGATCTGTGTGAAAAGCTGGTCATTTTCTTGTCATATTTATGCAGAAATATAGAAAGTTCTAAACCTTCAAGCACCACAGTACATAAGGTGAGATAAGGTGCAACTTGATGCATCCCAACTCTAGAGATTCCTTGTTCTGTTTCCTCGCCTGGACTCTGAGTGGAGCTTGTGTGTTCTCCAGATATCTGAGTGGGTTTCCTCTGGGTACTCCAGGTTAGTACATTGGTATCCGAATGTGAGTGAATGGATGTGTGTGCATGTGCTCTGTAATGTGACGATGTAGATCGATATAGCGATACAACACCTGTAGGATGGATATTGGCTTCTAACCGCATATCTAAAAGGTTATCACAATTCACCTAATATTTGTGTAATAGCGATGCAGTTATGTTTAACTAAGCATGATGCAAGTGAGTGTGAGCTTGCTAACGGTCACATTTTCTGACTTAATATTGCTTCATCCGAAGTTGCATCATTCGGTCCTCATTCACAGAGACAATGCGCATGCGCAGTGGTACGTCGCGCCGGTAACGCTTAGTCTTTCGGTGCTGGAGTCACAGAGTGGGCACGAGTTCTTTTTCTTGGGAAAAGCCACACAGGTTAAGCCGGTATCAGTTTAGGTAAACGTAAATCTCAGACCCGACTAGACACAGAACTTTAGTCTCTTACATTACTTTAAAAGGCAATCGCGATTGTTTTTGAAGATGACGGACGAGAAGAAAAGCCAAATTAACGGTCACGCTGTGTCCGAACCTGCTATTCCAGTTCTCATCAAATCGGACAAGAAGAACTTCGCAGATAAATGTACGTCTTTTCTCCGAAGAAATCTCTTAGTGCTCCTGACAGTGTCAGGGGTCCTGGTGGGTGTCGGACTCGGTATGATAGTGCGCTCCATGAACCTCAATCGTGCGCAGATGACTTATTTCGCCTTTCCCGGTGAGATGCTACTGAGGATGCTGAAGATGATCATCCTTCCTCTAGTGGTGTGCAGCCTGATCTCGGGAGCTGCCAGTCTGGACACCCGCTCTCTGGGTAAACTGGGAGGAATCGCCGTGTCCTACTTTTTGGTGACCACGCTCATAGCCTCGTCCATCGGTGTGGCGCTGGCTTTCCTCATTAAGCCCGGGGTAGGCGCTGGAGCGCTCAACACCAACAGCCTTGGACTGGAAAGTGTCAGCAACAAGAAGGAGACCGCCGATTCGTTCCTTGATCTTGCAAGGTACTGATTATAATGATCATAATAACATTTGTGTTCACCTACCTACAGGAGGTTTTAGCCTGGGGATGCTTCTCTAAGTGCATGATGTCTGTATTATTACCAGAGCTGCTTTGTACTAATACAGAGTACACTGACAAACTATCACCTTTCAAAGTAAAAGTTTTTAAAATATGGCAAAATCAAAATTCCAAATAAACTTCTCAGTAGTGCTTCATCACACTTAATAAATATGACTGTATAATGTCAAATAATATTCCTCATATGGAAATTGGGAATTACCTGCAGATCTATAAAAGCCACGCATATTTGTGATGAGTTTCTCTACGCTCTTCATATATCATATTTTGTAATATCATGTATTACAGTTTAAAATTCCAATAATTTGTGCAAATTCCAATAATAATAAACACATTTTGCAGGTTTATATCATTGAACTTATCAGTGACCTCCTTTGTCATTTTTTCAGTGCCATGCATTTTCTAGATTGAAAGAAAGCTAATAGCTGGCTGGAAAAAATACTGGTTCCTGTGAGTTTAATGCCAGGGTGAGAAATGTCATATGCATTGGCCAATTCAACAGTACATAAAGCCTCAGAAATATGTACCCCTGGCTGAAATCCTGGTTCAGAAATCTGTTTAATTATAGTCTGCAATGGTTCAATAGCCATAATTTTACTTTAAGTATTACTTTACTTGGCTTAACACTGAAGACCTTTTTGTTTAATTTCCATCTGTCAGAGTAAGCTGGTTCTTAACCTGTGTCACATGATGATAAGACCAGTATCTCAGTTCAGGCAGAGTACTAAGGGAATCAGCCATATCTGGGGAATTACACACACACACACACGTTTCTCTTTCTATCATTGTAGGGACTTTCCATTGAGATAATATTACTGTAAATTTGGCCCCATCAATGATATGCAAACGTAACCCCCACCACACCCATAAAATGATAGTAGTGGGTTAAAAAAAAAAAGGAGTTACAGGTTTTTAAAATTATGTTATTAAGGTTATTATGTTATTATCTAGTCTGTTATCTCAAGTGCTGCTGGCTGGCTTCTGTTCAGTTAGTGATATGCATCAGTACCACGTGATTTCCACATGTCACATCAGCTTTGCATTTAACACTTTCTTGTCTCTACAGAAACTTGTTTCCATCCAACCTGGTTGCTGCCGCCTTCCGTTCAGTAAGTATTTAGTAGTTTCCTCCTCTTTGGCCCCTAGATCCATTCAGTTTGAAAAGCAAAGTGCACAAAATCTACATAACAGCAGCACCAGCTCACCCACAGGATTTGTGGCTGCTTTTAAACCTCAGATCTTCCCTGTTAATAGCCTAATGAAGAGAGCCTCAAGCTGGAGTGAGTTTTTCTTCTCCCCATGCGCAGCACATATCTCACTTGCTTTCATGATATTAAAAGCAGCCTCAGGGTTGCTATAGCAGGTGTATTCCATTCCCTGATGCCTGGCAACCTGGTGTGCTTTACTAAGCTGTAGTACATGGGTGACTGCTCAGTCTCATGCACGTTTGTGAAAAGCAGAGGACGGGTCAAAATGTTGTGTTAGGTGTGGACGATACTGTCAACGAGCACAGAGCTATCAGCTGAAAATTAAGTTGGTTAACTAATGGAGTGGCCTGGAGAGAAATGCATGATCCCTGCCATTGGGGTCAGAGGGATATCTGAAATGTTGATTTTGAGGAGGCCCTTTTTCAAATTCATTAAAGCGTTCACTTAATTTAGAAGATCAGCACAACATAACTTGGCTGTGCATAACCACCCTATTGCATGCAATTATAATACAATCATGCAGGGCCACCCCTGCTCTGCTTGCAGACCAACTCTGAAATTTAGAAGAACCCCTGCAAGGCAGAACACAGACATAGATGAGACAGATGGTACCTGATCTCAACCCTACGCTGGGGCGGCATCGACAGGGAGTCGGCAACTGGACACAGGCATAACTGGAACTCAGACCTAGACTGGGACTGTATGACATAAAGCTTGTAACCGGAGAGTCTCACATCAGCATTAAGAACCAGTACTCTAGCTACTTAGCAACTCTGGTTCATAACTTGCCTCTGTTGAGATGAGGTTTGCTGTTCGGAGCGCACATTTGTTCTGCAGTTTGTCAGGCCTTCCTCGTTTAAAGCAGAAGTTCTTGGTTTATCTTTCTATTTCACTGGGTAGGAGTTCCTGTTTTATGTCTTTTGTCTAGACTAACAACTCCCAGTACTGTCTCGGTCTAGAGTTGAGTTACTGAGTGAGTTGCTGACTTCCAGTCAGTGCTGTCCTTGCCTGGACTTCCAGCATCAATTTTGCCTTTGGTTGCATCTTGCCAAGGGCTTCAAATGTTCGAGTTTCACAGTTCCTTCATGTCTGTGGGGTTCTGAGTATGGTTCTATGGTAGTGCAAGAAGACCAGGGGTGCCTCAGGATGAGAATGAAGAGCAAACACAAATAAACACCTGGACGCGACTAAGGCACTGGGATGCGATCAAGCATAACTGAGAAAACATGGATTCGGGGTGTAATGGCAGAGAGAACATGCAATGCAAATAGCTTGTGCTTCTGTTTTCATTGTTCCATCTTATCAGGAGCTTCCACCTTTCGAGTTTCAGATTTCTTTAAATCTGTGGTGCTGGGTCTGTAGTTCATTTGTAAGCAGACTTGGATTTATGGACCTAAATTCATGTATTTATGTCATGGGGCAAAAAATAGATTAATAGGTTCTGAAAACCTACACATTGTGTTGTAGTTTTAATTGTTTAAGATGACTAGTTTGGGAGGAAATTAGACTAAACTTAGACTTAGACTTTTATTTGTCACGTACATAGTTATACACAGTACAACTTTCAGTGAAATGTTTCTTTGGAACGCTCCGGGAATGTGCAATATAACTGGAAATTTTAAATTAACAAGATAAAAAGAGGAAAATATACATAAAAAGAAGATATATACATATATATATATATATACACGTATATATATACGTATATATATACACGTATATATATATATATAGACACGTGTATATATATATATATATATACGTATATATATATATATATATATATATATACGTATATATATATATATATATATACGTGTCTATATATATATATATACGTGTATATATATATACGTATATATATACGTGTATATATATATATATGTATATATATATATATATATAAAAGAAAATATATATATATGTAAAAGAAAAAAAGGATATATAAAGAAACTATATATTGAAAATAAAAAAGATGAATAATTGGCATGAATAATAATAGCAGCTATAATAATAGCAGCTTGTTGTGCGAGTATGTAAAGTGCGGTAGTGTAGCTGTGAGTTAGTTGAGGTGATTTATGTGTTACTGTCCTGATTAAAAGTCTGCAGAAAGAAACTCCTCCTCTCTGTCTTGGTCTTGAGAGCACAGTAGCACTTTCCTGACCTCAGCAGGGGGAAGAGTCCATATATGGGATGACTTGGGTCCTTCACGGCCCTGGTACAGCACCACTTGTTGTAGATGATCTGCAGGTCAGGGAGCCCTGTGTGTGTGATGCGTTTGGCTGATGGCACCACCCTCTGGAGAGGGTGTCCCGTCTGTCCTGCACAGTGCTGTTCCCGAACCAGGCTGTGATGTTTCCGGTGAGGAGGCTTTCGAAGATGCAGGTGTAGAAGTTCTTCAGTACCTTGTCAGATAGTCTGAAGTGCCTCAAGCGTCTGAGATGATAGAGACGCTGTCAGCCCTTCTTCACCAGGCAGGTGATGGGATGTGTCTACATCAGGTCGTGTGTTATATGCACTCCAAGGTATCTGAAGCTGTCTACTCATTCTACCTCTGCTCCCTGGATCAGTACAGGGTGGTAGCATCTCTCCGGCCTCTTTGCGAAGTTCATGATCAGCTCCTTTGTCTTGTTCACGTTGATGATGAGATTGTTCGTCTGGCACCACATCTCCTCAAGATAGGCCTGCTCATTGTTGTTGGAGATCAGGCCCATCACAACGGTGTCATCGACGAACTTGACAGTGGTGGTAGCTGGAGCTGGAGGTAGCAATGCAGTCGTGGGTGTACAGAGAGTATAGGAGAGGACTCAGTACACAGCCTTGTGGTGTTCCAATGCTGAGTGTTGGACTAGAATGGATTTTTAGTTTTAAAACTAGAATGGATTTCAGTTTTGTTCTTCTGTGCAACATTTGCCTGGCTTGAATTCCTGTTTAGTGTGGAAAAAACTGCTTGCTGGAAACGTATGTGCACTGTGGGAAAGCATTAAACAGCACAGTCTAAGACAAAGTATACAGGCTTGGTTACTACCCCCACTACAGATTTACCAAGAGTACTAAACTTAATAAAACTGAAATGTGTAAAAACTGAATAGATATACACTACTGGTCAGAAGTTTTAGAACACCTTTGTTTTCTAATTAGCTTGAACTGACGGTGTTACTCCACCCTCTAGGGCAGTATTTGGACAATATACACCCTGAACCAAAAGGTTACTATAGCATTTTGTAGAGCCATGCAATGCCCTCTGGTCTATCCATGTTGGTTAGGGTTTCATCCTACGATAAGACAATGGTACCCCAGGTTATGTCAGAACTACATTAGAAGACAAGAACAAGTCTTGTTTTCAAGTCTTGGAATGGCCACATCAGAATTTCCAGACCTAACCCCCATCAAGATGGTTTGGGATCAACTGGACAGAAGGGTGAAAGCACAAGAACCTACAAGGGAAACACATTATAACAACTTCTGTAATAATGGTGGGAAGAACTTAATAAACAATATTTGTTTTTCAGTATGCCTCAGTGGTGTTCAGCTATTATAACTACAAAAAGGTGGCTACTTTGATGAGTCAAAATTTTAGATTCAGCTTGTTAAACAAAATGATTCCATGATTTCTTTGTATCAAATTGTTTATTTGTTCAACACTTATCAATAACAACTGAAAAATAGGGCCTAGTTTTGTATCTCTTTCAAAAGTTAGTCTGTACTAAAACTAACCAAAAGAGAAAAATAAACTTTTTTGACAAGCATGTATGCAAAATTTAAAGCTCACTGGATGTTAAGATGGGCCTGGAAGTTTAAACTTTGTGAGGGATAGGGGCCCTCTTTATAGCAGCATAATGGAGGGGGCTGCTGTCATTGTCCCTGTGTGTACCAGTTGGCAGGTTTTCTTCAGCTGTTCGTTAAATGCCGCTTTTGTACACGTTTAGGGAGACGTACTCAATTGAGGAAGATGTCTAGATTTGACAACACATTGAAAATTCTAAGGGAAAAGTAATGATAAATGTTACATGTTGCATGTCTTGCTATGTTGCTCTATCAGCTTATTCTCCATGTCTCTGTTTTCTGACAGTATGCTACCGACTACAAGATGGTTGCAGTGCGAAACAGCACAAACGTGACCCAACTCTATGAAAAGGTAACCAGCCTTCTGCTAATTACATCCAGAAACACAATGTGTACATATTCTAACTGCACTTGCTAACATTTTTCAGCTCTTGCGGTGTTTATGAATCCTGGACAATGCATTTCTACAAATCTAAGGTTGTCTGTGTTTATAGCATTTAGCAGATGCCCTTATCCAGAGTGACTTACAACTGATACAGTCTTATAGTCCAAGCTAAGTGGTTTAAGAGCCGTCCTCAAGTATTTAACAGTGGGTGCTTGGCAAAGGTGGGGTTTGAACCCTGGACCTTCTATATAGTCCTATATCTATAGTTATTCATCTTCTACAGTCCCAAATCAGATTCTACAGCCCCATATCTACAGTTTACATTATATTGCATGGCTATTATTATTATTATTATTATTATTATTATTATTATGACAAGTGAATAGTTGAAGATATATCTTCAACTTTCCCTTTCAAGTGATAACCAGATTTTGGGAGAATGTGGAAGAATTTGCACATGATAATTAGTTGCTAAATGAAACAGATTTAGGATACTTTTTTGCTTTAATAAACATCTAAGTCCATTCTGGGTCTTTTGGCACAGACCAGTGGTATTCCTTAGCACTAATGTGTTTTTTTAAATCCGGGGCCCTGTTGCGTTTGGCAGCTCTGAATACACAGACTGTTTGTTTGCATGGGGCAGCACTGACACAGCTATACCCGCCACTCCTCAGCTATCGTCTAGCTGAGCAGCTGGAGATGGTAAGTCTTTCCCAGAAAGCTTTTAGTTTCCATGAACTTTAATACAATTCCCAACAGTGAGAATTTAAACTCCTGTGGAATATTTAGATATTGCCACATAATAATATTGGCATCTACTTCTGTGATTCATCCTCTGGGTGAAAAAAAGCGTAAATACATAGGAATCTGTGCTTTTGTTGAAAAACATCAAATCAGTCATCGGTCTTGTGTTACTTGATTACGTCATGCACTTCTGCTTATATACTGCTTATATTAGGCATAGGTCATGGCATAGTACCACATGCTAAATGATGAGCCATGTCGGAATAAGTGGGGAAAATGAAGAGTGCCAAATCTGTCCCTTCAGACTGTCATGACAACTTTAGTACTTTGACCCACTAAAGTAGATTAATCATATTTCCAAATAGCTACCTACGTAACTCATCACGATCATGTAGTGTACAGTGGTGCTTGAAAGTTTGTGAAACCTTTAGAATTTTCTATATTTCTGCATAAATATGAGCTAAAACATGATCAGATTTTCACACAAGTCCTAAAAGTAGATAAAGAGAACCAAGTAAAACAAATGAGACAAAATTATTACACTTGGTCATTTATTTATTGAAAAAAATGATCAAATATTACATATTACTGAGTGGCAAAGTATGTGAACCTCTAGGAATAGCAGTTAATTTGAAGGTGAAATTATAGTCAGGTGTTTTCAATCAATGGGATGCCAATCAGGTGCGAGTGGGCACCCTGTTTTATTTAAAGAACAGGGATCTATCAAAGTCTTCTCTTCACAACACATGTTTGTGGAAGTGTATCATGGCATGAACAAAGGAGAATTCTGAGGTCCTCAGAAAAAGAGTTGTTGATGCTCATCAGGCTGGAAAAGGTTACAAAACCATCTCTAAAGAGTTTGGAGTCCACCAATCCACAGTCAGACAGATTGTGTACAAATGGAGGAAATTCAAGACCATTGTTACCCTCCCTAGGAGTGGCCGACCAACAAAGATCACTCCGAGAGCAAGGCGTGTAGTAGTTGGCGAGGTCACAAAGGACCCCAGGGTAACTTCTAAGCACCTGAAGGCCTCTCTCACATTGGCTAATGTTAATGTTAATGAGTCCACCATC